>OU898277.1:43831235-44418625 GCA_918026665.1 Diabrotica balteata
AAAACGGGGAGAAACTTTCGCAGATTGGTTTTTTTCGGTTTTTGTACGAGAATGTAAATGGATGAATGCGAAGTGGAAGAGCGACTTTCGGGACTCAGAACTTTCCTTATTGTGGTGTTAAAGTGTTGCTGAATATTGCCAGATACGGAAGTTAGAGATATCTGATGATGTTAAGTATGTTTCGAGCCGTGATATGAAATAAAATAAAAGTTTATGGGGCGGATCGAGAGAAATGCTTGAAGGGTTTTTCTTCTATTGTGAAACATTTTTATGTGCCCACTATTATAATGTTATCTTAATTCCCTTTGAAAATGTTGTTAGAATGGATATTTTGTTGGTTTAGATAGTACTTTGAATATATTTCATTGCAAAAATAAATTGGAATCAGGTATTAAAACTCAAAGGTTTTCGGTTATTGCTCTTTTCTTTATTAAATTTACGATAGAATATATATTTTATCTTTCTATCGAACATCAAAAATCCTTCTCCTCGAATATTACCTGCTGTCTAATTTTATTTATGTTATTCGAAAGTCTTCTAAATTGTTTCTTTTCGTTTAATAATCAATATAATTTATTCTTTGCATCTTCTTTTGGAGAATTTGGAGACCGTCAATATTTTCTGACATAATTACTGTATCGTTCGTGTATTGTCTATGCAATTATGTTAGTAGTTTTCCGTTAATTTTTATTCCATATGGTTGTCTCTTAACTGGCTTTCTAAATTACTGTTCCGAATAAATATTAATCCAAGTATAACAATTTTGGAGAAAAATGTACCCTAGTCTGACTCCTAGTTATATCGAGATTTGGTCGGTGTAGTTGTCTCCTATTTTTACTATAGTAGTTTGATTCCAGTACAGATTTTTAATGACACGAATATTTTTGTCATTTATCTCTATATTTTTTAGCATCTGCAATAATTTTACATGTTGTACTTTATAGAATGGCTTTTCAAAATTTACGAAGCATGCGAATACATCTTTTTAGCCCAGTCTGGTTAAAAAAAAGGCAGAAAATTTTTTCGCAGATATCTGAAGCTTTTAAGACATAGGTGGGGGTTACAAGATAACGAATAGATGAAAAAGTACCCGTATTTTTACCTTACGTGTTTTTTAAACAATAATTTATGGTCTGGTAATTTATTTGAATTTTTGTCTATAAGTTTTTTTCCTTATATTTTAAATAAACAATATTTACATAATTTTTTTATCTCAAAAATATCTTTATTTTTGCGTTTTTAAATTAAAATTGGTTAATAATTTATGGAGATATTTGCAAAAAAGTAGTTAATTTATTATTTTTAATATTTTTTTATTTTATTAAGTTATTTTTTAATAACAAAATAAAATTTTAATTTATTTAACAAATTTAATTAACAAATTAATACATTTGAACATTGAAGAATTGCCGTCTTTTTTTTTAAGCGAAATTTCCCCCCGATCGGTCAAATAGTTTAAAAGTTATCTAATTTATTTATCCCTAAAGCTAACTATTTAAACTGTTAAACTTTCTCTATTAATGATGCAAGACACATTTAGCAAATTTTATAGGTTTTGGAACTACGTGTTTCAATTTGAGTTATTCCCTCCACTTTCCTATGCCGATCTTTCGAAAGTACCTTCGTTTCAAAGGGCTGTATATTTCTAAAAATTCGATGAATTTTAAAGCTATAAATTTCAATATAAAATTTAGATTTTCATTCAAAATTTTTGTAAATTTTACTTCTTCTAAATGTTTATAAACAATGTAGATATGATTTTTTTAAAAATAGTTCATAACTTCAGAAAGAATTCGATTTAGAAAATCGAAGATTTTTGCATAACCAGACTGGGCTATTTCTTTTTCACTGCATTTTTGTAGGATATTCAGAACAAAACGTATCTTGCTAGTTCCCATAGCATTTCTAAAACCTAATTGGGTATCTTAGATATATTCTTCGCATTTCCATCTTTAATTCTGTTAGGAAAAACTCTGTTAGTGCGGCTCATTAGCCTAATTAATCGATAGTCTGAGCTTTTTCTAGCATTTTGCTTTTTTAGGTATTGTGACAAAGACGGACTTAATTGCATTGAATCAAGAAGAAATACCTCCAGAATTACTGGATATCAAATTGAATGTGCTTAATGCGGCCAAGCACAAGCACAAGTATGATTGTCTATTATAATGTCATTATGTGTATTTTCTTGTAAACCTGAGCAAAACAGTACAGTTATTCTACTTTCAACTTTAAATCTTTCTGGAAACATTAATAATAAAACGAAAAAGTCCTAAATAATCCATACATATAACTTAACTAAGAAGCTATAACTACGTTTAACCAAATATCTCAGAACATTTGGTGTAAAAGGACGACCAAAAGGTAACCGATATGCATTTTTTACAATATGTTGAATATTGCATTAGTAAATGCTTTTGTAATCTACTATAATGCACCTAACAACAGACGGGCCATTATTTAGACTAAATTTTGCACTGAACTTATTGAACAATTAATAAAGCCGTGAAAAAGAAAGTAAAATTCCATACAGTATTAACTTACATATCGACGATTTTTTGTATTTTATGCGTTATTCCTTACATTTTTAGATTTTTCGTTTACATTTATATAAAAAACAGTTGTTTTCGGAACTTAATAGCACTAATAATTTAGCGACTTATTAGTGTTATTAAGATAACAATATGGATCCAATGCCAAGTACTAGTGGTAATTATTCTTCTAAACCTTAAAAACGCCAAGTAAATTTGGGTCATTTATCATCAAATGAGAAACAAATGTATTATAAACATGTACAAACAAATAATGAAAATTGATAATTCTGGAATGAAAATAACAGCCACGGTAACAAAAATAAAACAGGCATCGAGTTAGCTTTGCAGAATAGTTATTGTTAAAATTAAGACTTACTAAAGTAATGTGCTAATTTTATGTGTTGCGAATTCAACTACTCACCGGACAATGAGAGAATATAAGCAGACTGGAACAGTACGATGTCCTAAAAATATTGGCGGTCTATTGCAACACACGATGAAAGAGTTAAAACATCTATACGACAGATAGTACACAACTTCTTTGTTATGAATGAAATGCCCACTTTAAGTGAAATTAACAACCGCTCAGATCTTCCAAAATATGTGTCGTTCATTATTATATAAATTCTTGAAGCAAATCAATTTGAAGTAAGTAAATATGGGTTAGCCACAATTAAATAATAAAATTATCTAAAACATTTTATAGGACTCATTTTTATAATAGGGTATATTGTTGTTACTACTAAATATATTTTGTAATCAAAATTTATGATCTACATGAGAAATGTTTCTCTTTTAGTACCCTTCTTGTTTGATCTAAATATCAAAATATGTTTCCTATTTATAGACATAAGTACAACAGCCTTTGTGTTACATGTTTTTGCAAACATACCAGTATACAAATATTTTCATTTTAAGTATCATGTACTTACATTTAACTGTTCTCATTTAAAGATATAATACTTGGTATGTTTGATGATGAGTATACTAAGCTAAGTAAGTTATTAAAAAAATAACTTTTAAGTTTTTAATTGTTTTAAAAATTTGTGTCTGGCTGTGTGGGTATTTACCCTAAAGCCAAAAAAAAAAGTTTTTAATTGTATACTCTACTAGAATATTGTCAATATTTTGGTTAGCAGATATAAGAACATGGAAAGGGAAGAAAACGCAAAAAAGAATATTTTTTACTTTACATATAAGCAGATTCATTGCACCAAATATTGCATAGCATAACTATATATTGTGTATCTTACTGTTTATAGGATGATTGATTTATTGTCTATATTATGAATTACCATAGTAATTTTTTAGGTGAAATTATTCAAAGAATGGTTTATACATTGGGCTGCTGACTACAAACAAAACTTTGTTGCTCAAATATCTGAAATAGATTTAGATTTTGCTAAAAAATAAACGAAGAAATTTAAAATGTGTAGTTGTTCATAAACCTCACCAAGACATCAATGGAGAGGATATTTTGGAAAACTTATAAAATTAGTAAATATTTATTTTTACATACATCCCGAATATATATGCACACAATATTATTTGTCTCTAATATATAAATCGATTTCTAACTCTTTAAGTTGTTTGTAATAACTTGGACTTGGTGATATGCGAATAGTATTTAATGTGATATTTTTCTAGATGATATTTATACTAAATATAGTTTAAAGCGTTTATAAATTTATAAATGTATGTTATTTATACCAAATCATTATAAGAAAAACGGCAACTATCTTTTAAATTTAGTGTATACTTGTTAGGAAAAATTTTCATTTTGTTTTCACCACAATAAAAGAACATTAGTAAAGTAATGTTGTGTTTTAGTTTGATTGTATTGATACAGTAGGTTTTGTTCTTCTGGTTATAGATCACCACAAGAAAACTACAAAATTATGCTAGAATGTAACACAATAGATTGAATTTGTTGATTATCTCACAGAAATCCAGTATTTTTTTGTAAATTTTATTTATTTATAAAAAATTGGAAAAACTCACTTTCAAAATTAAATAAAAATTCAGCATTAAAGAAATTGTAAGTACACAGTTCAAGTACATAAGATACACAGTATCTTTTTGCATTTTAGTGCTTCAAATAGAACCTAAAGATATTGATACACAAGCTAACCAAATCTATATAATGAGGTAACTGATCACCATGCATGAAAAAGAGGACCACACCTATATTTGAACCATAATTCACTCTGTGATGGATAACATGAAAAAGTGAATTCTAAAGCACTGTAGTAAGTAAAACAAATTGGCTGAAGTAATTCAGGAGATTGGATTATTAAGCTTAAAAATAATGAACTCTTCTGGTAAGTAAAAAAAATAGATTCAAGAAATTAATCACACCAGAATAAGAATATGGTCTACGCAGTTTAAAAAACAGTATTTCAGAAATCTTTGAACTCTCTCTAATTTTTTGATACATGCATTTGCATAGCTTTGTTGCATAGAAGATCTATTTGCAAATTAAAAGACAAATTTATGTGAAAAAACCATGGTTAGATCTATAACATTATTGACTCTCCGCATCAAAATATTCTCTAATACCATAGACTCAAGAGATCTATAAAACTGGATCACCCGATATTTAAATATATATAATACATTTGATCAAATGTGAAAAACGTCCTTTTTTATTGTAATAATTGTAGTATATATTGGAAGTGAATTGAAAAAAATTATTATACAAGCATAAGTAAACAAAGTTTGGTTAAAATTGACGTATAAGATTGTCCGATATTGGTTACTCGATTACCGCAAGGCCGAGATAATCAACAAAAAAGAAGACTATGTATGATGTATTTGGTGACTTTTCTAGTAACTTTCTTGGGTGTGAATCTGTCTTTTGGTTTACTCCTCCTGGTTAAAAAATAGAGTATAACAGTTTTAACATGATCAAGTTGGTACTGTATGTTGGAAGTTAAAATGTCAAATAACATAAATAAAAATAATATAAACGCCAGATTTTCACAAAAAAATCTTATTTAAAACCTAAACTGACACAAGAAAATATCTAGATGAATTTAAAAAATAAAATAAAATTACATTATAAAGTAGTATGTGGAACAACAAATGCTAGAAAAGAAACAAAACATTGAATTGTCTAGTTTGTATTTTAAAAACGATTTTTGAAGTAAAAATAGAAATATCAAAATATATGCATTTTCAACTTAAATTAACTTCCCTTAAAAATAGTAAACAACAAAAATGTCCTAAGAAAATTAGACCAGGGGAAATAAGATTTTTTCGTAACTCTAAACCGACCAGACAAACGACAGTTGTTTTGAGTATTATGGATCTCTGTAACAATAATCTATATTTATGTTTCTTCCAGTCGGTTTTTTATACTTAATTAGTTTTTAACAAATTATTGTTAAAAAACGGTGAATTTTCACGTCATAAAAAGTCATGTCATAAAAAAAAAAACATAAAAAATGTATTTTTTAAATGTTTTTATTCTTATTTGTTGCTTAGAAAGGTGCACAAAAAGTCAGTTTTTTGTAATTGTTAATATTACAATAAATTGCATCTAAAGACTTGATATTACATGGAAAATGGAGACTTGTAGTGCTACATTTCAAAGCAATTGGTCAAATATTTTAAAAGTTATTTAATTTCTTTATCCCAATTTCAAATATTTTTGTGAGAATATAAGTTATAAAAGCCTGCATTTTTTTGAAAATTCCAAAAAAAAAAGTTTGAAACGAAGTTAGATTTTTTTTAATTGACAGCAGCTTTCTGCTTTATTTATAACAAGATATCTAATTGGCGTCAGTTGAAAGAACACATTATGTTTTTAATTTGTCTATTCTTTTTGCGTACAATACGAATATTTATTATTAAAAAGAAAAAACTTAAAATAAATAATCTAATTTGTTTAAACTATGTTTTTAATTTTTTTGTTGATTTTAGGAATATTTATTGTATTTATTATTACTTATATTTTTTTTTCTATGTCAGAAAATGGACATGGGTCTCCCCAAATGGGGTGACAAAAAATGAAATAGATTACTTCCTCTGCCAAAATACAAAAATCTTCGAAGACGTAACTGCACTTAATAAATTCTCAACTGGCAGCGACCACCGCATACTACGAGCCAAAATAGAAATAAACAAACTACAGATGCAGAAAGCCGGAAGAAAACCAACGGCTATTGACCATAGCAGAATAAAACAAAACGCAGAAGAATATAGACAAGCTTTAAGGGAAAACTATAAACACCAATTAGGAAAGGAAGAGTCGGAAATTAATAAAATAAATAAAGAAATGAAAGAAAAACTCTTAGAAGCGGGAATGAAAACCGCCAAAAAACTAAGAACCAAAGAAAATAGATTAAGTAGCAGGACACTTCAATTAATGGAAAACAGACGAAAACTAATAAGCGAAAACAAAAGAAACACAGTAGAATACGTAGAACTAAACAAACTAATTAGGAGAAAAGCAAGAGAAGATCTGAGAACATACACTGAAAATGAAATTGAGAAAGTAATTGAGAGAAACAAGGGCCTAAAATGTTTACGACCAAATTTAGGGAAGCCTCTACTCATTTCAATAAAGGATGAAACAGGAAGGGAAGAAAGGAGAAAAGATAAGATATCGGAAGAAGTAGAAAGATTTTATAAAGAGCTATACACCTCAAAGAAAGACGCAAACGTAAACACACAAGAATATATTAAAAAAACAATCACTAATGTAAACTCAGAAACACTGCCAAAAATAGAAAATTATGAAATAGAGGTAGCATTATTACAATTAAAGAACAATAAAGCACCGGGACCGGATGGAATCCTTGCTGAAATGCTGAAAGAAGGGAAAGAAGAAATCTTGCAAACACTGCGAAATCTATTTAACCAGTGTCTACATAGAGGAGAAATACCCGACGAATGGAACGAAAGTCTTACAATCCTGCTATTTAAAAAAGGAGACAAAAAGGACATAAAAAATTACAGACCCATCTCACTGCTGTCGCAAACGTATAAATTATTCATGAGGATTATCAACAACAGGCTAGCACACAAACTTGACTCATATCAACCAGTAGAGCAGGCAGGATTCAGAAAAGGATATAGCACCACTGACCATCTTTTAACAATTAGGACACTGATAGAGAAAGCTAACGAATATCATTTAGATCTGCATTTAGCATTCGTTGACTATGAGAAAGCTTTTGATAGTGTGGAAATGTGGGCAATAGAAAGAGCTATAAACAACTGTAGAATAGATTCCAGATACAGAATGCTAATACACAATATATATAAGAAAGCAACAATGACAGTACAATTGGAAGAAAACACAAAACCTATACCAATTAACAGAGGAGTGCGACAGGGCGATGTTATTTCTCCTAAATTATTTACATTAGCACTGGAAGATGTTTTCAAAACAATGGAATGGACAAACATGGGAATAAACATAAATGGAAAGAAACTAAACCATCTAAGATATGCAGACGATGTAGTAATAATAACATCAAGTTTTGAAGAACTACAAACTATGCTAACCGAACTAGCCAAGGAATCTGAACAAATAGGCCTAAAAATGAATTTTACCAAAACGAAAACAATGACAAACACACAAGATAATAGAAACGTAATACTAAATGGAATCACAATAGAAGCGGTTAATGATTATATATATTTGGGACAGATAATAAAAATAAATAAGGAAAACCAAACAGCGGAGGTAAAAAGAAGAGTCAGATTAGCCTGGGCAGGATTTGGGAAATTAAAATGGGTCCTAAAGAATAAGAAAATACAACAGTACTTAAAAACAAGAGTGTTTGACCAGTGCATACTCCCAATTCTCACATACGCATGCCAAACATGGACTCTGACCAAAGCAAACATGGATAAGATAGTGAAGACACAAAGAGCCATGGAGAGAGCAATGTTGGGAGTAAAATTAAAAGACAAGAAGCAAAACATCTGGATAAGAAACAAAACAAAAGTCAAAGACGCAGGTCAACATATAGCCAGGCTAAAATGGAGTTTCGCAGGTCATAACGCCAGACAAACAGACAATAGGTGGAACAACACGATACAACATTGGAGACCATGGACAGGAAAGAGAGCAAGAGGACGACCCCAGATGAGATGGGGAGATGACATTAGAAAGATAGGAGGAATACACTGGAAACAGAAAGCACAAAACAGAAGCGAATGGAGGAAACTGGGGGAAGCCTATGTTCAAAATTGGACGAATTAAAGGGCAAAAGAAGAAGATTACTTATATATTAAACAATTTTTAAACAAACAAAAAAAAATTTGTGCTTTAAACATATTTTTTTTAAATATGAGTTATTCTAAGACAAAAGTTATTTTTGCATTTTTTTTTGGAAAGTACTTACTTTAAACGTGAAATGCTATTAACCAATACCAATTAAAATGTCAAAAAAAAAACAAGTTTAACGTTTTTTTGCCGTCATTTTATAATAGTTTGGGCAAGTTTTCAAAAAAATATGAGATAAAAACTTCAAATGCACAATTCCATTTTGATTTTATATTGCAAAAGTTAGTGTAAAATATTCATAAACAAATTGATATACCGTTGCGTTTCGGAATATATGGACTTTCGAACGTTCGAAACACATTGTTTATTACTTACAGATGAGGTGAATCTTACTTTAATTGAATGAATTGATTGATGTTTAAATATTATAGTAAAAATTTCCTCTAAAGTTTATCATGGAAAAAATACATTTTTATTTGTTGAAAAATTTGTTATTTTTTCGCGGTAAACTTTTTGTTACTTTTTTCTGTAATGTTAGGGCATCATATTCTTTCGAATAAAATAAAATAATATTTAATTTATGCTTTGTAACGTAAGCAAACTATTTACTTAAGTACTTAAACACTCTAGGCCTTTCTGCTCGGGTCGGAAAGAGGTTGAGTTTACTTCTTTCTAAACTCATACAATCTCCTTGTATGATATTTAAAATTAAAATGAATTGGGCGCCACTCCTTAATAGTTTACCTTCGTAAGGAAATGGGCTCAGACAAAGAAATAAAATGAAAGTTTTAAAACCAAGCTGGCCTTTATTATTTTGTAACGAATGAAAAGTTATTAAAATACTCTAGGTTAAATCATCGAGCAAAAAGACAAAAGAGGGAATATAAAGGTAGTGGGGGCAAACATATTGTTAGACAGGAAGTGCGATCTTTAGAGGCCACATTAAACAAGAAAAGAGAGTCTCTCTCCTTGTTTGACATCAAATTTAGTTGGGTTATGTTATTGTTTGTCCCAAATGTTACACGAAATCTTATTTATATTGAAGCTTTTTAACAATTGTGTCGCATTTTAGACTATTATCGTTAATAATTAATTAAAACTTTCTCGCCTAAGACACATTCTGAAAAATATAATATAGCTACTGTTGATAAGTGTCGGAAAATTTAAATTTGGCGCATTCGCATTTCCGGATATGTCCGCCATCAGAGGCCACTTTTTTGGTCTCCTTTTCATAATTATTATGAATTAGGATTATTATGGATTAGATTTCCTCTTTTGTCTTTTTGCTCGATGGTTAAATAGTCACGCCATCCCAGAAAAGAAATAAACAATATGTGTTTACAATATGAGCTTCAAAGTCAGATTTTGACGACCACATTTTTAAGCTTTGTTAACGATTTCGTTGGAAGGTTTTTTCTTTTAAATTTGTCACATTAAAACTTTGTAGTGTATTATTTAAAATAATGCTAATTATATATTGTTATAAACAAAGCAGCTGCCAATTAAAAAAAAGGGGAGTAACTTTATGCCAAATTAGGGCATGGGCTAAAATAGATTAAAAAAAAAACAAGCTTTCGAAATATAAAAAAAAATTCGTGTAGCCAACAGTTAAAAAGTTATTCTAATTGTTTATAAGCAAAAAATCGATATGTTTGCAAAATAATTTTGCAATATTAAAAATCATTTTTTTTTATTTGATTCAATTTTTTATAATAATAATAATAGAATAAATTTCGACACGTTTTTGCAAAATGATTTTGCAAAATTAGAAATCGTTTTTTCTGCTATTTTTTTATAATAATAATACAATAAATCTTCTTTCTTCATAAACTATTTGTAAAATTACTGTAACTTTTTTCTGTTATAATACTAATTCTGTTAATACTGTAAGTTTATTTTAGGATAAACAAATTAAATAACTTTTAAACGATCAGACTGATCGCTTTGAAATCACTTTGATCACACTTTAGGCACCACAGGAACCAATACTTCGATTAATTTAAAGGTTCTAGATTTATTTTTAAAAAAATTATTAACACTAATAAAAAACCAAATTTTCTTACTTATTTTGCAAATGCATGAGCAACAAATAAGGATAAAATAGTAGGGTAATTTTTTATTTTAGTAAAATTTATTTTAAAATATTTTCGTTTTTTCTTTTTTTTGTTTTTGGTTTGTAGTTTAAGGTATTTATGTGTTATAATATTACTATTTTAGTAATCAATAGTACATTTTAGTTAAACTGAATAAAAACGGTGCGATGACCTTATTATACTCCGATATTTGAACTCCAATCAATCAATAACTCTTATTAGGGACCGCTTCTCTTCAATCCCCAATCCCATGATAACCCATTTCCTTATTATACCCTAATCCGATATTCCAGTAATTGGCTCGAGATACTCAGCGCAAACCAATCGAAGGGGTTAACCTGGTGCGATAAGGCGAATGATTGAATAATAAGCGAAACCACGTGAGCTCTACAGGAATTTCCGTTATTAAAAGAAGACATATTATATCTATTAATAACTTTGACCCCAAAATATTTTCAAGAAAGAGAAGTTAACGACAACGAAATTGGCAAAAATAGATTATGAGTTTCTATCGCAACTTAGGCAATTTCTCAGATTGTAGTACACAAAGTATAAAAGCAAAATACAATTATTTTACTACTTTTTTTATAGCTTACTACGACTTAGGAGAAAAAAGAGAACAAAATAAGAATATAAACTGTTTGAAACCAGTTAGGAAAAATACGGATTAATAGTTTAATTGACCAATATGACAAATATTTGGAGATGTTTAAGCATATAATTGCATATTTTACTATATAAGAATAGAAATACATTAGTAAAATAAATTAAAATAAATTGTGAAAGTGTATTATTCAACTGTTGTATAAGCTCCTTGTTGTTGTACCCATGGACATACTGGGCGATATCACTACAGGTATCACCGTCCGGGTGTTACAGAACAACCTATTACTCTTCATCAAGAAAAAGAGACCCAAACTTACCATATCTAAAAATAATACATTTCACTACCATTTTACAGTGAACAATCAGCGATTGAAGGTGTGAAAGGTTATGTTTTTAAACACACTTGTTATATCTAATTTAGTAGTAGTGAATACGTAGAAAAAAATTGTGTCAGGTTTAATAAAAGCTAATTAAAGAGCTAGACACACGCCAATCAATAAAACTCCTACCGAAACCATAAGCAGTATACATCAACAAATCAATTTCTTCCCAAAATACGAGAGTCATTATTCCAGAGAAATCAACAAGAAAAATAATTATCTTGGCACAGAACTTACAATAGAAAAGATGTAGCAACTGCACATTGATAAATGCAATCAAAGGCACGTGGATCCAAAGCGAAGAGCAAAAAAGTGATAGTACGCAAATATTTTTAATAAAGGCTCAAAGTTGTCGTTTAAACCACCCGAAATGGACACTTGCAATACATGCAGTACATTCACCGCTCATTTAAAAAATTAATAATCTTATTGCAGATGAACTACCCGTTGTAGAGGCTTATCATGATGCTCATTTAATTAAATCTAAAACTTGGTATAACTTAAAACAATTGAACTTTTTAATGGCTAAAGAGTCACCAAAACGCAAAGTACTATCTAGTTATTCGCAAAAATGTTTACCTTTCTCTCTCTTCAATCCTGACCCCCCAGGGGGAGTGTAGTGGTCGACGTGATGTCGTGTATTGTCCGTCTCCAGAGATCTCTGTCTCTGGTCATTTCTTTTAATTCATGCATAGGTCTTTGGCATATTCATGTAATTTGATATATCCATCTTGTTGGGGATCTTCCTCGTGATCTTCGGCCTTCTACCTTTCCTTGTATTATGAGTCTTTCCATGTTTTCTGTGTTTGCTCTCATAACATGCCCAAAATATTTTAATTGTTGGAGATGGACTTTACTAGAGAGTCGTTGGCTAACATTTAGCTCTCTTATAATTGAATTATTTGTTCTACGGTCGGTCCAAGGAATTCGTAAAATTCGTCTCCAACAGAACATTTCAGTGGCATCTATCTTTTTTCTCTTCGATTGTCTCAGAGTCCAAGATTCACATCTGTCAGTTTTGGGAATATTAAGCAGTTGATCAACCTCATCTTTATCGCTCTTGAAATTTGACAGTCCTTCTATATTTTGGTCATTTTTGCTGTGGCAACTTTTGCTAGATCACATTTACGTTTAATCTCTTCTTGTAATGACCCTGTGTTTGTGATTAATGATCCCAGATATAAGTATGAGCTCACAACCTCGAACCGGTCAATTGTGGTTATGTGTGGATGATTGTTGTGTAGTTTTATCCACTATCATGATCTTTGTCTTTGATATGTTTAATTGCAGACCAAATATTTGACTTTCGTTTTCTATCAGTCGTATAAGTTCTATCAGCTTTGCTTGACTATTTGCAAGAAGGGTTGTGTCATCTGCGAAACGTAGGTTGTTTAGTTTATGACCATTTATTGAGATGCCCTGTTCCCATCCTTCAAGTGCTCTTCGCATAATATACTCCCCATATATGTTGAATAATTGTGGAGATAGTATACCTTACCTTTAATACTAAAAAAACAATAAAATTGCATTAATTTCTACAAAATAAAGCTTTGGACATTATAAATTTTATGGAATATATAATATTTTATTATTAATGGAAATTTTACATTATATGATGCCAATGATTTTTCTGTACAATGTAAGATGTGAGACAAATCGAAAGATTTAGTCCGATAACTGCAATGGTCAAAACTCTTAAATAAAGACGATCACTCAAAAGTTTTTACTGAAAAGGCATAGATATGGAAGCAGACAGTGTTCATGCTTTGATCGATAGCAAAAGGAAAAAAGTATCCAATTTGGGCATTTTAACACCATAAGACTGGCAACAGCTAGTTAGGCAAACATCAGGTAAATACACAGTGCACAATATGGAACTTGCAGATTTGTATAATATTATATATTCAGGGATTCTACAGTATTCACTGCCTTCCCTCGCTCAACCGTTTTCATCTCTCTCTGATGACACATTCTCCATCGTTTAGGCCTCTCTTACTCATGGCATCGTCTACTTCGTTCCTACAGGATCTTTGGAGTCGTCTTCTTCTCGTCCTTCCTATGGGGCTCCATTCAGTTATTCTCTTTGTCCAGCTGCTATTGCTAGTTCTTCTTAAATGTCCATACCACTTTAGTCTTCTTTGTTCTAAATATGTTAGTATGCCTTTCTATTGATATTCTTTGCTTTATTTCGACATTACTTATCCTATCCATTCTTGTTACTCTGCAGCATCTTCGAAGGCATTCCATCTCTGTTGCTACTATCTTACTGATGTTTTTCTTATTTATAATCCAATTTTCAGCCCCATATTTCATAATACTTCGCACTAATGTTTTATAAATCTGTGTTTTTTGTCGCCATACTTCAGCCACTCTTCTGGTACTCATTCATTCTGCCATATAAGTAGTATTAGTTTAGCACCTTAGATATTAATGATTATTACCAGGTTCATGATATTTTATGTATTATTAATCAAAATGTGAAATCCGAAATCTTAAAGCCTGAATAATAAAGTTTCCGAGATATGTTCATATCTTTTATCGCAAGATTTACTATTCCTCGACTGTCGATATATAAAATAATTATGGACTTCGCTAGACATAGATTGTAAAAATTCAAAATTTATAGATATCGGTGCACATTCGCCGCTAGTTTCTGCACTCTCTACCGAGCTTCGTAAATCTCTCTATGTAATTTATCGTTCGGCAGCCGTTTAAAGGATGAAAAATTCAAGAAAGAGAGCCAAAGAAAAAGTTCTGGAACGAAAAGAGGCACCGGCGACGAGTCGTTCCTTTTACGGCCATATTTTCACGCCCGATGTCTTGATTTATGCGAATACCTCTAATATTGCTGTCTTCGGAATAATATAATCATTTTATAGCGACAGCAGTGCCCGTACGGTCGAGTTTTTAGTGTCTACATCAAAGATGTTAACTGCTTATTTATACTCGTATATGACAAATTATATTTGTATATGTAACCTCTCCCTACAAAGATCAACAAACACATAAAATAAAAATATCGGGTAAGTACCAAGTTTTAAGATTTTCACAGATTTTCTCGGTAATACGAACATATACTTTTATTTAGAATACTGACAACATCACTTAGGATATTATTTTGTTTTTGAAGAAATAGCTTTATAGCTTATTATACTGTTTAAAATTTAACCTGTTAGAACAGTCAAAATTCTCAACGTAAAAAAAATAAATGGCAATTTTTTTTCTAGTATAATTAGCGTGTAAAAGCCCCAAAAAAATCATCTAGAGGTGGCTTAATCGTTTCTAGATATGTCAGGTAGACAAAAGGTAAAAAAGGAATATAAGAACACGTATACAAGACAAGAGTAGATTTATCAATAAAAAATGTTGTTTATTAAGGGATAAAAAAAATAATATAATAAATGAATGAAGATAAATAACAAAAGATAAACGAAATGAATTATTTTTGAGTGTAGTAATCGAAAAAACAGTTTTTGGCGTTGGAACAGCATACATGGAGATCGCATTTTAAGCAAACACACTGCGTTTGTGACTTCTTGCACAATTCGCTCTTTTCTCTTTTCAAATCTCTTTTCACCTTCTTTGCCGAACCAGATTGGGAAATGGTCTTGACCGTCATAACGCACTTCAGGAAGTGGATGTTTCGACTTTTCACCAACGTTCCAGCTGCCTGGCTGTGGATCTACCGAAGTTGATGGTGGCGATGTTAATGGTTTTGGACGACCAACGGGCCGTTTTTCTTGGTAGGCTACCAAAGAAGCGGCAACTGCTTCACGAAATTGCAATACTCGTTCTTTGGCCGAGACATTACTTGAATCGTTGACCTTTTCCGCGTGGATCTGTTTATGCAGTATGTATGAATTAGTTACGGTCATGTCAATGAAATGGTAAAACAATTGAGTAATGGATCGTGTGATTTTGCTCTAATATGATACTGGCTCATAAGTCCGTCGATCGAATCCACGTAGTTCATGTGACTATTATCATGCGGGGATAATCAACTTCCAAATATGCTTAAACTTTTCGGTCGTAGTAAGCTGCTTTCGCTGGATGTTTGGTTGGATCTTTGTTGGATCTGGCGAATGTTTTAATAACCACGTAAGTTGATGCCAATTGCACTGACTTGTTATCTTTCCATAAGACAGTATTGATGTCCACACCAAATGCAGAGCTTACAAATTCACATGAATAGCCGCGTAGCTCATTTTTTATATCTTTATCGACCAGAAGCTTGATATATGAAATACGAGAAACCCGTATGGGGCCCAAACTATATATGCCTTGAGCTCGTAATAATACCAAAAAACGCAACGATGTATAAAAATGATCGAAATACAAGATGTGATAAACGAAGCCTGAAATTGTTTGTGACAATCGCATAACAACGTTCGATGTGGCTCCAAGATCAGGCTGGCCCGGTAGGATTATGTCACTAGCACCGTTATATACCTCAAACCGATAAGCTAATCCACTCGTATCACATAAAACAAATAGCTTGATACCCCACTTACGTAGTTTATTTGGCATGTATTGGCGCAAACGATGTTTTGTTTTGATGCTGCGTATATGTTCGTCGATGAACAATCAAGCAGTCTTCGGAACGGAATCAAATTGAGTGTTTTA
Organism: Diabrotica balteata; assembly: GCA_918026665.1. Taxonomy (NCBI): domain Eukaryota; kingdom Metazoa; phylum Arthropoda; class Insecta; order Coleoptera; family Chrysomelidae; genus Diabrotica; species Diabrotica balteata. The sequence continues at coordinate 43,847,710 of OU898277.1, forward strand.
GAATGTCAACCAATGTTCGAATGTAGAACAACGCATCGTAGCCGGGTTCGCCTTTCGGTGAACGAATTTTCCTTTGGGCATTGTCTTTTGGCCCCAATAGCTTTCCAAATTGGGATAACGGTAAACATTTACGTACTCATGTAAACACTCAAGGTTACTTGATTGACATACAAACGCACTGATTGTTTTCTCCATACTATTTTGAAAAACTCAGGCCAATTTTTAGCCATTGATTCAATATCTGAACGAATGAGAACGAGGTTGTTTCATTTTCTTGAAACGTGGTGTTGAAGTTGATGGCATATCGTATTGATCTTTTTCTTCTGCCGTTACAACTTTTTCGTGCGAAACATTCTGTTCAGGAAGTAATGTTGACGAAGCTGATGGAAGTGCTTCGTGGACTGCAGTCAAGTTCAATGAAAAGTTGACCGCTTGATTGACAAAAGCAGATTCGTCTTCATCTATTCCTCGAACCACCTGTAAAATATACTGTACATCCTCGGGAGATATTTCATCAAGCACAAAATCTGGATCGTTCACATCATCGTTGCTACTGAAATCAGTTTCCACATCTGATTCGACATCTTATCTTTACTTTATTTTGGCTTCTCGAATCCATTGACTGTCACAATAGAACTGTAAACAATAACACAATTAGGCAGCTGAACCCAATACAAAGAGGATACTAATCTCCATCTAAACTGTCATAAGTGCTATGAGGCACGCTTTCCTTTTTCTATTTTTACACAACTTCATAATTTTATTTTCCACTTTCAATAGGAAAAATTTTTGTTTTGAAAGTTGGACTGTAGCAAAAAATAATTTTCGAACTTAACACTACGAAACTTCTCACTAAACTGTTCCGGCAAACGAAATGAAACGGTAAAATGATCTTGCTTATGAACCAAAATAACAATGAAGGTAATGTCTGTTAGTGCCTACTTTTGGGAATAAATATTATTGCGTATAATAACCACTGACTTTGGTCATGCATGCCTCGAGGCACTCTTAACCGGTAGAAGGTTAAGTTTAACCCTTTGTTGCCTGACGGGACTCTTAAGTCCCAAAATTTTAAATCATTATGATTTTTTTTATTACGGCAAAAGTTGGCGTAATTCCTGACAGGACTGACGTGTACATTTGTCTAACATAAGAAAATATTTCAACGGGTGTATTCGCTGACCACCGTCGGTAGTCGAATTTATTGTAACAGTAACTGTTGCCGGTGGACGTTTGTTAATAGAAGCACAATTATTCGTGTTTATCAATATAGTTTTTGCTATTTCTGCGGTATTTTATTTGTGAATTACACCCAATATACACTTCAGGGTAAGCACCAATAAAACATTTATTTTGTTATGATGATAATTACATCTCATATTACTATCCAATGCCTTGAGACTCTCAGGTCCCGTCAGGATTTGAAACATGTTTTTTTTTATATTAATTTTTTAGAATCATAAGTAAATCGAAGGATTTTATAAAAATGAAAAGGCCTTTATCAGAAAAGAAACTAGAAGAACTAACCGGAAATGGCATAAGAAAGATGTCGTCGAAATTATTTAAAGTTACCACTTAGAAGACACTTACAAATATCTGGGACACGAAATCAAAATAAGCAGAGACAATCAAACACATGAAATACAGAGGCGAATTGGTCTAACATGGGCAGCATTTGGCAAATTAAGCCATATTCTAAAAGTTCAATTCCCATGTGTCTCAAGCGAAAGGTTTATAACCAATATGTTTTACCTGTACAAACTTATGGAGCAGAGACTTTAACACTCACGCAAAAATTTGCGAATAAACTTAGAGTTACACAACGAGCCATGGAACGTGCAATGCTGAACGTGAGCCTTCGAGACCACATAACAAACCAACAAATCAGGCGAAGATCAGGAGTTCAAGACGTCATCGAAAGAACCACGACGCTTAAGTGGAACTGGGCAGGGCACTTAGCCAGAACACAAGATGGACGGTGGACAAGACGTATTATGGAATGGAGGCCCAGAAATTATAAAAGAAGCCGAGGACGACCACCGACTAGATGGACCAATGACATTAAACGTGTAGCGGGAAACTGGCTACAAGCTGCCCAGTGTAGAGAACACTGGAAAGAACTGAGGGAGGCCTATATTCAGCAGTGGATGCGATTGGCTGATTGATGATGATGACTTAGAAGAAGTAGCAGTGAGTCCAGAGTTCGCAGGATGCACTACAGATGTTTTTGTTATGACTACTCGGAGATATTGTGAAGAAGATTACCTATCAAAGTAATTCTTTGTATGTAGTGCAGAAAAACAAGATACTAAACATAAATGAAGGTGAATTAGTAGCCTTTATCGGGCTGAACTTTCTAATGGGGTAACATCAACTTCCGTCGTGGAAAATGTAATGGAACACTTCCGATGACTTACATTGTTTCGAAAAGCATGTCAAGGAATCGTTTCGAGATGATATAAGCAAATCTACATATCAACGATAACCATCAAATTTCCAACGACAATAAATATAAGGCACTTATAATTCGACCGATGATAGATACTCTAAACAAACAATTTACTACATGCTATCAGAGTACAAGAAAACAGGGTAGGCAGAATAACAGGAAGACATTCGTTTGCAGGATCACCTTTTAGGTATAAATGGGCTCGAATGTACTCCTATACTTTGAATACAACACACTCTAGCCATCCTTAGGGATGGTTTAATCTGGTATGGTTTTTTTAGAAATTTCCACCCTCAGAAAAGAAAAAAAGACTATCGTTTATCGTACTACCCAGGTATTTTAATTTCTTGACATTCTCGACAGTATTTAATAATAAATATTAATTGTTATTAGATTCCTACATCGACCTATTTCGTGAGACTTAGTATTTTGGCCATTTATGGTCCAAACTATCTAGCTGCTCTCTTGAGTTTTTTGTACTTTGCCTCTATTTCCCTCCTTCTTCTCTTTAATATATTTATGTCATCAGCGTACATCAAAACAAAGTGTTGTTTTTCTTCTAAGGCTATTCCACTTGGTACTTGTTGTACTTTATGTACTACCCATTCCCTAACGAGGTTAAATAAGAACGGACTCTAGTACCTATATGTTCCGAGGCTGATTCTATTTTACTTCTAATAGTGTTTCATTTTTATCGTGTAACAAATTAAGCTGTCTTTATGAAGACTTGCTACTGTAACACACATTAATAGTCCTACTTGAATATGAACAAAAGCAAGGTATTTTACACACGGAGTCCCCTGTAGAGCGTACGAGGCGAGGAGACGATGTGTAAAGTATTTCTCGCCCGAGACGACATGGCGCCCAACTGGTTTTTTGGAGCCCATGTATCCAGCTACACCGAGGTCAAAACTGGTGAATTCACCGTATGCTGGATCCAAGATGACAGTGCAGAGAGGAACCGGTGGTTAGAATAAATAATATGACACTAGTCCATCGAGATCTTTAGCAAAACTGATGCTTTTTGTATACTAGATGCCTTCGACGAGCTGGTATTTTTTAAAGTTTAAAGTCCTGTAAGCTAGTGGAGGTCCTTACGAGTAGCGTACAGTGTTTTCCTGGTAACTGAACGCCACATAGGAAGCAAGTTACTCATCATCATCAATGGTACTACAGCCCTATGAAAGAGCCCCGACCTTCCCAAGTCTATTACGCCAGGCAGTCCTATCCATTGCTAACCGTTGCCAGTTTGCTGCGCCTATTTTTCTACCATCCTCATCTACACCATCCTTATATCTGAGTTTTGGCCTACCCCTTTTTCTACTTCCCACGGGTTGTGATATAGGGATTCTTCTAGGAGAGTTGTTCTGCTGTGATCTTGCTAGGTGTCCTGCCCATCTTAGTCTTCCTATTCTTATAAGAGATACTACGTCTTTACCATTAAATATTTGTTTATATCTGTGGTATACCTCGTAGTTGTATCTCCTCTTCCAAACACCATTTTCACAGATGCCACCAAATATTCCTCTCAGGATCCTTCGTTCAAACATAAGCAGAAGGTCTTCGTCTGCCTTGGAGATGGTCCATGTCTCCGATCCGTATGTCAACACTGGCTGTATAAGGGTTTTGTATATGGTTATTTTTGTTTTTTGGCTTAAGTTTCTACTTCTCAAGTGGCCCTCCGAAAAGGGAATGTGGCATTGGGTTAACTACCCAACCCTGTAAAAACCCATAGTTACGAAATCTAAAGTTAAGCAAGTTACTACCGTATGGATATAGCTATGGGAGAACCTGATAACCAACAAAAAGACGAACATGCCTGGAAGCCGGTACATCGATCGAGGATATAATCTGCCGAGGATGGAGATGATGTCACCACTACCGCCCTCTACAATTTTTAAAGAGTTGTGTGTATTGAATATTTGCACAATTTTGTCCCTTGCAGAACGTACGAGACAAGGAGACGGAAGAAGACACGGAAAAGGAGGGAGAACGAATTACAGCAGATACACAAATTTGTTACAAGTTATTCTCTCTCGGAAACATTTTCTATCCTGTAGCCGACTAGAATGTAGCTTCGACATTTTTTAAATTATTTTAAACTGTTTGTCCCTGTCTAGGGTAGTGTTATGTACAATTTTATGTTTAATTTTATGTTTATGACATTCTGCAATTGGTAAATAGCCCAAAATTGACGAAATGTCCCTGAAGATGCTCTAGGAAGCGAAAGTACTCGGGCAAGATTTAATTAATAAAACTGTGCTCAATATCTGCCTTTCATTTTATCAAAGTTAAATTAATTATTAATTCTTAATTAAATATTATATTTAAAATAACTCTTTTATGTATGCTGTATTAATTAAAATTTAAAATTATATTAGTGAAACAATTAAAATTATCAAAATATCCATCAATTCTATGATGAAATTTGGTTGATTTTTACAATTCTAATTGTTTAAAATCATGACATTCTCATATTCTCTCAAAGAGAACACCATTTTCGTGATCTAATTTATTAAGCCGAAAAATCAATAGAGGATGCCATAAATCCTATCATTCTCACAAACTGTGTTAGTTATAGTGATAGTTTGGATAGTAAATATATATCTTGCCCAACGGGAGAGGGTGACATGTATTCGTATTCGCTTCTCGTTCGAAAATATACTAGCTATGAATATGAATTAAATCTCCATATACAATCCGAGACGACTGTATTTTGACAGCATTAATGAATTATTCACACAAGATTGGCAGAACGAATTCGTTTGTTTATTTCGAATTTCGGTATGAACTCTGCTACAAAAATAATTTTATTTATAAAAACATGTTGATATATTAAAATTTATTATTAAGGACTACAAATTTTTCGTTCTAAAAAAATTCACTGTTATTTTAAAAAATGCTTAAAGTACAGTCAATATTTATTTTTATTTACTATCTGTAAAAGAAATTAACAAAAATGTCAGTTGAAAATACGTTTTATTGATATTTTGATTTTTACTTCAGAAATTCACTCAAAAATAGAAATTCACCAGGACCAGATGGAATAACCAACGAGATTCTAAAACACGGAGGAGAAAGTATAATCCTAGAGATGACAAAACTTATACAAAAACTAATATTGCACTGAAAGATACCAGACTCAATGAGAAACAGCAAAATGATACCAATGGTCAACAATGAAGATAAAGAAGACATCAACAATTATAGATGTATAAATCTACTGAACACCGCACTTAAGCTTACCAGAAAAGTCCTAACCAACAAAATCAACAAACTAACAACTTTATCAGATAAACAACAAGGATTCACATCCGGAAGATCTTGCTTGGTGCCGCATTTGTACTAAGACAAATCACAGAAAAGGCAATCGAGTACAATAAACCAGTATATCCATGATTTATAGACCTGACAACGGCTTTCGATCGCATCCAAGTCGAAGACGTCTTACACCTACTGTGTAAAAGAAACATCAATATTATACAAACCACAGATAACATCTTCTTCCATAATCGAATACAGGCAAAAATAAATGGAAAACTAACACAGTTTATACCAGTACAAAGCGGAGTCAAACAGGGCGATTCGTTAAGCCCACTTCTCTTTAATGTGATAATGGACGAAATAATACAAGCAGTATGTAAAGGTCATGGTTACAGAATGGGGACAAATAAATACAAATATAATGTTATGCAGACGACGCCGCAGTAATCACCGTGACAGAAGACGAACTCCAAAGATTAACACATATATTTTATACAGAAGCCAAGAAATACAATATGATAATAGCAGAAATAACCACAAGTATGACAACATCTAAATACCCACTACTATGTTAAATCGAAATTGATGGAAAAATAATAAAGCAGAAAGCAAGGTTTCGGTATCTGGAAATAGATATAACATTGATTATGTACAGACGAAGTACGACAACCAAGCTTAAAAGCAAGTAAAGCGACGAAATCTCTTCATGACACAATCTTAAAGAACAAAGAGTCTTGTCCGAGTCAAGACACAAAAACAAGAATTTATAAAGCAATAATTAGACCTATATTAATATATACTTCGGGGACAAGATATGTCGGACATAAAGAATAAAATATCCCAATGAATATCAGGAAAAAGTCTGTTGAACAGGGAGAGAAGCGAAAATATAAGAAAAGCTTGCAATATAGAAGACATAAATGACTAGGTGGTAAAACAAAAACAGGAGTGGAATATTAGTAGAATGGTAGAGGATATGATAGTACAAATAGCACGAGTCACCAAATTAACGAAGATGTTGAAGAAGAAGAAGAAGTTTTAAAGCCTACATACAAAAAGAAAAAAAATGAAAAAAAGAAAATCTGCATATCGTATGGCGCTTTTGAATAATGATAATCTTACCTAATGGTTACTAAAATATGATACTTTACAGCCGGCTATGTGCTGGCGACACACGGTCCAAAAATAACAAAAGAAAGTTAGATTATTTGAACCTAAATATAGACATTATGTGTTTAAGCCAGTTTAACAATGCGATTGTACTGAATAACAGAAAATAATATCTTTTAAATCAAATAACTAGTTAGAATGGACCATTAAATAATATCATAATATAGTACAGTAAAAGAAAAATATTATATGTAAAATATGAAAATAAAGACTAAATACTTTCCCAAACACCTATTTTTAACATAAATAAAGCACAAAATCAAAAGCAAAAAATAGCAAAGAAAAAATCAAAGCTATCGAAACTCTAAAAGATGAGTAATATTATTATCAGCTGACAAGGGCAACGCTACTTTAATTATCATGACGAAAGTCAATATCAGGATAAAATCCAACAATTGGTTAAATTGTTGGATTTTATCCCTTAAACACTCTTAAAAAATAATCCAACCAAATTACTGGAAAACTGAATATATAAACCACTATAAAAATTTAAGAAATACCTGATAGACTATCAAAAAGGAACACTAACACCACACTATAGCAGGATACCAGGTCTATAATGGGTCCAAAAATTCATAAAGAAAATGTACCTCTCAAACCAATTTGTCGCAGGATAGGTTCTCACTGCAGCAAACTATTCTTCCTAGACATAATACAGACTTCAGCTCACAACACAACAACATTTATTGATTATATATGTGTCCTCCCAGGAATGTGTTCAATGAAGTTATAGGAAGAGGTCTTAAAGTTCTCACTATGAAAAAAGAAATCTCCAACCTTAGCAGAAAATGCAAAGAGAGACTAAAGCTAGGTACACACATGATCGTAGATTGGAAAAGTAGCTGGCAAGTAGATTCACTTACCTCGGAACTACCCTCACCTCACAATGGGACTACGCACAAGAGATTAGATCCATAATTGAAATTGCACGGTCTACATTTATTAAGTTGAGATCCTTGCTGTGCTGCAGTGATCTCAGTTTGGGAACCAAGATGCGGAGAGTGAGGTGCTACGTTCTTTCAGTGTTACTATATGGAGTTGAAGCCTGGACACTGACGCAAGCCACTGAAAAATGAATCGAAGCCTTCGAGATGTGGATATACAGAAGGATACTAAAAATATCATATGTGGACCATGTCACCAACGTTGAGTTCCTACAGCGCATTGCAAAATAAAAAGAAGTGCTTAATTTAATTAAACAACGTAAGATTGAGTATCTCGGCCACGTGATGCGGAACGAAGAAAAATATCAAATTCTTTAACTCGTTATGCAGGGTAAAGTATTTGGCAGAAGGAGACCGGGACGCCGTCGTATCTCGTGCTTGAAAAATCTCCGACAATGGTTTGGGATGACCTCAGTGGAGCTGTTTCGTAGAGCAGTCAACAAAACCATGATAGCCTTGATGATCGCCAACATCCGGACAGGATAAGACACTGAAGAAGAAGAAGCTGGCATGCCAGTTGCTAGCATGGGCCAGTGACTGGCAAGCCTAAAACACATTTGCTAGTTATTTGTATGCCAATAGCTGGCTTGCCTATACTAGCAAGGCGAAAAAGCAGGGTAGATTTTTACATATGCCAGTGCTAGTAAACAGTAGAGTGGTTTTCATGAGTACTTGTTTTGTAATTAGTAAGGTATTCGGAACGAAATAAACAAGCAAATATTGCTGATGACCACAGATATTGTTAGAAATTTAATAATAAATCCCAAGCGGAACTCGAAAAAGTAAATACATTTGGGATTTGGGTGTGTAAGCATTTTCACGGGCTATTTTATTTTTATATAAAGATGATTTAGAATTCCAAAGACTCTCCAATTCTCTATATATAGCAATAAACTTGATACTTTTTTTATCAACCTAACGAAACATTTCTTAAATTAACAAGTTTAAAAATAAACCGATTCATTTTTATCACCAACATAACAAATCTGACAATTATCTGCTAGCTACTGGCATGCTCGTAGCGGTAGCGCGCGTTCACATATGCTATTGACACTTTCCACGTACGCGAATTGCATCTTACAGCATGCTACTACTAAGAAAAATCAAATTCTTTGCTATTAGCTAGCATGCCAGGAACTACCACGCCAGTTAACGTAACTTCAAAGAGAAGTAGGTGATTTGTGCGTAGCTTGCCAGTTCGGTGACAGTTGCTGGTGCTTGCTAAGTATTGGTATGCCATTGTGCTCGTAACAAGCATTGCATCTGTGGCTTTATAATGAATTTGTTTTACTTTATTATATACTTTATACAATAAACTTAATTGTTTCTTTTTCACTCGACTTGACGTGGTGTACACTCATTTTAATTTCTTTACCACTGGTAAAACACAAACAAGAAACGTGCAAGTAGGTGCTCACACTTGCCAGTACACTTGTGCTTTCAAATCCCCACTTTTCACTAACACGAAAAATTAGAGCTGTGTCCGAGTACACTCACATGCCAGTGGCACTAGCACCAGTGACTATTCGCACATATTATTGTAATGCTAGTAATGCGCGCGCATATCACTCAGCCGAGTACACGGGTATATGGGAATGAGTCTTTAGTGTATATTCCAACGCTCTCGAAAGTAAGCTGTTCTAGTTTAGTAATCAAGTGCGCAGACTAAAGCGGTATAAACAAATATACTTACAACTATATTTTAGACTAAAATCGATACTAAGTAATCATTAAACAATAACTGAAATTATGTTCTGTCATTATTAAATATTTAAAGACAAACTCCATTGGAAGTTCATTCTACACCACCATTATATAATATACATATGTTTGACCTATTGTTTCAATGGAAGGAACAGGTTGACAAAACGAGATTTTAAGAGATATTTCTGCATAAAAAATCACCTTACACTCGATAATATACAAATGGTCCCCTAGAGCTACATCCTCTAGATACCAAAAGTACCTGAAAATGAATGAAATTTACCTTTAAAGTTAGTGAAACCCTAATGATTTAAACTAAGTGCACCGATGCCCACAGGGTATCAGGGATACCTACCGTCTAACAAACCTGACAATTGGCTTGTAGAAGTAGAAATGTGAGAATATTATATTATTACTTACTTATCTAAATTTTTTTATTGCACTCTTCTTCTAATTTTTTTTCAAATACAATTTAATAACTGATAACTTAAAGGCAAAATAACATAACAAGATGGATGTATACAAAACGGAAAAATAGAACACGTTTAATAAAAACCTAAATAACAAACAAGTAAAAACAAGTACATTTATTTTAGTGCACGAACACTCTCATATCTTCACGCTGTTACATCAAGGATACTTGATGTATAGCATTTTCGTTTACTTTAATCTAACAACTCCAAAACTCGAAAAATAACCGAAGATTTATTACCCCTCGTGACTTATATAGAATTACTGTAAGCACAAATTGTTCACAAAATAATTGACTATCACGCAGGCTACTCAATCCCTTCATTTGTCACTGTCTGCGCGTTCATATGTTCTTAAATTAATGACAGTTTTTTGCCCTACTGACCGCGCCAGTTTGTTCTATCTGGCGATTTGTTTCGCAGGTCCGGCTGGTCCATACCGGCGAGGCATGTTCTCGAGAGGAACCGCAAACCAGACGGTGCTTCTTGGGGACGACGAGGACGGCCTCAATTTATGGGTTTTAGTCGTATGTAATAAAAAGTGAACAATACCAAAACCATTAGCCGAAAACAGCGGAAGTAAAAAATCGATGTGCTAGAGGTATGCAGACAGCTTTAGTAGGGGGACTAGAAATATTCAACGTGCTCAAAAAAAGTACTATTACTGTAATAATTAGAATAATATCAATAAATAGTTAAGTATTTTTAATAATATCTTAATTATTACGTTTTGTTTTTTATGGCATATTTTGTCATTCAGTCAGTTTTAATAGATTCTTAGATCAGGCCAATACATATTGTTATCACTAATACAATATAGACGCATTATTCCGAGAGGAAACCACAAGGAATATACAAGACTACTCGCTTTTTGTCTAGTTGCTCATCAAAACATTTTCAACAGGCCAACAATATTGATGAAAAATAAAACTCGAACTAAAACTTTATTAACAATCTTATGAAACTAAATAAATACTTTATGTTCTGTAGAACTGAAAAGCAGTCTGAAATAATTAAAGTGACATTGTTGTAGCAATTTTTAACACATTTTTATGTTTTGAGTATAATCTAAGCAAAAATTGGAGCGTTCGTAAACCCACAGCCATCCATTTTCCCTTTCTCTCTTTGTACGTCCAACAAACAGGGCGAGAATTTTGTTTGAGTAGTCTCTTGATGAGGTAAGCCGAAAAATTCCTTTGCTCTTATAATATTGTCAAATGAATATTTATTTTAGACCCTTACCGGAGACCTTATAGTTGCTAGAACTATGTTTATTAGCCCGAGGTTTTTTAACATTTTTAGTACTTTATTGTGTCTCAGCAAACACATTTTTGTTTGTATGGTAATGTTAGCGTGAACCTAAGGTCTCTTAACAATTACACAGCGAATTATTTTTGTTGTGTCTTAGTGACAACCCTAGTGTGTTTTATTTTATATCGTGTGTAAATTTGCAAATGACAGTACCTTAATGATATTGTTTCGTATTGAATGAGCAGCTGGTCTCTTAATAAAAGATCCTTTGAATCTGCATTGTGATAACATATGTCTGCAGTTTATTTTTATTTTATTGAACAATGAAGATTCTCTATAAACTACATAACAGTAATTTATTATTGATGATTTAATTACAATTAATAATTACATTCTACCTAATATACAAATATATTTTTTTATGTAAACAAATATCTAATGCTAAGGTATAAAATGTTTGTTTTCTTACAATACGATTTTAATTTTAGTTTCGAATAAGCACTTTCCATTTGTAATTTAATAACGTAAATTCAGATTGTTTGAATTAATAACTGAAGCTAACAGTTGTTTTATGGTTTTTATAAGCTCTAAAATACAGATGTTTTTTTTAAAAATGGCGAATCACTGTTTTAATAATGTGGACCCAATTTTAATGAGATGTCGTTTCAGCAAGACGGAGCTTCAGCTCTTTTTGGTGTAAATGTTCGGCGATATTTAAATCAGTCATTTCTCAGAAGATGGATTAGTATCAATCGCACTCATTTCTAAAAAAACATTTATATTCTACCATATATACAAATATCACACCAAACCTGCCACGAAGATTTAACTGTGTTTGTTAGTTAAAGTTTTCAAATAAAACTGTTTTAACCATAAATTCAGTTTTCTCTAAACTAAAAATAGATCATTAAAATAGAATTTGTCTAACATAGTTTATAGTATTTCTTGCACAAATTGTAATTTGCAATACATTGACTATTTCTCGGGGTGATTAAGAAATCGCATTACCTCCCACAAGTGTGATTTGAAAAAATATCCAGATAGGTGTAGTTTAGCTATGTATAAATTGCTATTAGCAATTAGAAACAATTGTTTCAAAAGATTGTTTCTTGATATGACTCTTATCTTCGAAAAATAGAAAACCATATACAAGAAATCTGACATCAGAGATGTACTCACATTTATTATTGGTTTTAGATTAAACGTGTAATGAAAAAAAAAACATCGAAATAATGTAGATTTGAAAAAAGAAATCTAAAATGTTTTGTATTGTTTATTGTTTTTATTGTTTACGTGAAATCTAAAAGGTCGTCGAGAGAGTTGACCCCTAAAAATTATACAAACAAGCTGAATTTTATAGAGAATATTAATTTTAGGACCACAAAAAGAAAAGCAAAAAATTTTACCACTTTTACACCCGGGTTTCCCCCTAAAACCCGGTCACAGGAGGGTAAAAACGCAAAAAAATCGATTTACCAAGAATCTGTACACAGAAAAAATGTTCATTAAAATTTGTATCAGCGGCAGGTAAAAATTTGGTATAAAATTTTGTATTTTGCCGAGAATAAACTCAGTTTTTATAAAGGTGTTAAATAAATTAACGTGGGGCGATTTTTGCTTTTTTTACGATTCTCGTGAGATCAATAAACGTTCTTTTTAAAAACATACTAGTTTAATTGAAAAAAAAAAACAAGTTTTAGATCAAAATTCACTACGAATATAGGCCATGATGAACGGCATTTGGAGTGCAATTTTTAGACTCCCTTGCCGATGCATTCATCAAGCTGTTTGCTTCGCAAGTCTTAGGGAGCACGGCGGCCTATATTTGAATTCGATTTCGCCAGGTAGAAATCGTATGATTTCTCTTTTTGTTCTTAGATGGCGTAGTTACGTCCGTAAATAGTTATTTTTCATAACTATAATCTACGACGGAAAATATTTTGGTTTGATATGGAGTAGTAACTATACCGTACTGAGGAGATCTAAAGAGATCGAAATACGTATATGCGGCTTGTTGCTGCTCTGTATCAAATCAAAATATAATACCGTCATTTGTTAAGTTTTAGATCGTTTGTTGTGTTTAAATCCAGCATTTTTTAAGCATATTTTAAATGCCTCACATTTGTTGCCAAAACTAAAAAACTAAAATTTCGTGCTATAGGTTTTAAAGGTTAAGCTCTAGTAATCGAAACCTTATAGTGGTCAATCAATGAAAGGGACATATTGTAGTCATCACGTAAGAATCAACAAAAATAGCGCCACTTTTATTTATTTAACACAATAGATCACTTGAATCAAAAGATATCGAATTTTTATTGTCGAGCCGATACAAATTTGACTTGCATTTTTGATTCTTAGTAAATCTAAGTAATCGTACCCTCACCTGTCTATTTAAAGCTTGGCTTCTACGGTATAATCTGTTGTCTGTGGAGCTTGATGTAGATGAAAGTATGTTGGAAGTGGTGTCAATGATGAATCGTGGGATTTTCTTAGTGCTCCTACACTCAAAAAAGAAAGATCTTCTGGCTTCAGCTGTTGCTAATTTAGCATTTATTTATTAATTAGAATTTATTAATAATTTCAAACTACCACAAGGCTACATTTTAGTATGTTTTGATTTGGTGTCTCTCTTCACTAACTTATCTTTGTCCAGCGTTATCACCTCCTTGAGAAATCATTGGAATTCTATTAAACCTAACTGCCCTGTTTCATGGGATGTATTTACAGAACTTTTACAACTAGTTTTTGACACTAATTTCTTGGTCTTTGATGACAAAATTTATGTTCAAATATTTGGCACACCTATGGGTTCCTCAATCTCTCCCATCCTAGTTAACTATGTACTGAATGATTTGGTATCTGACCGTTTAGATCTTTTGGATTTTCAAATTCCTTTTATTAAGAGATATGTGGATGATTGATTATTAGCCTTACCACCTGACAAGGTTCAGGGTACCTTATCCTGTTTCAATGAGTTTGATCCTCATTTACAGTTCACTGTTGAACTTGAGGACACTGTCACCAATAGTATTCCCTTTTTAGACATGCATGTCATTAGAATGGGAGACAACACATTAACCACAAGTTGGTATAGAAAACCGATAGCCTCTAATAGGTTCCTTAACTACCATTCCTGTCATCCTATGAAATACAAATTAAACCTTATTAAAGCTCTAAGCTGCCGATTAAATAAATTGACACATCCGATTAATCGAAGGGAATCCCTTAAGTTATAAAGAAATATCCTTCTTCTATCATAAATAAATACCTTTACTCACAAAGTTATGGATTCTCGTTTGATGACATACCCAATGGTGACCAACTTAGAACCATATCAAATAATTCAATTAATAGTATTGTTCTGCCTGATACTGATCTTGAGAATCCTACCACCCATTATTCATCTTTAACTAATTTTCCTCAAGTTACTAAGAAGCTTATTAAACTGTATAAACAGAATAACATACCTGTCAAAATTGCGGTCAAGAATGCTAAGACTGTTAGACATTTATTTTCAAAAACTAAAACACCCTTGCCCGATTCATGTTATATTGGTCAGACTGGGAGATCAATAAAAGGTCGTCTCACTACACATCGTAGTGACATTAATCTATCAAAGCACACTTGTGCTCTGGCGCAACACGCGATCAATACTAAACATAAGGTGGATTTTAATGAAGTTAAGATTCTTGGCACTGAACGCAATCTCGTTAAAAGATAGTTTTTGGAAATGTGTTCAATTCTTAAACACCCGAATGCTCTAAATAAGAGAGCTGACATAAGTAACTTGAGCCAAATATATCATGCTTTAATTTTATAGAATTAGGCTTTATGATCTGTTTACTATATAAGTGTCTTGTAAGGTGTATAATTTAACACATTTGTTAACTAAATAATTTAAAATATAATAACATATTAAAATAGAAATAAATTCATAAAATAATTCAATATTTTCACTTAACTCATATAAACTTATGCAACTTACATTGCATGTACTTTCACTATTTGTCATACATAGATTAGTGTGAACTGTTTAATAATTAAATATTATAATACAAATAATGTTATTGATTTATAGAATCTTCTACAAATTACAGTACAATTAAAGTGGATGAACCTTGGACTGTGGAAATAATTTTCGTTGATCACCTGTGACTGAATATCCAGCTGTAATGTTGACGATTTTTATTTATATATGAGGTTAAATGAATTTTACCTGTTTGTTCGTTCTAGACTGGTTGATGCGAAGAATTGCTGTTATTAATACCAATTTCTTTCATTGGTTGGTCTCTTACAAGCGGGTTGTCATCCAAACTCATTTGAACTTTTCAAATACACCGATCGATTATTTGGGTTGGTATTTCAACTTTGCTGTTATGTCAAATTTTTGACCTCAAGGTTGGCTGTCTTTTCACGGTTTTGGCTCGATCTGTTTCAATTAACACCATTTTCCCGGCGGCAGTCGTGAGACTTTGAGTGGTAACTTCATTTTACACTATATAGTTTTTTAAATTGTAATTCAAATCACTTTAATATTGCTACCTAAAGTCAAAATCAAAGCATAAATAATTTTCATATAGTTGGAAGTGAATCTATGATATTCTTAGTTCTTTTTCACTGCTTAATATTAAAATAAAATATTACATATACATTAGACCACATGTTCTGTTGATGTGTTATTTTTTTACTAAGTTGCTAAATGTTGTTAGTTAATTGATTGTTTATACAATAGTACCGTATAATGTCCATTTACTTGAGTTTACTCACAAATTTGATAATATCATTGACTGCTACATGTCTTTTTAAGGTAACACTTGTAACATCTTCTCCATGATTGTGTGCTTCTCATATTGTACTTTTTAGATGAACTGATGATGCTTTGAGAATACAAAAGCGAAACGTCATCAAAATAGATAAAGTAGACTATCAACTTTGTCTTTTATTTCTCCACCTTGAGACCGATATAAGAACCCACCACTCGTCTGAGTGATCCTTATAATATATATATATATATATATATATATATTTGAATGCAAATAAATCGACTCAAAATTATTTTGCGAGAGTACGTCTCCTGTTTCAATCAAAAAAGGTGTAAATTTAAAAATATTTAGTATACAATTATTAACCTCATTGTTGAGTTTGAAAAAAAGTTTTGATTTTTGGTAAATCGGGTGACGTATTACAAATAAATAATGCAACACGTAGATAGGGGGTCATAATTTGACCCATTAAAATCGACACTAACCCACTTAACATATTTGGTTAACATCTTAAGCATCACTTTCCATAGCAACCCACTAATACATCAGTCAATTAAGTTCTCAACTTCATAATAAACGGATACCACATCCGTCAAAGCAGCTTAGGAAGTAGCATTATTGAGAGAAGACCTAAGCCAGAGAGTCGTGGCAAATCAACTAAATTTAAGCCAATCTGCTGTGTCCCGAGTGTATAGTAGGTACCAAGATACTGGTAATTATGTCCGCCTAGAAGGAGGAGGTCGTAAACGAATAACAATAGAGAAAGATGATCGATTTCTTGTATCTAAATCTCTGAGAAATCGACATTTAACTGGTGCTAATCTCAAAAAAGAGCTTAGAGAGGTCCGAGGTGTGATTACCAGTGTTTGTAAAATCAGAAGGAGACTGAAAGCAGCCAACCTGATACCAAAAAGGGCAGCTACTGGTCCCAAGCTAACTGCAGCCCAGAAGCAAAGACGACTAGAATTTGCTCGCGAACATCTGGATTGGGACGACTATCAATGGAGTCAGGTATTATTCTCCGACAAAAGTAAAATCTGCCTAGATGGCAACGACAAAAGGCGTTGAGTCTATAGAAAGCCAGGGAAATGATTTGCTTAATGTTGTATACGAGAAATTGTGTCATATGGAAGCGGTTCTTGTATGTTTTGGGCAAGCATTTCCATGGATGGGAAAACCGAGCTGGTTTTCGTGCTTGATGGAGGACGTCGAGGAGGTTTTACGGCGGACCGTTACATCAGAGATATTTTGGAGGAACATGTGGTTCCATACGCGGGATTTTTAGCTATCACTAATGATGGTATAGATCTATAGATAGAAGAATATCGATATATATTTGACCACTTCTACAGTTTCATCCATATCTGTATATTTATTATTTATAAATAAATTATACCTTGTTTGTGTCTGCTCCCCATCTAAACCCTTGAACAGCTCCAAATCGCGCAGTGGTCGGGTTGATAGAAGAGCAGCAGTTTTTGGCATAAAAACTACCTAGCGAGAGGATTCTCGTCCTCGGTATCTGAGCAGATAATATTAATGGGCGACTTTTATTAATATCCGACGCTATGCGGTCGGAATTTTACAGAAAAGATATACGGATTATGTGCCGTGGTTCGTATATTTACCGCGTATTTTACTCACCGAAAAGTTTAACATATTAGCGCCATCTTCCACTATTTGCTTTTTCCCGGTTTTAACTTTACGTTCTGCCTACATATTTGAAATATATTCAACTAAACCTTAGTTGGCTATTTATGTACCATAAATTCATTAGCCGGTGTTTGAGATTGTTGTAGTTATAATGATGGGGTAAAATGTTTTAAATTCCTATAAAGAGTGGCCTTAATAATAAAATAACAACGTAAATATTCTAGAATGTTGTACACAATTTTGTTGTGTGGTATTATTTTCGCGATTTAATTATAATATGAAATATAGTTATACTACAGGCGGGATTTGTTTTAGTAAACATTTTCCAGAGCAGTATATTTTTTTGCTGGAATCATTTCAGGATGTACCTTGGATAAATAATCAAAATATGCACCAGTTACAAACCTTGTGCTTAGTTTTTATTAAACAAAATCAGAAAACAATCGACATTTTTGCTCTTTGCGCCAATATTGCGCCAATGAGGAATAACTTCCTATCCTGATTAATTCAGCGGTAAACAACATTATGTGGACATGGTGCTGTAGATTTCTGAAAATTAAAAAAAAGTTATAAAACATCATGTGGACATAGTGTTCTATACTACTTCAGCTACGTTTGATTAAATGATTTTTACAACAAACTTCAACTCTGACTATTTAAAATGTTTAACATATTTCTTCTTTCTCATGATACGAGAGTCATTACAGCAGAGAAAAAACTCAGTTTAAATACTTGGGTCCAGAATTAAACAAAGAAAAAATGTACACTTTGTATCTACAGTTTTATAAAGAAAACGAAATAGCAAAACAATTTATAGATAAAAATGGGCCAATTATGATGTCTTTGATAAACAATTTAAGTTGTCATTTAAACTATCAGAGGTAGATACTTATGACGACTGCGACTCTTTCCAGGCCAGGCTTAAACATAACCATTAAAGTAAAATAAATAGAAACGTTCTTCAAGCTGAAGATCAGTCACATTTGGCAGAATCAAAGCGACGGTATAACCTTAAAAGTGAAAATACAAAAACGTTTAGAAGCACTCCGACACATAAAGTTTTATCTGGTGATCTTCAAAAATGTTTGCCCACACCACTTGTAACAAATGGCATAAGTTTTTATAAACGGAAATTGTGGACGCTAAATTACACTAGTTTTGATTCATCAGATAAAAGTGTTCACTGTATGATGTGGGATAGGAGTAAAGCTTGCCGAGGTGAAGAAGAAATCTCATCAGCAGTTTTGAAGTGGGCTGACGGTGTAATTCCCACATCAGAGGTTATTGAAATTAAGTCAAATAGGGCCAAAACAAAAATATTTCAATTACTATGGATTTCTTGTGGATCATGCACAAGTATCCTCAAATTCAATATGTAAATCTAAAATACCTTATTAAGGGGCACACGCATATGGAGGCCGATACAGTCCATGCATCAGTTGAAAGAAAACGAAAAAAACTGAATAAGATGACAATATTAACCCCATCG
Source organism: Diabrotica balteata (assembly GCA_918026665.1). Classification (NCBI taxonomy): domain Eukaryota; kingdom Metazoa; phylum Arthropoda; class Insecta; order Coleoptera; family Chrysomelidae; genus Diabrotica; species Diabrotica balteata. The sequence continues at coordinate 43,866,867 of OU898277.1, forward strand.
GACTGGCAGCAGATGGTTCGCATATGTTCAACAAGTAATTATCGTGTGTACAATATGAAGCAAAATGACTTCAATAACTTTAATACACTTTTTTCAGGAGAAGCTGCGCCATTCATTCATCGAAAAAAGAATGTTAAAACGGTAAGTCCTTTCAACATGTGTTCATATTCAAATGCGACAGGAGACCATTGGTATGATCTACTTAAAGTCGTCATTTGATAGTGAGTTTGCCACAGTTAACCTAAATAGATTGACGAAAAGTACAAGATGGAAAAAATAATGATTTGCCATTACATCTGCCAATTAAGACACCAGTTCCAATATCACAAAAAAAAACGATGACTTAATTTTATTATTACCATACGTAATGAGTGTGTGTCCCGCATTTTATAAAAATCTTCAGAAAATCAATGATAATAATGAAAACTATCCTGAGAACAATGATATTGATTCTTTAGAGAATTAAAACACTTTTGTTAAATAATATTTTGACTACTGAGTTTTGTTTCTTTTAGTAAGGCCCAAAAAATTATTTTTATTAGACAATAAGTCAAACTTTTTAATATTTTTGATAATAGGTCCACTTGAGTTTTTGTAGTGTTCACGTTTGTAACAATTTTATATTTGTATCCCTTTAAGATTGTTCTTACTATTAATAAAAAGATGTGTGAATAAGTGTAGTGTTTTTGCTTTATTTGTTGTTATATACCATCAAAATTCATTAAAACAGTAGATGTCAAAATACTAATTCACAACATTATATCCAAATTTTAATATTTATGTTCAGAGGTGTACAACACTGTCTAAAAAAAATTTTTGTAGCTGAACCAAAAAATTTTATTTTTGTAAAAATATCTTTATTTGATGGAAAACCAAAAACAGTATGTTAAAACTTCAATAAGCTACGTATTTAATTAAAACAGATAACTTAAATTTAAAAAAAAATCAAAAACTGGTTTTCATGAACATTTTTATTTTTGTGACATGGTGTCCTTTACCTCCGGCGTACAACAATAGAGAGATATACAATGGCCAGTCTGCTACTGACCAGTCTGTGTTGGCACAATTAAATTTAAAAACAATTCAGTAATTTATTTATAATGTTTCCAACGGGGAATGGATCAGGATTCGACAACTGCATAGTTAACCAACAAATGCAAAATGCCACCATCATTCCAAACAACACAAAGGGTCAATCACAAATCAAAAAATTACAGGGTTATCCACAAATATCATCACAAATACCAGGTATGTACAATATGCAAATAAATCAACCAACCACCAATTCTTCGACGAATATGATATTTCCGCTCAATCAAGAACAATATATAAATCAAAAAATTTATTTCAAATCCTCTATAAAAGGTATATAATAAAATGCCCAAAATGCTATGAGCCACCAAAATATATGGGTCAAAACCCTTTAAATGATATAAATTTACAGTTGCTTTACATTATATGCGGTTACAAATTATGATGTTTAAGTTACTGTTGGAATTGGTAACATGGCGACGTATGACCCTACATAGGTAAAATGGTCCTGACACAAAGTGTCTTCGAGGACCTGTTGATAACAACTGTTGTTGTAACTATTGGTGCATAATGGATGAACTGGTAGGTTCTGGTCAAACAAGGAAAACAAAATAAGAAAATAAGAGAATTGGAAGCGAAACAAATCTAAATTAGAAAGGTTTGTTGTTAGTAGTTTAAAATATTAATAGGTTGGTCTTACCAGAGTTGTTTTTAAGTCATTTTTTACTATATCTAGAACCAAGAAAAATATTGTTAGCTCATTAGCTGTGAAAGAATGAAAAGCTAATAATGAGTAGGTACACTGCGAAAGGTATGCCAGATTTTCCTTCTTGTAACCATGATGGAAGACAATTTCAATACGCTACCATTCCGTTCCAAGACATTATACGTTTTGATCAAAACTTCTACTCTCAAAAAGATGAGGTTTACTCAGATAATTTTATTCTGAAGTTTTCCTCAACAGTAGAAGTTAAAACAAGAAGACCAACTTCTGAACGGTACAAAACCTACCCTTGCCCAAATTATCATATCAAGCCAAACCAGATCCAATTTTATATGTTTATGAAACATATGTACATGCAGGACACACTACATCAAATATTGGACAGATGACAGTGGCAAAGGATTATTCAAAAATATTTCAAAAGGAAGTAGGTTGGTTATCGAACATTGCGGTAGGTTGATGAGTTTCATACAGAATGCCCTTTTGATTTTTAAGTCAGGAGCTAAGACAGGAGATTATGTTGATATGAATTCAGAAAATTATGTAAAATGGATGAAAGAAAAGTTAATCAACAATTTGCCTGTTGGATATGTTGTTGTTACTGATAATGAGTCATATCATAATGTACAAATTAATAAAGCACCCACCAGTCATTTAAAAAAATGGATATTATATCTTGGTTAACAGAAAAAAAATTACCTTTGTACCGTCAATGTTAAAACCTCTGTATACCTCTTTAGGACTGTTGGACATAACATAAAGCTACTTACGATAGGTTTTATTTATTTATTAGGCTTTATAAGGATATATAAATTAACATTATTTTAGTTCACATCTAGTCCATAACCTAAGTCTATTGTCATGTGTGGTTGTCATGTCACTGCTGTCACTTGTGGTTCCGTTTGCAAAGTGCAACGTTACCAAGTATATCCGTACATGAAAACCATACATTTTATTCAAAGGATTTTATTCAAAGGATCTCTACATCTGAAAAAATGCTCTTATAACTATTTATAATATGATTTGTTTCATTATCTATCATACTAACACTAGAATGATCACAAACAATTTGAAAGTCTCTTGCTGCCTTTAGGTCTAATAGAGATTTTTGTTTATCATTATTTTAAATTTTTAAAATCATTACTGTTCAATATATTGACTTCACTTCCAGTATCAACTTTTAAAATACTCTGTTTACCATTAATAATGATTTTTTGGAACCATTCTGAAGAGTTCGGATTCATTTCATTAACAGTCCACACTAGTACCTGTTCATCAGTTAAATCAGTGTCAGAATTGCTACAACTACTTCAGTTACAGATCGTTATCATTGATTTTATGCACTTTGTTGTTATTATCAGGACAAAATATAAGGTAGTGTCCTTTTTTGTTATACAAAAAACAATATCTGGAAAATGCAGGACACTTACCCCTAATATGCTGAAGTGCACATTTATAACACTGAATATAATGGTTACCTGTATTTTTGTCAGTAACTTTGTGGCTTGTGGACTCCTCCTTCTCATACTTTAAACCATACCTTGACTGTCCTGTAGATCCAGGTCTGTTTTCTTTATTTCTTTTCTTCAAAACACTAATACTTTCACTTTCTTTGCATATTTCACGTTAAGTAATAGAACTATTTACCATAGCCCTACAGATGTCTATAGCTTGTGCTAGTTTTAAATCAGCACATTGTAATAATTACACAGTTTACTTATACAGTTTAATTATACAGTTACAAACTGATCGATACTTTCATTTTCTAATTCATCTCTTTTAAAGAATTTAAAATGTTCATAAATTAAATGTTTAAGAGGGCAGGAGTATGTATCAATCTTACACAAAACAATGTTGTACTTCTGCTCATTTTGAACATTTTCATACTCGAAGGTATTGAATATCTTTAGTCCTTCATCTCCTAGATGATTTAGGAGAATAGCGATTTTTATGTGGTCTGGTTTTTCACTTTTGCCGGAGGCTGTTAAAAACAACTGGATCTTTTGCTTCCAAAATTTCCACTCGTGTGTATAGCTCCTTTACTTACATATATTTTTTATAGGTTTTTTCATATGCACCGGCTTTTATCACAACTTAACCTATCGTCACTTTTCCGCTGCCACCATGTAATGTATACCTCTTTAGAACTGTTGCACATAACACAAAGCTACTTACGATAGGTTTTATTTATTTATGAAGCTTTATAAGGATATATAAATTAACATTATTTCAGTTCACATCTAGTCCTTAATCTAAGTCTATTATCACGTGTGTTTGTCATGTCTCTGCTGTCACTTGTGGTTCCGGTTGATAAGTGCAACGTTGCCAAGTATATCCGTACATGAAAACCATACATAACAAAGTGACAAAGTGCTGCAAGAATGTGCACATCGTTCTTTAAAACTTCCGCCATACCATCCAGATTTGAACCATTTAGAAATGGTTTGGGCGCAAAAAAAAATGAAGTTGCAAAACAAACGTTTATTTTAAGTTAAAAGACGCAAAAGTGTTGGTGGAACAGGAATTTGCTATAGTAACTGTAGATAACTTGAAGAAAGTGTCTGAACATGTTGTCATGATTGAAGATAAGTATTTGGAAAGTGAACGTCGCATATAAGTAATTCTAAAGAATTACGGATTGATTTAAATGATTCTAGTGACGACGACAGTGCATCTGATTATGAAAGTGAATAATATAATTTAACATTACGATGTACCTATGTAACCTATGTGAATATAAATATTTTAAACTGTCCTGTATGTATATATTTTTTTTTACTTTATTACAAACATTTCGTATATTCTTCTATCTTAATATTAATATTTATTAATATTGAAATCTGTAATACGTATCTATCTATAATATGTTTCACATATAGACAATATATGTATGTGATATATTATAATAATATGTATTACAATGAAGTACAGTATTGCCAAAAATATAATCTAATATCATTTTATTTGATTCAAATCATAAGTATTTTTTGAAACGCTACTGCTTTGTTTGGCGAGGCTTTATTCTTCCTAAAAATTTCCGCTACTACAGTTGAAACATACTCTAATAAGCTCAACAAATAATCTTATTAATTAAGATAAAAAGAACAAAATTACAGATCTATCTAATATAAAATTGACATAACATTCTAACGACGGTTACGAAATACCAGTAACACATAAACAGAAAACAAAGAAAACGTGAAGAAAGAATCCTTTCCGATTGCCTCTAAAAATCTGCTCTCTAAGAAAAGTATCTTTTTTAATTAATGCAATCCACTCAACCCAAATCCCTATCTCCATTAATTGTTATCTGTTTTTAACCCACCAAGCAACGATAATACCCCAACTCTCGAAAAATCCAAACGACCCGAACGATTTTAAAGAGCAATTAACATAAACTGTGTCTAATTTGGGCCGTTAAATAACGAAATTAAGAGGGCAAGATACGAGCATCGGGTTATCTGCCTTAAAGTGTGAAGGCCGCCGAGAGTGGAGGCGGCTATAAATCATTCGAATCTCCCGAAACAAACTAAAAGCGGCATGGTGGCGGGCCGCCAGCCAGCTCCAGCACCAGCCATGGATCGGTGATGCGATGGAACAAACATTAATACTTCGGGGATAATAAAGTTTATCCTTTTCGACACGCACATTTCATTATTTCCCTACAGGATAGGACTTAACCATCGGGTTTTCAATATTATTATTTTATAAAACTATTAACACCACGTTAGGAAACAAATTTTCTCACTTTTGTCGAATGTAAATGAAAACTTCTGTAACGATAAGACTAACAAAGAAAATTGCAAAACTATTGTAAAAATAATACCTCAATCAACCATGGGAGCTTATCGTCTATACCTTGCCTAGTTCAATATTTCAAGGGTGAGTTCGTCTTGTCTTAAAATAGGGATTGAACTCGAGTTCTCAGTTGATATCAAATAAGACAAATTCAAAGCAAACATATTTATTTAAAAGAATAAAAAAACACAATAATTAACCCTGCCAAATCTTAACAATTGATGTGATACTTATTGCCTCGTTCGATGGGCCAGTTGTGTGCCCTAGCTGCTAGGTCCTCCAATTGAATGTGGTATTTTTTGGAGAGCTGCAGTCACATGTGAGTGTACGTTCTGGTTAAATTGTTAGATCCTCAAATGGATACGGTCAATAGAATACTGATGTGGTCAATAATCCAAATAAATCCAATAAGGCTGTCAATAAGCCCACTTAATGTAAATATTTCCAATAAATTGGCAAATATTCCCAATAAAACCCAAGAGAATTTGTAGACCATAAAATGAGTCTAATAATCATTTTTGCCTACTTTTATAAAGTTCAAAAGCAAACAAAAAATTATTTTCCCACTACATTCGAAAATTTAACTGACAGAAAGTAGTGGGACTGCTTGAAGTTAGCACAGACACACAGATGCCATAAGATGTTGCTTGTCCGTCAACACGGAATAGAATAGTCTGCCGGACAGAAAGAGAGAGGGCAAATATTTATTCTACTGGACAGAAAGAGAGAGTAAATAAAGAGAGAGGAAGAAAGAGAGGAACAGAGGGCGCCAACCACTTTTTAAATAAAAAATAGTAAAAATTATACTATATGTAAAGAAATTAATAAATTAATAAAGAAATTAAAATGAAATAATTATTTAAATATAAATTAATAGAGATGTGACGTTTATAACGTTACACTTCCATTAAAAAATGTCGATTGCATATTAAGAAGAAGAAATCTAACATACTGTGAATGCCACATATAATGTCTGAAGGGTACCTTAAGAATAAATAATCTGCAATCTTAACTTTATGTCAGTCTCTATAATTTATATATATAGGCCTTATATTTTAAAAGTAAAAGAAAAAATCTACAAAAAAAGAAATAAAGGATATTCGGGCATCCACCCTATAGTCCCCATTTATTGCCTTGCGAGTTTCACAAGAATTTTTTCCACATGTATACCCTGCTTTCACAAGCAGGGTGTACATAGGTTGATAAAACAATGTGATATGTGCCTTAATTTTAGTGGTAATTATTTATAGATATATTTGCTAGTAAATTTATTTTGGACCAAAGATGAGTTTTAAGTAAACAAGCCTCGAATAAATTGTCAGAATAGGGAATACTCAAAAATGTATGTTTGGGTGAACGAGGATGGGGAAAAATGACTAAGGGGACTTCTGAATAGACAGAGCTCTACGAGAGACTAATAAAAGGTTATAATGCCAAAAGAAGAAGAAAAAAGCTATAAATCATTATAATTCAGCCATATGCATCCAAAGTTGAACATAATTCCCATAATTTCTTCCGATTCTGTCGTTCTTGAGTTTGTGTAGCCAATTTTCAGTGATTCACCCAATATCATTCGGGTTCAAAAATTGAAATCGTTTAGAGCTTTTTAAAAATATTTGGAAGCCAGAAATGTAGACTTTACATTATCGTCAATATTGCAACTATCGGATTAATTTTTTAAGCATTTTCTGTGGAAGAATGAAAAATAACTGATAAAGTCATCTTAAGTGAGCCTAAGTTTATATCAAAAGAGCCACTAATTGATGTAGTCGTCAATAATATTATTATCTAGACGAATGTTAGGATAGGGAAGATTTTCAATCAAATTCTGACAGCGAAAAAAATTGATTTTGATAATATTTTTATAAAAACCTGTAAGTATACTTTTCAAAAGCTTATTACCACTACCGTTAAAGACCATTTATTTTAAATAAATCTCCTATTCTCACTATGAAAGAAATTTAGCATTCTAATTTAATAGAATTTTGTTTATTTTAATGAATATTTCACTAGACTACTGTTAACTGATAAAACGTCATAGAAACGCCACGTTTACTACTGACAAAAGTCCTACCTGCCCGTGATTTGTCAGTGACAAAATTATGACAGATCTATCACGAAGGTGTCTGGTAATTTTATTGTTGTCAATTTGGTAAACGTCATTGAGGCGTAATCAATTTTGGACAGATATAATAAATCCAGACGAAAAATCAAGATTTGGGTGTCAGTCGAATGAACAAATCAAAAAATTGATTTCGGAAAATGCCCCCACTCAACACGCAAAAGTTCAGAAGCTCTACTTGGACCCAATTTTAGGAGTTCTTATGGGTGAGAAATTTTACGCTTGAAATATGTACTACCATAACGCAATTAGCAAAAATTCTCGAGGATTGTGCCTTTAAGATGAAAAAAAGTAATGGAAAAGACTATAGAGAGTCGCCTGTAAAGTTAATGTTTAATACTACAATAATAATGGTACAAGGAAAATATTTTACGAAGCACGTCATTAAAATCGATCCTTTCACAGATTTATCTTTCAAATATGCAAGATTGGCCAGATATGCCAAGGGGAGGCAGCTTTAAAGTGTTCAAAAGAAAAGAAAACTCAATTCAGAAGCATTATCCACCCAAGATATTAAAAATCATCCAAAGCTACAAGAAAACCCCCGATGGAGCACAAAATTGTTTTTGACCTTTGCTTATTTAAACTTGCTTGAAGAGGCAATGAGGCTGTAAACTTCAAGAATACAACAGTATTTTTCTCAAGACAAATTAAGGCGGTTCGAACAGTTTAATGAGCAGCAAATGGCTGTTAAGAAATTCGTCAAACGAAAATTTAAGCCCAGTTAAATTATTTTTGACATTAATGGAAAAAAGGGACCAAAGATTTTATCCGACAAACCCTTTCTTACCGTTTACTCAAACTCAAAGGATGGATCTTGGTTCAAAAACTGTACACTTGAATTTAACACCGGATCTAAGTGGACAAAAAAGTTAGCTGAAAAAATTGGAATCAAGAAAACATAAAATAACAAACCATTCTCATCATCGATTTTCAGCTATGTCTGTCTTGTTCAAGCAAGGTGTTTCTGAACAGGAGGTAATTAAATTAATGGGTCACCCAAATGCAATCTCTCTAAAACCATATCTGCAGCTGGATTCCAGTCACCACCAGAAGTTGATCGAAGATTTCCGAACAACAGATGAAGCTGAGCCTTTAAGTACCCAACTGCAGTTCAATAATACACAAAATTATGCTTTGGTGGAAAATAATGAGCAAACTACTTCATCATCATCATTGACTCCACAACCCATGTTGAGTTTTGGCCTGTTCAAGGATAAGACTGCATTCTCTCCTATTTTTCGCCTTGGCTTTCCAGTTTGTATTTCTGTATATCACTAGTTTCGTTATTTTTGTAAGTAGGCTTGTTGCTAATTTTTTTTTAAATCCATAATAGGCTCTATTTGCCAGATATATCCGTCTGTTAATTTCTACATTTACTGCATTATTCTGATTAATTTATGAGCGTAGGTATATAAACTCTCTTACTTATTCGAAAGTATATGTTCCGATCGTTGGATCTTCGGGTTGTGCTGCTTGTATATAATTTAATACTTTCATATACTTCGTCTTACTAGTGTTAATCTCTAGTCTCATTCTTTTTGTTGCTGCTTCAAGCGCCTTAAATGAATCGACCACGTTCACTTTTATTCTTGCAATAATGTCGATGTTATCGGCGTACGCTAGTAATTGTATGCTGCTAATATTAATAGTTGCTCTGGTTGTTATTCCATACTCTCTTATTGCTTTCTCTATGCAATATTAAATAGAAGGCATGATAGGCTGTCTCCCTGTCTAAGTCCTATCTGAGACTGGAACGCTTTGGAAACTCCGTTCTGCACTCTAACTTCACACTCGACTTTTGAGAGGGTCGCTTTCACCAATTTAACTAAGTATACTGGTATGCTGAATTCTATAATGGCCTTGTACAGTGCGTTTCTTTCAACACTATCATAGGCACATCTAAAATCTACAAATAGGTGATAAAAATCAATTCCATACTCATATGTTTTTCCAGAGCTTGCCTTAGAAGGAATATTTGATCGGTCGTTAAACTTTCATTACGAAACCCACACTGATATTTAAACTCGGTTTTATCGTTCTTGGCGTGTGCCTGAAATAAGCTACTACGGAATTTTTAATATTCGTCTCTCTCTGATACACAGATGCGTAATTCAATTATGCGAGTCACGTTTGTCATGGTAAAGTGCGATGAGAAGGGAATGAAGAGACCACTCACGTCTCCGAGTATTGTAGCAATAACACCGATGCGTTTGGCCGATACGGTGTCGGTGATAAGTTACGAATACAGATAGCTGCCACTGGAGGAGGTAAACGAATTGAGCTTAGATAAGGAAAGACAGATGAAACAACTGATCGCAAGTGTTTTTACACGCACACGCCAAGAAAGATGAAAACATCTATACCTATTAGGTCTTCACAATATTCCGATAGTCGGTCGTAAAGACTATATGCCAGTATTTTGTATGTTACCTTTAGGAGGGTTATTCCTCTGTAGTTGTCACATATTGTTTGATTTCCTTTCTTGTGGATAGGTACAATTATACCTACATTTTAGTCTTCTGGCAACTTTACTTGCTTCCAGATCAGTTCTACCAGCCTACACTGATAACTGAGTTACCAGCTGTAGTCCGTTTGAAGAGGTTTACTCTCCGGACACTGGAACTCACTTCAAGCATGTTACCTGAAGTTAAATTTAATTTAATATTTAACATCACAGTTTTATAACAACAATATGTACAATCTTTTACAACTACACGTAATTTAAAGGGTTTTTACCCTGGTATTTTGGTGGCCCAGGCATTTTAACCTAACAATTTTAAACCTGATGATGGTCTGTTTAGTCCGAAAACGTTTGTTTTTTTGATGTAGCCCTTTTAAGGGTTTTTAAATAAATATACACATTTAAGGAAATTAACCTCTTTTTTTTTTGAAGAACAAATAAGTTTCTAGATTAAATTCTCTAGATTTTTCTATAATTTGTCTGAGATTGAGAATTTTGTTCTCGTGTGCCTCTTCCAGGGACAAATCCACATTGTTCTTGTGGGATCTGTGGTAGGAGTATTGATTTTATTTTGTCGTTAGTTATATCTAATAATCTAATTATAGTTAGCAGAACTTTACTTGCGATAGTTATTACAGTCAGTTGGTGAGCATTTCTTATAAATGGGTATGAAAGTGAACTTACACCAATCATCTAGCCATTGTCCTGTGTTCCAGATTTCATTATACAGTTTGAACATTACTTCAATTGCTATGTCTCCCATTTCTTTAAGTGCTTCCGCAGTGATTCCGTCTTTTTCTTGAGATTTTCCAGTTTTTAATTTTTCTGTTGCGGTTTCTATTTCCGATTTTAAAATATGTGGTTCACTTTCGTTATTTATTTCTTCTGGATTCACGTCTTCATGGTCACTATGAAACAACATTTCACAATATTGTTTCCATGTCGCTGCTATGCCCTCTGGATTGTCGATGATCGTTCCCAAGTTATTTTTAATTATCCGCGTTTGTCGTTTGAACTCTTTAGTTAAATATTTTACTTTGGCAAACAGTTATCTGGATTCCACGAGGAAACTAAGTTCCTGTAGCTGGCTGTATACCATATATCACAAAAAAATTTGTTCAGTTGTTATCAACAGGTCCTCGTAGGCACTTCGTCTCAGGACCATTTTACTCATGTAGAGTCATACGCCGCCATGTTACCTATCCAACGGTAACTTAACCATCACAAATTAGAAACACTAATAATGTAAAATAATTTCAAATTTATAACTTTTAAGGGGTTTTTACCCATATATTTTGGTGGCTACTAGCATGTACAACCGTTTGCACTGATGATGGATTGTTTAATCCGAAAACGTTTTGCAATGTGTTTGTGATAGCCCGTTTGAGGCAATTTTATATACCTTTTATAAAGGATTTTAACAAATTTTTTTATCTGGATTGTTGACGGTCGGCGTGTTGTTGTAGTTGTTTGCATATTTCTTCATTATAATTATTTTTGTCTCCTCTACTTGACGATTTTATGCGTCTGTTTACATTTGCTACCTTGTTTTCAGTTTCTGTTTGAAGCATTGCTTCTAATTTTTTTTTTTCGTTCTTCTACTAGGTTCAGTGTCTCGCCAGTCATCCAGTGTTTTTTTTTCCTTGGGGTTTCTTTCGGGTTTGTTATATTTATTGCGTCTATAATTTACGTATGTTCTCCTGTTTGATTGAGATCGCCTGTAATTTTTGGTGTGTTACTATGTCTTAGTGTTTTTTTTATATTTTCCAAGCTCTTTAGGTATATATTTAATTGTTTTATTTGGATCGGTTTTTTTAATTTGATACGGAATTTGGATTGTAACAGTTTATGATCTATTCGGCAATCAGCCGCTGGTTTTGTCTTTACGTACTTTCCTAGAAGACGTCTTCAAAACTATAAATTGGTCAACCTATGGCATTAACGTTAATGGCAACAAGTTAAACCACCTCAGATTCGCTGACGACATAGTGATTATAGCGAGCACATTCGAGGAACTGCAAATTATGTTGGGGGAACTAGCAGCCAGCTCCCAATACGTCGGCCTAAAAATGAATATGAAAAAAACACAAATAATGACAAACACAGAAGACCCCAGACATATAACTATAAACGGGAGTGAGATAGAACAATTCCAGGAATATATCTACCTAGGCCAAATCCTGAGACTTGACAAAGAGAACCAAAGTGCGGAAATTACTAGAAGAGCAAGACTAGCATGGGTAGGATTTGGGAAAACTTAGTTGGATACTTAAGAACCGCAAAATACCCCAAAACTTGAGGAGCAAAGTGTTCAATCAATGCATCCTTCCTATCATGACATATGGATGTCAAACCTGGACCCTAACCAAGGCAAACATGAATAAACTAGCCACAACAGAAAGAACAATGGAAAGAGCAATGTTAGGTATACGACTGTAGGATAAAAAGAGGAACGACTGGATAAGATCCAAAACAAAAGTCGAGGACATAACAATAAAAATTGCAAAACTTAAATGGAGCTTCGCGGGCCACACTGTTAAACAGAAAGACCAATGTTGGAATACTACAATACAACATTGGAGACCTTACGATAGTAAACACGCCCAAGAGGAAGACCACAGATGAGATGTGTTGATGACATTAAAATAATAGCCGACAGAAGGGTAAGAAGAAGAAGATCTTACTTCCGGTGAAGTCCAAGTTAATAGTCTTCGCGGATGATGCTTAAAAATGGTACTCATGATACTAAGTTCAGTGTCGATGAAAAATTGTTTTTAGGTTTTCTATAACTATACAAATTCCAAAAATAATAGTTTTAGAATTATTTTTATTTAATCCAAATCTGACTTTGTAATACTTTTTATATATTTTTTATTTAAAGTTGACTGAACCTTGTACGAAGTATAGACTAACTTTTTAGCTTATTTCAATAACACGAAACAAATTAGATTATTTCCTATGCCAGATCTGCAAAAAATGCAAATTGGGCGAATAGAGTAAAGTAGCTGGCGGAAAATTATACTGAAAATTTTATATTGGTAGAAGAAAAAGCGAGCGAACGGTTTTGTATAGGCAGACGTGATGAATTTGCGAACTGGCCGGGTGCTTTTGAATATAAAATTAATCGAAAAGGATATATATACCCCAAATTTTAAGTTATTTTTCGAGAAAGTAAAATTTGTTTGCATTTCTATACAATATGGATGCTCATTTAAAAATCATTGCTTGAATATTGGGATTTTGATTAATAGATACTCTGTTTTCAACAATTTCTTTGTTGGTAAACCTCTTTTCCAACTCTTAACGGAAGTTCGTTCAAATTGTTGAAATTCCGTAAGTTCAAGAAATTAGGGTAGGTTACTTTAGATATCCAATAAACTATTATATTGATGTAATTTACTTTATTATTTATTTTCAATAAAAGCATTCTATAAAGTGATTAAGGAATCAGAATAATTTTAAATTTACTTTTTGGCTTATTCAGTTATAATTTAGTGAATTAAGTTAAAGTCTGTCTAAGAACATTCGAATTCGTCGTAAGTCCGTTAATTAAAACTTTTCAGTATTAAAAAATATGTTTCTTATAAAAAACGCTTCTTGTGGAGTTACAAGGCTAATCTGCATTTCATCTTGATCAGGTAGCTACCAGTTAATTATTTCTTGTCCTTTATTTGGTTGAAAAGTATTGTCTAGGTGGTCAGCAAACCTGTTGGCCTTTTGTTTATTGCTTTTTGCCTAGCTACCATTAATATTTCTAATTGGTGTATTCTGTAAGATTGGCCTTTTTAATCGTTTAGTAGCCTTCCACAATGAGTAATCAGTAACGCTATCATTTGATAGTTCACTTAGGTAGATGCTAACCGATTCGTATTTAATTTTTTGAATGTCTCTTTTTAATTTTTATGTGGCATTATTTAATCTAGTTTTATCAATTGGTGCTCTAGACTGATGCCATTTGCGTCTCAGTTTTCTTTTTTCGGTTATTATTTCTCTGATTTGTTTCGGGTAGTTATTTCCTTTTATTCTTTCGACACTATTCGTGCTGTTGTTCCAAGCAGATTGTTGTACATGTTTATTATGTAATTCAACTTCTGCCTCTAGTTGATCAAAGGTTCTTAATGAAACTGAAAGGTTAACATTCTCTTCAAGGTCTATCTGGAAACTTTTCCAGTCAACATTGCATTGTATTGCATAGCAGTGTAACTGAGTGTGAGAATTATTGGAGAATGATCCCAGTTCATATCTAATACCTCTTCTATCTCTATGTAATTTGTTGAAATATTTCTAACTACAAAGAAGTCGATAAGGTCTGGAATTTTATTTGTATCAGTAGGTCAGTATGTTGGCTTTCCCGTTGATAATGCGTCGCATTATATGTATTTCATTGCTTCTAAAAATTCTTTCCCTTTGGTGGTAGTTAATTGAGACCCCCAATGCGTATGTCTTGCATTCAAGTCTCCTCCAAGAATAAATCTACATATTGATTTTTCTTGATGGCTTGTGTTGGCGGACGGAAAACTGCTGTAACGATTAGCTCATAGATTTTACATTAAATTTTTACTAATGTGGCCTGAAATTCTTTTATTCTGTATCCAATTTCCTGATATTGCATAATATTTTCTTAGATTATTACTGCACTACCTTCTTTGGTTGCATTATCAGGGTGAGTAGTATGATAAGTTTTATAACCCCTAAATCTAATATGTTACTCATTCGTAAAATGGGTTTCAAAAATGAGGCATATGGCTATTTTGTCTATATCTCGTATGCCATTTGCATTCCATTTTATTATTCCCAAACTACCCGTCATTACCAAGTCTTTTAAGTATAGATCCTTTGGTGCTGTATTCTATTCTGGTTATACGCTCGTCCAGGTTAGTTAATTTTTTAAATATTTTCTGTACTGTTTGTTCTATTTTCAGATATTTTTGACTACTGTAGTTTTCTTCGTTACTTTTACCTAGTGCTACCCTACTATAAGTTATTGTTTTGTTTTCTTCTTGTTTTGGATTTTCTGCAGGTTTTGAATGCATTCTTTGTGGCTGTCTGGGTAAGATCTGTTTGTTGGTATATTTATCTTTAATTTTTGGTATTTCCTTTACTACAATACATCCTCTATAGTTCCCGGATGCCCTTCTCCACAGTAGACACATTTAGGTTTTTCGTCCTTGGATTTCTCACATTTGGCTGTTAGGTGTTTTCCTGTGCAGCGGGCCCATCTTGGTTCTTTCGCACAGTAACCTTGTGTGTGTCCATATGCCTGACATCTCTTACATTCAGGTACCAATTTTGATTTTTTAGCGGAAGTATTTGTACTAAGTCATGATATCTGAGAACTCATAGATTCTATTGATATTTTTGTCATTTCTGAATATCAACATAAACATATTTGATATAAGGTTGAATGCTCGAATAAATGAACTTTGAAAAATTAAAGGCAAAAATCGAGCACAATTTTAATAATCAAATCTTGCCCAAGTACTTTCGCTTTCTATAGCATCATCAGAGGCATCTGAAATAAGCCAAAAGACGTTTTTGTAAATGAAGAAAATTAATGTAGAGCGTAGAATAATTTTTAAATAATTTTAAACTGTTTGTCCTTTTTTTGTCCAATTTATGTCCAATTTCATGTTTATTACATTCTGCGCTTGCTGGATAGCCCAAATTTGACGAAGTAATTCTAAACGTTAATCACAAAAACTTTTATGATCCATTAACTTTGAGTTTTTATCGAAGTTAATAAATTTTCTTCATTTAAAAAAACACGGGTTTTAGCTTATTTCAGATGCCCCTGATGATGCTGTAGAAAGCGAAAGTACTTGGGCAAGATTTGATTATTAAAATTGTGCTCAATATTTGCCTTTAATTTTTCAAAATAAACATATTTTTCACTCAACTTTTTGGTTAATTTTCCGAAGTCTTCTTTACTGTCGACATTAATTTTAGTGCTCTTGTCTCCAGTACTTTTATCTGGAATTTAGCAGTATGTAGTCTGACTAATTCACGAAATTGGCCAAAATGGGCCATACTCTCTACAATTAATGGAGGTGGGATTTGTATTTTTCTAGTTTCTTTTTCCTCTTTGTTGGATATATAACTCTTTTTGTGGTGGGGTCAATGATGTATCTATTTTACGTTTTTTTTGAAGCTTTTGACACGTATTTACTCTGTCTCCTCAGCTAATTCCTCATCGTCAGTATGAAATTCCTCATTCTTAAGTTCTTGTTCTTTAGACAAGTTTTTCTCTGGATCTGCAAATTTTAATTGCAAGCTTTCATTTGTTTGTAAGTTATATTACTGGAGTTGAAGCTGATTTACTTTATACGTAGCATAAATATTCTCCATTTTTGTCTGTTTCCATGCCGTGTACTTCTGTAAGAGGGTACTATTGTATTGTATTAACAGTACCTCGTTAGGTGTTTACAGATCCGCATTTTGTTGGATTATTTTAACGAGACCCAACAATCCTAGCAGTCACTAGGTGCCCTTCATTATTTCTAACCAAGCACCCGGACTATAAACAATTTAAAAGTAATTTGGATTTATCTTACCAGCTTTTGTCACATATATTTTCGACTTAATTATCAAATGATTATTAGCAGACACGGAAACACACAAACTTTATGATACGAGGTTTAATGAAACTTAAATTTAAACTTTCGACTTCAATATATGTCACAAAATCCTACTACAAAACATTTTTATTATCTAAAAGATGTAACATATAAAATATTTACCTAAGTACATATAACTTCATATCGATGTAGACTACATTGTAGAAATTTCATTTTATCTAATGCTAAATGTCCGATCGATTCTTATGTATTTGATGAACATCCAATCCGCGACAGTTATTCGAGATGACGTCACGTAACCAACATCCATCAAAAGCCACCGACACATTTTCCAGATTGAGAGTAGAAATCAAACGAAATTCTGCGGAATTGGTAGACGGAAGTTGCGGTTGGCCAGGACAATAAGATTAGTGTCCGTTTTCCAATTTCAAGAGCTTCTTCCAAAACTTATAAATGAAGTTGTGTAACTTGTGAAATGACTGCCGCACATCACTGATTAATTTATCATGGAATATTTCAAGATTCAGTGGCGGTTCTAGTTAATACTGAGATCAATATTATTTGATAACGAGCGAATAAATACTCCTCGACTATAACTACATGCATAACTACATACATACATATATACTTTATATAATTTTAGTTTGTATGTTAAATCTAATAGATTATACATACAAAATATATAGTTGCTAGCTGTTAAAAAGACGAGTTATCAAAGATAAAGTAAAATAAAGTTAGGGTGCAACGACACTGTTTTGACAAGTGATAATATGTTAATAATTATACATCTATCAAACAATGCTTTAAAAACTCACAACTGATACTTTAAACCAGTAGCAGTTTGTTTAAAATTTATTTTATTACCAATATTCTTTGTGTAGGTAAATACATTTCAATACAGAAATCTTTAAAATTTTATTAGCTAACTCATACAAAATTAATTTTTTAAATTAAAATGATATCTTATCTACCAAATTATATTTTTAACGTATTAAATATTTTTATCAGGTCTTTTTAATTAATTCTTTTCGGTTATGGCTATTAATTAAAAGTACAAACTACAATCTGCTGCTTTTTACTACTTGTAATCTGATAATTTTAACAAATCACAATAATTGAGGTTTTATTACCACTTTCAGTTATGAGAGGAGACGAAAAAAAAAAAATAAAACTTACAAAATGTTCCATCTCCTTCTAGAGAAAGTTCTCAATATGGTCCGATCCATGCACTTAACAGCCATCTTTCTCAACAAACGTTTCAGAACGTTTTTGATCCTATCAGATTATCATCAGCGAAAAGCCTCTTACTTCTAATTATGATTTGCATTAAGTAAATGTTGACACTGGAACGTTCATTCTATTTTGAAGAGCAACCCTTCAGGCCACAATTTATCTAAAACCTGGCCTACGTCAAGAAAGAGTGCAGAGCAGTATTTTTTTCCTTAAAAGTTTTATTCACTATACCAATGACTCTATGTACTTGTTCTATTGTTGAATGCTTTTCTCTAAAACTAAACTAATAACCCGGAAAACATTATTATCAGTTATTATCTTCATAAGTCGTGTCGCTATTAGCTTCTTAAATAGTTGAGCAATTATCAGTAAGAGACTAATAGGACGATAAGAGATATGTTCGTGAGTTTGTTTACTAGGTTTATTGATGATTATTATATCAGCAATTTTCTATTGAGTTAGTACAATTTTGAGGCTTAGTGATGCATTGAGGTATTTTGGTAAACGGAAATAGCATTAATAATATTAGATATGCGGACGAAACGGTCAAGTAACATGGAAGATCTACAGTACATAATACAACATGTATACAATGCATGTGAAATGTGCGGACTGCAAATGAATCTCAAGAAAACTAAATCATTGATATTCTCTTAAAAAAAAAACACAAAATGTAGATAACCTGATCGTCAATAATACAACGATCGAAAGGGTAACAACATATAGATATTTAGGAACCTGGCTAACCGAAGATGGAGATCAAACAAAAGAAATCAGATCTAGAATAAAAATGGTAAGAAACACGTTCATAAAATTCAAGAACTTACTTTGCAACTGTAACCTTAATCTAGAGATCCGCACAAAAATGCTACCTTGTTACTTTTTTTCTACTTTAGAAGCGTGAACAATAAAACAGTCTGAAACCAAAAAGTTTAACTCCTTTGAGATGTGGTGCTACAGGAGAATCCGCAGAATATCGTGGACGGAAAAATAACTAATATAGAGGTATTACAAAGAATGAAGAAAGAATGTGAAGTCATAAAAACTGTTAAAATTAGAAAAATCCAATATTTGGGTCATATAATGAGGGGCGAGAAGTACCAATGACTTCAGTTAATTATGCAAAGGAAGATACAAGGGAAGAGAAACCCAGGAAAACGCAATATATCCTGGCTAAGACAATTGAGAGAGTGGTTCGGTTGCAGCTCATTAGAATTATTCAGAAGCGCGGCCAATAAAATTAAAATAGCGGTCATGATTTCCAACCTCCGATAGGAGAAGGAACCTGAAGAAGAAGAGGCATTGAAAAGTTGTGTTATCAAAACTATTAATTTTTCTGGTAGCTCTTTTAAGATTAGATTAAAAAGTTCCTGGTATAAGGCCCTGGAGATTTTTTGGTTTTTAATCTATATTTAATGGCATTTTTTACGTTTCTTTTTGTAACTGGTTTGGTTTGCTCACCTGGCTGTTGGCTTGTCGCAAGGCTTTTGTAAATAGCTTCATCTTCTTTAGCACTGACAGAGGGTAGAGGTTGCAAAACTTCTTTCTTTAAGATATTTTACAAATATTGCCTTTGCCCATGAGCCATCTGGGTTTCTTATTGCTGAAGTATGATTAATGGCTTGTTTTAATTTTCTGGTGGCCTTCCACAGTGAATAATCGGTATCTGCTGTCGTGCTAAATTAAGCAGATAATATTTAACTTAGATTTTTTTCTGTATTGTATTTTTTAGCTGTCTTGCGGCTCTATTGCAGATTATTTTATTTTACTGCTGCCTTGTGTTTTATCATATCTTCCTCGCTTGCCTCTTTTCTTAAATTTGGTTTCTAATATTGATGGGAAGGTTTCTGATTTTCTTTCAAGCTTTACATTCTAGAGTGGCATTCTAGGCAGCTTCATAGGCAGCTTTTTCAATTGTAGTAAATACATATACTACCATTTCAAGTTTTTCTTTTGTTTTTAGGAAATTATTTAGGTTTATTTTTTGTTTTTATGGCAATATATAATATGACTACATCTGGTATATTTTTTTTCTGTATTTCTTTCCGTTATCGATTCCAGTCGGTTGGATTGAGCAGTTTCGGTGGACGTTTCTCCTCAACCAATCTTGAATTTAGCGTCGCTATTACTGGGGTACGCAAACTATGGAAGACTGTATAGAAGAATGAAAATATAAATAACATCCGTTATGCTAACGATACAGTCATTATCGCTGAAAGTGAAACAGACCTGCAGACGTTACTAAACACGTCATTACAAGGATCCAAATAAAAAATGAAGATGTTGAGCCAGTGGACAAAACGAATTACATAGGAGTCTGTATTACGAAAGATCTGAATCCGAGATCAGAAATTCGCTCAAGAATAGAGCAATCAAGAGCAGCCCTTTTGAATAGGATAAAATTTATAAGTAACTAAAGAGTCAATCTGCAAATCCGATATCGGATGGTAAAATGTTATATCCACTCTATTCTTCTTTATGATGTCGAAGCCTGGACTATTAATGTTGATTTAATGAGAAAACTGAAATCTTTTGAGATGTGGCTTCTTAGGAGAATTTTGAAGATACCATGGACCGATCATGTTACGAACAAAATGGTGTTGCACAGAATATGAAGAAACATAGAACTTTTGACCGTCATTAAAAGGCGATTAATGTGGCAGGTTTTGTCTGAAATGGGAGTCCCTAATCATCTGATACTGCTAATTAAAAGCCTGTACAATAACAATTATGCCAGAGTTAGAATAAATGGGGAACTAACTGACAGTTTCAGGGTCACAAAGGGCGTGAGAGAAGGCTGCATACTAAGCCCAATTTTATTTAACATCTATGGTAAATGGATAATGCGGAAAACTACTGAGGACTGGAACGGTGGCATCACCATTGGCGGGAAGAAGATTTGCAACTTGAGATATGCAGATGATACTACTATCCTCGCTAGTTCTGAAACTGAATTGATTCACCTGCTACAACGGATAGAAGACGTAAGCTTAACGATGGGCCTTAAAATAAACAGCGATAAAACGAGAATCATGATAATTGACAGAGCTACCAACAATCAAAATCATCTGGTTAGGATAAACAATATCGCTGTTGTAGATAAATTTGTGTATCTGGGCTCATTAATAACCAACAAAGGAGGCTGTACTGAAGAAATAAAGCGGTAGTCAGCAATCTCAAAAAGCGCTATGGCAAAATTAACAAAAATTTGGAAAAGCCATGAAATTACTACCGATACAAAAATGAGACTAGTAAGAAGTCTAGTTTTTTCAGTTTTTACTTATGCATCGGAATGCTGGTCCCTTACTGAGAAAGACAAAAAGAACGTAGATGTATTTGAGATGTACTGCTGGAGACGAATGCTGATAACACCATGGGTGGCCCGAAGAACAAATGAATCCATACTGGTCCAGCTAAACATAAAGAAAAGACAAAGAACACAAATAACAGAACAGATAATAAGCTATTTTGGACATGTGCTTCGAAGAAATGGTCTTGAAAAACTTACCATCCAGGGAAAAGTAGAAGGCAAAAGAAGTAGAGGTAGATCTCCTACACGATACACGGACCATATTGTTGCTACCATTGGCGCTCCATTGTCAGAATGTGCTAGATTGGCAGAAGATAGAAAAACGTGGAGGAACATTGGAAAAATTAACTAACAGCTTCATAATATCACGATACCTGCATCAGGTTAACGACTAAGAAGAAGAAGAAGAAAAGGCGAAAGACTGTATATTTGGGGCACATACTAAAAAAATGATAAGTACAAGTTGTTGCAGCTAATTATGAAGGGTAAAATCGAAGGAAAAGGGAGTCCTGATATACGACAAATATCCTGGCTGAAAAACATTCACGACTGGACCAGGTTAAACACACAGTCGCTCTTAAAAAGCAAAAGATAGAGACGAATTTACAATGGTTATAGCCAACCTTCATTAGTGGAGACGGCACTAAAAGAAAAGGAATTACTGGGGAATGTTCTCAATCAAATTTATAATTAGGTACAATGTTTAGGTAGCCTTCTCCGAAGCCTTTGCTCAGAAAGAAATCATGACATTTAGGAAGTTTACCAAGGTCAGTGGGCAAGTAAGTAGGTGTGTAACTAGATAAGTGTTTGAGCTGTAGTTCCTGCATCACTTGAAAAAGAATTCTACCTCTACCTGGTGGGCATAGTCGAGATCTCCAACTTACATGTTTTGCATTATAGTTAGCACCGGCAAGAAATCTTTTACCTAGTGTTAATAATTGATTCTCTATCCGGTGGGTAGTTTGGTAGGAGATATGCTGCAGATATTTCTATTGATTAAAGCCCATCTTTTAAGATAATATGATAATATTTGCTGCCTGTAGGTGTGGCTATTTTATGTTACCAAGGTGATGGTATTTAATTCCTTTTTGGGGCTGCACCTGCTCTAGCAGCCTTTCAGCATCAGGGTGTGGTGAATTATATATAATATATCTATCAAATTTAAGATTGTGTTTGCTTGAAAATATGTCTCTGAGACTAGCATTATGTCAATATTGCTTTCTAATAGAAAATATTACAATTTGATTTTATGATCTGTTATTCCATTTGCGTTCCAGAGTCCTATCTTAAGTTACTAAACCACAAATTTTTTGGAGAAATTGCATGTTGGAGTTTAACTCTTAGTTATCTGATTCCTTGTATAAGTTCATCTATGGTTTTTTGCCGTTTGTCCACAGTTTGTTACAAACATAAATTTTTTGGTTACAGGTACATGTTTTGTTGGTTTGAATATAAAAATATATCATTTGTAGGTATATTTTTGGATGCAGCTGGTGCATAATTTATTCCAGTTTTTGATTGGGGTATGACGCAAACTTTGTATGCAAACTTTGAACACCTATATCTTTACCAATTTTTATCTTGCAGAGAAACAGTATAAAAACAAAAAGTTTTTTTTAAAAAGACATTTTTTTTTAAATTTCAAAAAACAAATTTGAATTAAAACCAAAAATAAGCACTTTAATGGTGTCGAACAAAATAGAACATGGTCTGACAACAAAATTGAAAATAAAAAGAGGAGTTCGTCAGGGCTGTGTACCTTATCCACTGTTATTTATTATAAATTCCGAAAAGATTTTTTAAAATGCCCTCAAAAATATTGAAGAATGAATAAAAATCAACGGAGAATACTTAAACAACTTAAGATACGCAGACGACACCGTTATTATTGCCGACATTGCTGAGGGTTTACAACGACTTTTGAATGTCATAACCAGAGAGGGAGATAGCTTGGGACTAAATATAAACACAAATAAAACAAAAGTGATGGCTGTTACTCATGCACCAAATGTCGACATTAATATTTGTATCTATAACAAACATAGAAAGATTCCAGTATCTAGGTTGCTGGATAACAAACGATCTTGACCACGAGGTCGAAATACGTGCTCGTATAGAATATGCTGGGTCCGCATTTTAACGAATGAAAAAATTTCCAATAAAATCTACGTTATCGTTGAATATCCGTTACCAATTTATAAAAACGTTTACTTATTCCATATTGCTACACGGATTGAAAATATGGACTCTCGGAATTACAAGTATGAGGCGTATAGAAGCCTTTGATATACGGGTTTTTCGAAGTATGCTGAAGATCTCTTGGACAGAGCAAGTGACCAACAACGAGGTGCTAATAAGAGTGGGTACTGAGAGATAACTCCTAAATATTGTAGAAAAAAGAAAAATCACTTATCTAGGACATATTTACAAAAATTATTTTTTGCCAACAAAAAAATTTGCCAACAAAATTTTTGCATACAAAATTTTATGCCAATGCTATTTAAATGCATTTGTTTTCGAATCCTGAGAAAACTAAAAAATATTTTCAAAAAATTTAAACGCAGAATATAAGATTACATTATTACCAAGGGCCGAAAGTCCCTGAAAACTTATATAATGTTTATTTGAATAAGGTACAGGGGTTAAAAAGAAAATTTAGTATGATTTTAAATTTCAAATATCTCATTCAAAAAAACTTTTTGTTTATTCTTAGGGACTTTTGGCCCTCGGTAATAACGCAACCTTTCATTCTGCGATTAAATTTTCTAAAAATATTTATGACTTTTCTCAAGATTCCAAAAAAATGAATTAATTTAAAAAGCATTGGCCGGAAATTTTGCGCCTACGCTATTCATCATATATAAAAATCATATAAAAAACAGATAAATAAAGTAAATTGTAGAGCAATAACATTTAATTTCATTTGAGTTGCTAATTAGGGGGTTATTTTCATAATGTTACAAAAAAAGCTAACTTAGGTTTAATGCTAAAAACATAAAAAAATAAAGCTTTATTTAAACACTTTAAACAAGTTTTAATAAGTTTTCATAATTTTTTGGTTATTTTATGTTGAAATTATTCAATTTGGAATTAGACAAATATTGGTCATTACTTGAAAGTAATTCACCCTGTATATTAGAATATTATTTTATAATACGGTAAATTAAAATCAAAAATCGACGTTTTTCAGGATAATTTCTTAAAATGCTCTGTTTAGCTAAAAAAGAATTTGTTCCATACTTTACGGACACAGTGCATAATATGTAATAGTAATTGTAAGGAAAAATTAAATCATTCAGCACTAGGCCTTCAAGGCCTGTTGAGTTTAATAAATAAATAATAAATAAATATTTAAAATAGGTAACCAGATCCTAGTGCATTATGTCGAGGAATTTGCGACACGTTGGTCTCGTTTATCGTAATTAGAGCTGCATACGTGTTAACATATTTGAGATTTATCAAATTTTCTATTTTTAATATAAGATTGATTTTCACTTATTCTAACATTTAATGGCCTTGATGTTTCACCGAAATAAAACTGATAGCATTCACGAGGTACTTTATAAATACATTTATTTGTTTTTCTTGTTCATTGTTAGGTTTAGTTTTAGATAAAAGAGATCTAAATTTGTTTAGATCTCTTTTATCTATAATATCATGGAATTCTATGTTTGTTATTTTGAATGTTGTTGAAATGTTAAATTTATTTCCTATCTTTTTTCTGATAATCCTCTTGTGTATGGTATTGTTATTTTCCTCGTATTATTCCTTGTGTATACTGTAGGATCTCGTTCTAAGTTGTTCTGTTCTATTTGGTCGATTGTTGAAAATTCCTTATTTACAAACTATAAAGGAAAATCATTTTTTATTAAAACAGATGTTAGCAAATGTTTCTCTGTTGATATAAATTTAAATCCTTATACGATAGATCCAAAAATTACTTATTTTAACGAAAATGCGTTCTTATAGGAAAAACATTGTGAGAACGATTTCCGAAGTGGAAATCAGTACGTCGAAATAAACTTATTTTAAACTTATGTGGTAACTTATTTTCAATTAAAATAGTAATTGACAAATAAGAACTTATTTTTCATGAGTTACAACTCTACTTTTTCTACAAACTTCATAAGTACACCATTTCTGTTTTTTTATAAGCTACATTTTTGCTAAGACTACTTTTTTGATATAATACTTATTTTTGAGTTATTTGTGGAAAACCGTCTGACCACGTAGTTTTTATTTTGAAAAATAAACACTTTTACTCGCAAATAACTCAAAAAGTAATAATGTATGAAGTAAAAAAACTCTATAGAAAGAAAGTTTATTAGAATTAGTTAATTATTTTCAAAAATGGTCTAGTAGTAATCATTTTAATAACTTTTTGAGAAAAAGAAGGTGTTTCATCAGTTTAAGCTAAAAACCGAAGTAAAACAGGAATGAGCCTGTCAATAAAGCAGGAACAATAAGAAGAATATGAATAAAACACAACTATTCGTTGGCAATTTGAATTAAATTTTAGTATGTATTATAAAAAAACCATTAGGTAATTTTATATACATATAAAATAAAACGATACAGTTTACAATTTTTATTATAGTATAAAATCTAAAGTACTAATCAATTTTATTTTTAATTAATGTTTAATAAGTGTCGTAAAATAAATTATCCATAAACTATACGACTTTTTTTTAAATATATAACTTAATTAAACATTAATTATAAATAATTAATTACAATAATTACATTGTTTTCCAGTTTAATTGCTGAAAAATAATACTCATAAAAATTCATCCAAGTCGAATATTTCCCTGAGAACTAAAAAATAAAAATCTTTATTAATCCGACTATACATTTATATAAATAACATAGTAAATGGATTTGTAATTAGAAATTAGAAAGGGCCAAATTGACAAAAACAAAGTTTTAAGTTATTCTAAAAGAAGACCACCTACACGTTGAGCTGACGACATCAGGAGTATCACTAAAAATTGGCTACAAAGAGCACAAAATCGCAAATAATGGAGGAGTTTAAGGGACGCCTATGTTCAGAAGTGGACGTGAAAAATGAAGGCTGGATAATGATAAAATGAAAAGAAAACAGTATAACCATCCAAAAACATTACTGACAAAAACGTATTTAGTACACATATTTAACAGGAAATGGTAAATGTATCCTAAGAAAGGTTATTGTAAAAGTAAGGTCCTTTAATGAAAAAATTATATTTTATACAAGCAAATTGGGAAAGAATTGGGAAAAAATATCCCTTCCTGAAGACCTGTACCTTGAAGATCAGAAAATGAGGTTTTGGTTTTAACAAGTACAGAATTTGCTGCTTCGAGCATTAGAAATGTACATTTGCTAATATTTAGGTTGTTAATGTTTATATGCCTATCTGCTGGTCGTTTTAGGACTTAAAATTTATAACTTGTCATTTTAACAGTATTAAAAGAATCTCTTGCGTTATCTCGTCAATACTACTGCATATAGGTCTGAAGGCACATAAGCTTTAGCTACCATCTTGCGTTTTTCGATCAATATAAAGTCTCGGTCACATGGCATGAAGCTGTGACCGCTTACAAAGGAAATTTGCTTAATTGTGTGAAAGATTCGTTAGCTACAAGACACATCAATGTAAATAGTACAATCCTATTTTTATGCTGCCCTCCGTAGTTGTCACACCATATTACTAATTACCTTTTAACAGTCAAACCGCGATTAACAGCTGGAGAAGGCATAAGGTCATTTCGTTGGCTGCCCAAGAAGCTACCTCCTTATGCCACATACACATATAGACCTCATTCGTATGACCAATATAAACTCCTTAGTTATAGCAAGATAACTGTGAGAGATAGAACCGCTATAGGTCCATTATACAACAAACATGGCCTGCTGGAGATCCATAAATAAACAACACTTTGTGATTCCGATATCTTGAGTCAATGATATCTTGTTTTTACCAATGCTTATTTTGTCCTTACTGACTCAATGTTGGCTTTACTTCGACAATGAAGTTCATTACTTGTACTTCACGTATCAACTTAGGGTCTGTGGAAAGACAGGCTAGGAAATCATTGATGAACACAGACCTATAAAACTTATGTGATTATATGAATAATGTAGTCCTTTGCGAATTTAGCTTTTGGACATAAAATATAAATATGTAGGTAAAAAAATAATAAATAAGACTTACTCACAATCATAGCAAACAATCACATTACACCTATCTCTACTTCATTGGATCAAATCTATCTCCTCAAGAACTTCCCGTTTATTGTCAAACAACTACAATAGCAGAATTAGGTTCTCCATTCAACAATACATGATAGTTTCAACCATGTTCTACCATCCATCAATTAATAGAGTACCGGCATGTAAGTAATATTTTATTTATTTGCTCATTTATTAATTTATTACAATTTAATAGACTATTTTATAACAATTTGTGAGGCTTACCTTGTATGTTAAAACTTTTTATACTTTTTTATTCCTTTTTATTCATTTTGAAAAACCACAGACATGTAATATTGACATAATTACTGTAATTTTTATCATCTTCTTTGTTTATCTTTATTAGAGAACACCCTAATATGGGTTTATTATTATTTCAGCATTTATTTAACTTTGTATGGAGACCTAAAGATGCTTTGTATATTGTAGAAAGTGAAACCGGTCGTCTGGATAGTTAAATTAAATTGATTGTGAGTAAGTCTTATTTATTATTTCTTTACCTATTTGAAATGGGCTCACACAAGCAACACATTCATGATTTGAATAAAATATATGCTTTACATACCAGGACAAATTTGTCATTACCATTGGGAAGTGAATAGCATATTGTTGCTTGACGTCAGCTCTATTGCTCATCCTTATACATACTATTTCGTCTTCTTTGAATACCGCAACTTTTCCATTAGAAAAGTGCTTTGTGCTTTAGCATATTCTTGCTACAGGTTTTCCAAAAGGTAACGTCTCCTTTCGTAACATTTTTACAGTTAAGCTGGGATTTGTATGCTTTCTGCAGAAATGTTGAAAAGTTGTTCTGCATGAAAAGTTTGTATCTTTTGTATGACGCTTTAACTGATTTTAAGCGTTTCTTCTCACTGTCAAATAGTTTATACCTAATATTACTTTTAGGTCTTTTTTTCTAGTTTTCTTTTATTTTTAGTATCTGCAATTAACTATTATTAGTCACAACAAAAGCATACACCTGACACGTGCAGATATCTAGAAGCAGCGACATCTAACCGTTGGACTTACGACCTTTTTAAAGAAATTGGTGCAGTACAAACAAAAACCGACATCTATGAGAATCTTCTGAAACTGAAACTGAAAGTTTAATGCTGATACTTATAACCTTTCTTAAGAGGACAGGTGGGGATTTTAGGATACTTTATAATCAATTACTCAATTTAAAAAAAAATGGCACTTTGACCTTTTCTTATTTCCACTTTTAAATATATATACTATATTTTTTGTATATTATATTGTAGAGCTTGTAAAATAAAGGAACAATGCTTAGATGTGACCTGTCCACATCAAACTAAAAACAAAGACCGAGCCACTATATTTTCAATTGAAGTGTACATTTGTCTCCAAAAGAGGCGTTACAAGAGAGGCGTTATTTGGCGTCCAGATTGTCATAAGCAGATATCGAGCCATATATATTGATGTATATTTCTTCCGTAGTTGATATCGACTATGAGAAGGCATTAAATTCATATGATTTCTTAAATAACATAGGTCTAGGAACGGGACATTTGAATAATAGCCGGTTAGGATTGGGAGTTCTACAGAGATGTGTGCTTTCTAAGCTTTTGATGAACTCATATGAAGAAAAACATTTTGGAGTTGAGAAAGACAAAACATAAGGCAAAATCAAAATAGAGAAGGCAAGAACATTTAAGACTATGCAAAAGATATTAATTTCAGAGCGCTAAGAATTTCCTTACGAATTCGGTTGTTACATTCTTAGGTCGTCAACTTTCTGCTATATAAAATGGAAGGATGGATATTTGCTAAAACAATGTTAAAAAAAAATACAAAATTTATGAGCACTGTCTTGAGTACTGAGTTGAGGATATAGTTGATAGACAGAGTGGCGAATGAAGCAGTTTTACACCGTCAAAACAAAGAAAGAGAGATTTCGAATACCATAAAAAGAGAAAATTTGAATACTTTGCCCAAGTAAGCAATCATAAAATATAAATTACTATATAATATTATTTAGGCAAAAATAAAAGAAAACACGATATGGAGGTTACTACTAATTAGGTTAGCTACTAAACTATCTAGGTTCTGTGTAGATAAAGTACAAATCATGCGACTTATCTCCAATATTCTTCGAAAACAAGGCACTTAAAGAAAATAATTTTTGACAACTCACTTTTACTTTCAGATGCTAAACTATTTTATCCTGGATAAAATAAACTTTCAGAGCAGCCGTCTCTAAAGTCCGAATAGCTATGATCCTTGTCGAAATCTTTTTTCACGGAGATGGCACTTGAAAAAGAAGAATTTAAAGTCAGTTCTAATTGGTAAGGAGGAAGAAAGGCCCTTAGCGAAGCGCATCAACGTCGTCTAAAATAGTAGATAATGACAGGATAAATAGTGAATTAATAAGAATTTATAGATAAATAGTTGGTGATGGATGAAGTGTAGAACTCAGAAATGCATGAGACAGTAATGTCTAAGTAACTGTATTGATTTATTTTTGGCAAAGTGTTATAAATTACTTTAATGCTAGAATATATTGGATGCCACTGAAACAATATGTTTATTGGCTTATTTAGAAATAGATCTTTTATCTGTTTAGCAACAAAACAAATACGAAAAAGTAAATATCAAACCAACTTTTGTCTGGTCGATTAGACACATACAAGATACATGAAAAAGGAGCATAGCAAAATTAAATATTATTCGTTATTCTGCAAGAGTCCATCAAATCTTTAAAAAAGTGGTCAGAAATAAAAGGTCTTCGTTTTTCTACAAACAAAACAAAAGCAATATGTTTTTCAAGAAACAAATAAACAAGTTGGCCAAAATTAACATTATATAACCAAAATTTGCAGTATGTAGAAGAACATAGATTTTTGGGAATGATATTAGATACAAAACTCACTTGGAAAACCCACATTCAACAACTTAAAAAATCTTGCATGCAAAATATAAACATTCTCAAAGTTTTACCCAATCATAATTGGGGAGCTGATATATCACAATTACTAAATATATATAAAACACAGATTCGTAGCAAGCTAGATTATTGATCAATAGTGTACAGTTTAGCTAAAGATAGCTTATTAAAGCAATTAGACATCATACAAAATACCGCATTAAGGCTTGCACTTGGAGCCTACAGGACCAGTCCAGTAGAAAGTCTTTATGTAGAAGCTGATGAACCAGCTCTTTTAATTAGAAGACACAGACTAAGACTACAATATGCAGCTAAACCAGGAGCAAACTCTAATAACCCTGCTTACTCCTACACATTTTCTGACAATTTTTATTTAATTTTTAAACAAAAACCCTTTCTTTCTGCATCATTTAGTAAAAGAATCACAGGTTTCTATTTCCCGAAAGTTATTTCCAATGAAATAAGCTACCCTTCTCCTTGGACCATAAAACTCCCCACAAGTAATACAAATCTTCTACTGTATCCTAAGTCTGATACTTCATCACATATAATTCTACAACGGTTTCAAGCGATTAAAGACAAGTACAAAAGATTACCAAATATATACAGATGCGTCAAAAACTTCTGAAATGGAAACGGTAGGCGTAGCTTTCGTTGACGAAACAAATAAACATCAGTTCCAGCTACCTAAGGAGTACTCCATATATTCCGCCGAATTGTATGCCATATCTAAAGCTCTACAACATATATCAAACCAGCCCAAATTGAAAGCAGTCATTTTCACCGATTTTTTAAGCGCAGTACAAGAAATATTAAGGGTTTATCCAAACCACCCAATACTATGCCAAATTAAAATTGATCTAGAAGAACTTTATAGTAAAAATAGAAGGATAGAATTTGTTTGGATTCCATCTCATGTAGGCATAATAGGTAATGAAAAAACTGATCGGGAAGCTAAAGAAGCTTGCTATATGAATAGACCAGATAAAGAGCTCCTAAAAATTCCTCATTTTGACATTAAAAACACCATCAAAGAATTTTCAATGAGAATATGGCTCGAAAGATGGAAAAAACTTGACGACAACAAACTACGACGCATCAACCCAAATTTGTCACCAAAATGGATAATGCCACAAAAACGAGATCAAGTCACACAACATCGCTTAAGAATAGGACATACCAGGTTAACCCACCAGTACCTAATGAAGAAAGAACAATAAAACTATGCTATGTTTGTGATATTCCTCTGACAATCGAACACATTATTGTTAGTTGCCCACTCTATCACCTGGAACGACTTCAAAGTAATTTACCAAGTGATCTGAAAAGTGCTCTGGACTATAGTAAATGTGATAAAGTGACTAAGTTTCTAAAAGTGACTAGTTGGTACAACCTAATATAAAAATAGTTTTAAGTTATCAATTGTAAACAGTAGTTATAAGCAAACATCTCATTTTATGTACAACTCTCTCACGCCAATAACCTTTCATGGTTGACGCGGTTTATCTAATAAAAAAAATATTATTCAAGTATTATAAAATAAAACATTAAATAACCCATCAATAAGAAACAAAAATAAAAAAAATCACGTGCATTATATTGTTTTCATAAATGAGCAACTAACATTGCTTAGACAATATTTAGAAAAACCAAATTCTTAAATTTTTAACAATTATAAAAGTTCAATATAGCAACTAAAATAAATTAATACAATATACAGGGAGTTAACAAATAAATGAAACAAACAAAATTCCTTAAAGAAATATTATACCATATACACGAATCTCCGCAAATAGTTCATTTCTGAGAAAGGGGGTGTTAAAATTTTTCTTACACACGATTGATTGATATACGCAAAATTAGTGTCGGTGAGATTTAAGAAGTAGTTATTACGCATTTTTTAACATAAATTAGGAAGTTTATATTCATAATTGGTAATGGTCTGAATCTTTTTAAAGAAAAATGTGGTACGCCACTAATATATTTAAAATTAACAATTATTTTTGCATTACTCGTTCAATTTCGGATAAAAATTTGAGGCGCCGTTTTTTATGCAAAAAAATCTTAACGCGTATTTTTCATATCTTCATCTCTAATACATTCACTAGTAGACTACTGTCAAAAATTACCAGTTATTTTATTTAGCTACTCCTAATATTTTTTAATATTAAATATAAAATGTCAATTTAGCATTTGTTTATTATTAACTTTTAGTTTGTAACATTATACATGTCACGTGTTTGTTATTTTTCTTTAAATAATAACTTTATTTTAATTTCTTTTGCTTTTATTTATTTATTTACTTGTTTCTTTTATTTTACTATTTTTATTCTAAAAATAATTGGCGCTCAACCCTTCGACCAACTTTCGGAGGTATTTATACTGGAAAACATTTGCGCCCCACGTTGGGCGCCAATGTGTAACCATTGAACGACCCATCAGAAACTGAGCTAAAAAGACCTAACAATTGGCTTTCTAAAAAATTTATGAGATTTATTGTTCTGCATTGGCTCCCAACTTTCGGAGGTTGTTACATTGTTACCCATTGGCATCCACCGTTTTTGATGGGCCAATCAATGGCTATAATGGTTCAATAGTTCAAAGTGTTTAATCATCGAAATTTTTCTTATACTGAAAACAATAAAAAATTTTACAAATGTGGAATTTTCAGACATGCCACAATGGATTTTTCCAAATTAAACTCGATGTACCTAAAGTACCTACTTTTATGACTATAAGTAGCTACTCATATAATTAGTTTTATGACTACAATAAATTATGTACATATTTGGATTTCCGGAATCCCAATTTTAATCTTTAAATAGCGTTAACCTGACTGTCCGTGATTGGCAGGTAAAATAACTATATTGTTTTAGAAAAACTGAAGGCAAATTTTGTCCGGAGCCGTTGTGTACAACGTGTACTTCTTCTTCTTTAAGTTCCATCTTCTATCGAAGGTTGGAAATCATCATGGCTATGCGGACTCTGTTTACTGCCGCTCTAAAAAGTTCTGCACTACTGCATTTAAACCATTCCCTTAAGTTCTTAAGCCAGGATATTCTTCGTCTTTCCACATTTCGCTTACCTCGGATGAAACAACGTGTACAACCTCCGCTTTCTAGAGATTTTTTTTCTGAAGAAGCATTCAGTTTTCGTGAACTTACGATGTCGGTTAAATTTTAAATTTCGTGTAGTTAATTAGTATATTGCAGTGTAAACATTCGTGGATTCAGAAAGGCCGAATAAACCAAACGAGGGGCCCTGTATGTCACAGGGGGACTACAAAGTCATAAGATCACTAATTAAGACTTCTAGTTCTAAGGGGCAGACTCATTAGTAATCGAGCCATCGCAAATCAGTTGTTTGAAGAGTCTGGATAAATGATTGGTAGGCGTACGGTATATCGACGAATATAAAAATAAGCCTTTTTTTATTGGGTTATACCTGTCACAGTTAAACATTGGCAAAACCGTTTGCTCTAGTGTAGAGAATTTATAGGACCGTAAATAGAATCAACTGGTCTTTAGTGACAAAGCCTGCTTCTGTCTGGGGATGCATGCTAGTTGTTCAAAAGTGAGGCGACATTGTGAACGACCTGACCTACAATGTAGCAAAAAGTTGCACGTTCACTACACCGTGGGAGTTATGGTATGGGGTGCTGTTACTTCTGGTAGTAGATCACCACTTATTTTCATCAAAGGCAATATAACACCTTGACGCTATATTCAGTAAGTAGTGGAGCCTAATCTTATTCCATATCTTTTACCATCTAAAACCCGATATTTCGGCAAGACAAAGTCAGAAAGTATGTTAGTCTCAATGGATCAATTACATATAAACCATTTACCTTGGCCACCACGTTCGACTGATCTGTCTTTAATTGAAGGTGTCTGGGGCATGGTAGGTCGCAAGCTCTTGAATTTGCAACACATGCTACAGACTTTAAGAGATCTTACTCAAAAACTTGCAGAAGTCTATGAGATACCCCAAGAGGATACAGACCACCTCATCTAAAGTGTGCCCAGGCATATAAGAAACCGTGGATCTTCAACACATTATTGAATCCGCTTCTGCAGTAAGTTCAATCAAGGTGAAAGTTTATTTATAACTATCTACTTCGTGGTTTTTGTTTTCTTTGCCATAACTGAATTTTATTCCATATTAGCATTACATCTTTATCTTATATATTAATGTCTGTTGATTTTATTCTTTTTAATTCAACAAATCTTCCTATATTTTATTTTTCTATTATGTCGTCGATTTCGTTTTCACTTATTTTCTTTTATTCATTGTCCGTATTTTTTGTATCACTGTGGTTCTTGCATATAACTTTTTGTTTCTGAATTTTGCCAATTTCATTTTTCTGCTAATATGCTATTTATCACTGGCCTTATCCTTTTCTTAGATAGCGCCAGTTTAATTTTTTTAATAAATACAAATTACATTTATTTAATATATATTTTAATTTTCCTTACTTTAGATAACAATGAACTTGTATTAAATACCTCGGCATATCTATTTTCGAATAAAGCACAAATAAACCATTTATTTAAACCCTCAAAAATTACTACGAACTTCGTCTATGAACTCGGTTTTCGAAAGAAGTTGGTAAACGGAAACCAGGATGAAGGGGGGCACAGACAGGATGCAGAGGGCTCTTTGCTGTTCTCGAGTCACAAGAATAGATCTCTGAGCTGAAGTTTTTTTCTTAGTTAATGGAATGAATTTTGTTGTTGGGCTGAGTATATCTAACTGCATTCCGCATTTTCTGATCTCTATTTTAGTTAACGAGCAAGAAATAAGAAACATTGTATGTATGACATTTGCTGTTATGTATTTTACTGTAATAGGTTCACACAAATAAAACGTGAACAAGCCAACGCATTTTAAAAATTAACTTTTAATATAGCGCTACATAATTCTTTATACATTTTTATGTTTGAAGTGTAACGGGTAACGCGTTGCACATTTATGTAAAATGAAAAATACATGTACCAATGCATAAATCTCACTGGTAGAAGCGAACGTTTAAATAAATAATTGAAATGTAAATGTGTTCGTAATGGAAAATATTTATATAAAAACTTTTATATTTCAAACATGCAATTCACGCAACCAAAGCCTTAGTGTAATCACCGAAGCATACATTATTTTTAACATTACATGCATATGCTTTTTCTATTATTTGTCAAATATTTAAAATTTGCTCTTCTCTTTCCCATGCAAAAACCCGTGTTTTTTCATCAATAATCTGTGGGAGCAAGAAAGGTTCTAGGCGGTAATAAATAAGACTAAATAAAATCTTGCATCTGACATAAGAGCAATTTTCCTATAGTTTCCACACTTTGTAGCTGTTTTGGGAAAGTATGTAGTATTTATTTTCATATTGCTCTGAAGCTATTTTCTTGTGGCATTTTAAATTAATTACTATTTAACTGGGAATAAGCCACAATTAAAGATAAAAATACGTTTATTGACGTTTCAATTTCCACTTCGGAAATCGTTCTCAAAATACAAACAGTAAATTAAACAAATTTTGTTTTTTTTACATAGTGAAAAATTCTTCTAATAATTTAATTTTATCTGACTCATTTATATTGACAATTCAGACATACATTATGCATTTTAAAGTAGACAACTTTAAAATGATATTGGCAATATTGTTGAGTTGCGCTCCTGGGACGACTTTATTTATAAGATAGTTCATTCGATTACATGAAATCAAATTTAATTTGAGAATATCCGTCACAAAAAAAGCATAGCATATAATTCGTCTTTAAAAAGACAAACACATGACATGATGACAGTAAAATTCTCCTGTTAGTCATTCCATAGTAAATTATGAGGGAAAAACCAGGAAAAAAAAACTCATAATACTATCTCGACATGGTAAGTATTTGTTCGTGCATTTAGTTTACCTTCAATAAACACCAAAATTCTGATTTTATATGTTTCGTTATTTAAAAAACATAAATGATGTATCCTCTATATCTTACTTACTTACTAATACTGGTATTTTCTTATTAATAACTTCCTCTTTCAATATTGGTAACCAGATCCTACTACATTCTGCCGAGGAATTTGCGACACAATTGGCCTCATTTAGCATAATTAAAGCCGCTTCTTTGTGAATGCGATCAGTTTTATTTAGGCGAAACATCAAGGCCATTAAATGTTAGAATAAGTGAACATCAGTCTTATATTAAAAATAGAGAATTTGATAGATCTCAAATATGTAAACAGAAAAATCAAAGAAGCGGCTTTAATTATGCTAAATGAGGCCAATTGTGTCGTAAATTCCTCGGCAGAATGTAGTAGGATCTGGTTACCAATATTGAAAGAGGAAGTTATTAATAAGAAAATACCAGTATTAGTAAATCAGTAACATATAGAGGATACATCATTTATATTTTTTAAATAACGAAACATATAAAATCAGAATTTTGGTGTTTATTGAAGGTAAACTAAATGCACGAACAAATACTTACCATGTCGGGACAGTAATATAAGGTTTTTCTCCTGATTTTTCCCTCATAATTTATTATGGAATCACTAACAGGAGAATTTTACTGTCATCATGTCATGCGTTAGTCTTTTTAAAGACGAATTATATGCTATGCTTTTTTCTGACGGATATTCTCAAGTTAAAGTTGATTTCATGTAATCGAATGAACTATCTTATAAATAAAGTCGTCCCAGGAGCGCAACTCAACAATATTGGCAATATCATTTTAAAGTCGTCTACTTTAAAATGCATAATGTATGTCTGAATTGTCAATATAAATGAGTCAGATAAAATTAAATTATTAGAAGAATTTTTCACTATGTAACAAAAAACAAAATTTGTTTAATTTACTGTTTGCATTTTGAGAACGATTTCCGAAGTGGAAATTGAAACGTCAATAAACGTATTTTTATCTTTAATTGTGGCTTATTCCCAGTTAAATAGTAATTAATTTATTTTCATATTTTACATTTTTTTACTTATTTTTACTGGACTATAATATGATTTAATTTAAAGGTAAATTCTAACTTCTTTGCTTTAAGATATATTGTTTTCTGTTATTCAGTAGAATCTCATTGTTAAACTGGCTTAAAGACATTTAGTTTGTTCAAAGAATTTGACTTCTTTTGTTGTTTTGGAGAAAATTGTGCTGCCAACATACACAAAACGTGTACAGTATCATCTTTCTGTGAGCATGTAGTTAGAATTATTATTATTCAAAATATCAATACAATAGAGTGATTTATTGGTATATCCTCGCCCTACAGACCACCTCGAAGAGTGAATAGAGGGTTTCTGACCATCTCAAAACACTTCATTACAAGACAGCGTACTTAAAACATCGAGTGTAGCGGTTAAGTCCTCTTTTGAACATCGGCGCCGGGCCTATGTTAGCGTCGTGACGTGGTACTTACGCTCCTCCACTGGCTACGAATATACCAATATTTCAAAAGGTGAGTTTATGTTTTTTGTACAGATAACAGTAATAAGTTAAAGCTAGTTTTTTTCCGTAATTTATGCACAATAATATTTGCTACTTTTTCGCTACTTTTATTTAGAGTCAAAATGTTAAATTGTTTCTTCGATTATTATTCTAATTTTATTTAAACAGCGACCTCTAAGTTTTATACAAAATAGTAGCTAAGGCCCGTATGACCCTACACATTTTCTTGTAGAATATCTTGTATCTTTTCTTATCAAAGAAAAAAATGCATAGTGTCATACACACGTACATTTTCTTATACAAAAAACCATACAAGAATTTGGTTTCTACACATTTTCTTGTAAAAGAAATAAGCGAAATGTTGCGCACAACGTGTTTTATGTAATTTCATAACAATAACAGCAACAATCAATCAGCTCTTTTGCGTTTCATGTATGTTGCTGTGTGAATTAATGTTTTGTGGGACAGATATAATAATAATCATAAGAATGGATATGGATGATGATTTTGTTGAAATAGCAGTTGGTGCCCTTTGTTACATAATAGCAGCTGTACGTTTTTCTTGTTTGTTTGCGGTTGCAGTGTGGGTGCACGACTTGATCTGGGTCTTAAAAACTCATTTATGACCTAGTTATGCAAAACGTTTTAAAAAGAAAAAAAATTAATTAATCATAATGTACATTGTAATTGTAATTATGTATTGTAGATTTCGAGAACAAATATCAGAATTTGAAGTGGATGGATCATCATGTCTAAAGTGTCATTCGTATTATTTGTGGCATTAATAATAACTGTTTTATTAATGATTCTTATCCAATTCCTAATCCCTGAAGATACTTATCAACTCTATTGAAATAGTATAAATTTGATATATAAATCTACAAAATATTTTTACAACATTAATTAAACACAAATATAATTTTAACTAAAATATTATATCGTCAGTTCCAGCACCACTTTTGTTTGTAATAACATTTTTTTACTTCAAGCATGTACCTACGTCATGCGCAAGGCATTAAATTTTTTAGTATCATCCAGTGCTGTTGTGCCTGGTCTAGTAAGACTTAACTTTATAGCAACAGCTTCCCTTGGCACTTGTTCCCTTGTCCACGGTATTTTATAAATAAGAAATTTATTAATTGCAAATAAGAAATTTAACTCAAATAACACCTTTTTGACAAAGGACGAATCGTTTTCGGCTAATCGTTGTAAGGTAAAGCAAGATTTTTTGCCAATTTCTAAGTGGTTGAGTTGTATGCACTGACGATGGGTCTTAATTGAATATTAGGCTTACGGATTTTTGGAAAACCATATATTTTTGGAATTTGGGATGATTTTTCTCTGGGTATAACAAATTTTTAGAAGTCTAAAAATAAAGTTTATTTATAATCGATTTGTTCGTTTTTCTAGATATGTGGTGAAACCGTTTGGGATGCGTTTGTATTTTGTGGTTGAGAAGTTCGAACATTTTGTCAAAATTATTAGAAGAGTTAAGAATGACGGTGGAATTACCTTTGTCGGCCGAAGGATGACAATGTCAGAGTTATAAAGTTCTTTGGGGGCACATCTTTCTCAAAGACTGATATTTGACGGTGGGGGTTTTGAAGTACGTTGAATTCTGGTGACACCTTGTCTGGCAACTTTGGCTGGGCCGGAAGGAAGAGGCGAAATAGCTTTTTCAGTTTGACAAATAATTTTCTCAGTTAGGATGGAAAAATAAGTAACATAAAAATTAAACAATAAAATACTGAAAACTTTGCTCTTAAAACTTCCACAAAATTTAATATAAAATCTTATCACTAAAGCTGTTTCCGCAGGGTGTCTTTCTTAAGTGATCTATTTTTGGTAAGCGTTTATACTGTATAGTCTTTAATGAAATAGATTGAGAAGAGTAGCACTGTTTGTCTCAAGTTGGTCTATCTATCTATCTAATTAGCCTTCTTCGGTCCATCTTTGAATATAGGCCTTCCCAATCCTTTTCCATTCTTCTCTCTCTGTCGCTACAGTCATCCACCTAGATCCCACGTGCTTCTTGATATCAACTAGCCATCTCATTTGGGGCCTTCCTCTGCTTCGTTTATATTCCCACGGTTTTCAAGTTATAAGAATTTTGTTCCATCGGTCTTTTTTTTGTCTTTTTTCCCTAATTAACTGTTCCTTTGTTTTTTCCCTTATTCACTCGTTTCTCTTTTTATTTATTAGTCTTATGTGCAACATTTGTCTTTCCTTTGCTCTTTGGGTTTTTATAATTTTGTCCATGTTTGGTTTTGTAAATGTTCACGTTTGGGAACCATAAATGAGAACAGGAAGTACGCATTGATTGTACACTTTGGTCTTAAGATGCTGTGGATATCTTCTATTTTTAAGAATGTAGCTTAGTTTGCCAAATGCCGCCCATGCAAGTCTAACTCGTCTTTTTATCTCTGTTGTTTGGTTTTCTTTGTTAAGTTTTATAGTTTGACTCAGATATATAATCCTGAACTTGTTCCATTTCATCTTGTCTGATCCACATTGTGATGTCTTCATCTGTATTTGTTATGATTTTGGTCTTGCTGTAATTCATATTAAGGCCTATCTTTCCAGCTTTTAAGTACAGTTCTTTCATAATTTCTAACAATTCTTCTTTTTTATTGTTATCAGTACGATGTAATCAGCGTACCTTAGACGGTTCAAGCGTTGTCCACAAATTTTTATACCTTTTTCTTAAGTTGGTCATTCAGAATTATATCTATGTTTTTTAATTTGTTAATTTCCATAGATCTTAACAAAAATTAGATAAGGTATTAAGGCTTTTATTTTGAATGCGAAGAATTTTAAATTCGTCATTAAAAAAATGATTATGATCTAGAAGATAAAGTGCGTATGTAGAATCTCTTTTTCTATTATTGAAAGCCCTTTTATGTTC
Organism: Diabrotica balteata; assembly: GCA_918026665.1. NCBI lineage: Eukaryota > Metazoa > Arthropoda > Insecta > Coleoptera > Chrysomelidae > Diabrotica > Diabrotica balteata. The sequence continues at coordinate 43,907,612 of OU898277.1, forward strand.
TGCTATTCGTTTATTAAAGTTTCTACCAGTTTGGCCGAAGTAAGTTTTTGGGCAGTCGCCACATTTAAGTGTGTATACACTATTATGTAAATTCTTTTTATTTTAGCTCTTGTTGTTTTTAATATATTTGCCTAAGTTGTTGTTTGCTCTGAAAGCTGGTGTTATTACTTTCTTTTTTATGTGTTTGGCTATTTTTAATTTAAAATTTTATTAATTGTTTGTTCGTTGTACCCTTTCTTTACTGCTATTTGCTTAATGATATTTAATTCTGTCTCAAAGTTTTATTTTGACATCCGAAATTCGGTTAATCTATGTAACATATTATGATAGACTGACAGTTTATGTTGTGTGGGCTGGGATGATGAATTGGCGTATAGTCGTGTCAGTATGGGTAGATTTATAAAATATATAGAATTCATGTTTGTTTTTAAGTCTGATAATTTTTAAATCTAAAATCTTACTCCCAATATTTACCGACAATTTTTGTCTTTTTTTGTACTTTAATTACTATTAAACTGGGAATAAGCCACAATTAAAGATAAAAATACGTTTATTGACGTTTCAATTTCCACTTCGGAAATCGTTCTCAAAATATCATTTCTAAACAAAATTTCAAACCCACAGTATGGTGGAGGTATGTAGATGATGTATTCTCAATATGGCCTCATGAATCAGAGTTGTTGGACACATTCCTAAATGATATAAACGATAAAGAAGAGACAATAACATTTACCATGGAAAAGGAATATAATAACACGCTACCTTTCCTGGATGTTTTAATCTCTAAGAACGATACTGGATATGAGACTCAGGTGTATAGAAAACCAACACACACCAATAGATATTTAAATTTCAAATCAAATCACAATATTAATGTAAAAAAGGGAATAAGTAAATCCTTATACGATAGAGCCAAAATTACTTGTTCTAATGAAAATTCGTTCTTGGAGGAGAAACATTTGTTAACATCTGTTTTATTAAAAAATGATTATCCTTTATCGTTTATAAATAAGAAATTTTCAACAATCGATCGAATAGAACAGAACAACTTAGAACGAGATCCTCCAGCATACACAAGGAATAATATGAGGAAAATAACAATACCGTACATAAAAGGACTATCAGAAAAACTTAAAAGAATAGGAAATAAATTCAACATTTCAACAACATTCAAAACAACAAACACGTTAAGATCTATTTTGTCCAAAACCAAACCTAACAATGAACAAGAAAGGACAAAGAATTGCATTTATAAAATACCTTGTGAATGCGATCAGTTTTATTTAGGTGAATCATCAAGGCCATTAAATGTTAGAATAAGTGAACATCAATCTTATATTAAAAATAGAGAATTTGATAGATCTCAAATCTGTAAACACGCATGGGATAATGAACATAGGGTTCAATGGAATAATTTAAATGTAGTCCTAAAAGAAACGGATGCTAAAAAAAGAAAAATCAAAGAAGCGGCTCTAATTATGCTAAATGAGGCCAATTGTGTCGCGAATTCCTCGGCAGAATGTAGTAGGATCTGGTTACCAATATTGAAAGAGGAAGTTATTAATAAGAAAATACCAGTCTTAGTAAGTCAGTAACATATAGAGGATACATCATTTATTTTTTTTAAATAACGTAACATATAAAATCAGAATTTTGATGTTTGTTGAAGGTAAACTAAATTCAGTAAACTAAATTCACGAACAAATACTTACAATGTCGGGATAGTATTATGACGTTTTTTTCCTGGTTTTTCCCTCATAATTTACTATGGAATCACTAACAGGAGAATTTTACTGTCATCATGTCATGTGTTTGTCTTTTTAAAGACGAATTATATGCTATGATTTTTTTCTGATGGATATTCTCAAGTTAAAGTTGATTTCATGTAATCGAATGAACTATCTCATAAGTAAAGTCGTCCCAGGAGCGCAACTCAACAATATTGTCAATATCATTTTAAAGTCGTCTACTTTAAAATGCATAATGTATGTCTGAATTGTCAATATAAATGAGTCAGATAAAATTAAATTATTAGAAGAATTTTTCACTATGTAACAAAAAACAAAATTTGTTTAATTTACTGTTTGTATTTTGAGACCGATTTCCGAAGTGGAAATTGAAATATTTTTATCTCTAATTCTGGCTTATTCCCAGTTTAATTGTAATTAATTTACAATGCCACAAGAAAATAGCTTCAGAACAATATTTTTTTGTACTGTTTAGTTACAATCTGCAAAATATTATTTTATTTATTTGGCTGGTATATTTATTAATCTTGTTTAAATCGGCACTTGTTAAATAAATATTGAAAAAACGAATTGCATTTTTTTTTTCAAAAGTTTGAATGAAAACTTTTAAATCTATGTGTACAAAATGTCCAATTATGCTTTATTTCACACATTTTATAAGATAAATTTATTGGCGCATGGAATCCAATCAGTAAATTAGTTTTTCTCTTATTTATCTACATATGTCCATAAATAACATTTCAGCACGTAAATTTATGCCTGGATTATGAACGAAATATGTAGCATTTGATTGACAATCGTTATTAAGCTCCAGTAGGTCGGTAATAACAAACCCGCCGTTTCGAATTGTCGGTAAACGTAATAACCTGCAAATGAATAAATGACAAGCTGGCATTTTACCTGAAAGGGGGTAAAATCATGTATTATGTATATCTCAATAACTACGGCAGGACTGAGTAAAAATTGGGTATTCATGTTTTTATTTTAGACATTTTGATATGTGTGTGGCTATAGATAATAATGATTGAGTGAAAACAGTGCAAAAAATACATTTTAGACAATAAAGTGCTAATGGATTTCGTTAATAATTAAATAAATTTAAACTTGACAGGCATATAATGGGTTTTATGGATCCATTTAAATTAGTTTATTAAATATGTAATATCTGAAGGTGCAATATATTTTGGAAAAAAATTCAAATGACTATCCGACACCATTATGATAATATAAATGGGTATCGTAGAACGGGGTGACTTTGTTAAATTTTTCGTATTTTCTAGAGTAATGGGTAACCCTTATGAATGGGTTATCCCAAAAATGTGAAAAAGTAACCATTGGGATGCATCTTGTGTTTATTTAATTTAAATTGATAGTATGTATTTTTTAAATCATTGATTTTCTTACAAAAACATAAAAAAGCGTATATCAAAATCACCCAGTGATGTGGAGTCACTTTAACACTCCATTTTAAAATAGCTTAGATAATGCATAAAAGCTGCAGTAGCAATCAATGTCAACCCATCGATTAAGCCAATTTTTGGATATTTCAATTTTAATTTAGAGCGTGACTTTGATAGCTGCTACAGACACAGAAATTAAAGTATAATAAATGATTCTAGAAGTAGCTAATACTTTATTAAGGTAAAAAAACATTTTAGCATATTAATAAAACAATATAGATTACATGGTTGTACTTAGTTTTTTAATTGTCTGATCCATTACTTGGAAGCATTTTTTTAATGACGAAGAAAATTGGTTTCAAGGTACACTAATAATCTTTGGGTATCACTATTTAAATTCCGTCAAAACCTTTTGCCAACATACTTTCATGGGTTTTATAAAGGATACATCCTAAGGCTGGCATATGTTTGTTGAATTCGTAGGAAGGTATCCAAATTTAATATTGTGCAATTCGCACAGTTGTGAAACATGATCTGAAAAGTGAGACGCCAGTCATTACTTTTTTACCTTCCAGTTGGCTTGCGTAGAGTAATAATATGGTCTCAAACCAATTTGTTAAACAAGTTACCAGTACCCACCCATTTTTCGTTCGGTTATATCTAGCTCCTCTTGCGCGACATCCAAAGCTACAAGGAGAGCCCTGCGGACATTATAATGTCCGTGCATTCCACATATCTTTGCTGCCATATATTATATAAGGAGGGCACATCATTGGTGTTGCGGCTTTACTTTGATTAGTAATTTGCTCTGAGTATTTGGTCCCTCTTTTATAAAGCAATCTTGTTCTTTGGAATCAGATTTGTTCTTGAATACTTAAGATATGATTTTATCGTTTCTTTTGTGTCGTCTGCTTGAGCTCTAGTAATGTTAGACGCAAGTTGTTCAGAGATTTGCTGACTATGTCTCTTCAAAAAAGAGATACCCAGTCGTTACCAGAACTTCTCTCCCTTCAATCCTGACCCCCCAGGGGGAGTGTAGTGGTCGTGACGTGATGTGGTGTATTGCCCGTCTTCAGAGATCTCTGTCTCTGCTCATTTCTTTTAATTCATGCATAGGTCTTTGGCATATTCCTGTAATTTGATCTATCCATCTTGTTGGGGATCTTCCTCGTGATCTTCGGCCTTCTACCTTTCCTTGTATTATGAGTCTTTCCATGTTTTCTGTGTTTGCTCTCATAACATGCCCAAAATTGTTGGAGATGGACTTTATTAGAGAGTCGTTGGCTAACTTTTAGCTCTCTTAAAATTGAATTATTTGTTCTGCGGTCGGTCCAAGGAATTCGTAACATTCGTCTCCAACAGAACATTTCAGTGGCGTCTATCTTTCTTCTCTCCGATTGTCTCAGAGTCCAAGATTCACATCCGTAGGTCAGTATTGGGAATATTAAGCAGTTGATCAACCTCATCTTTATCGCTCTTGAAATTTGACAGTCCTTCCATATTTTGGTCATTTTTGTTGTGGCAACTTTTGCTAGATCAGATCTACGTTTAATCTCTTCTTGTAATGACCCTGTGTTTGTGATTAATGATCCCAGATATAAGTATGAGTTCACAACCTCGAACCGGTCAATTGTGGTTATGTGTGGATGATTGTTGTGTAGTCTATCCACTATCATGATCTTTGTCTTTGATATGTTTAATTGCAGACCAAATATTTGACTTTCGTTTTCGATCAGTCGTATAAGTTCCATCAGCTCTGCTTGACTATTTGCAAGAAGGGCTGTGTCATCTGCGAAACGTAGGTTGTTTAGTTTATGACCATTTATTGAGATGCCCTTTTCCCATCCTTCAAGTGATCTTCGCATAATATACTCCCCATATATGTTGAATAATTGTGGAGATAGTATACATCCTTGTCTGATACCCCGTTCTGGATGAAATTCGTTCGAAAGTGTGTCAAGTACTTTAACTGATCCAGTAGTGTGTTCATATAGTTCGGTTATAAGCGTAATTAGATGTTGTGGTACGCCTACTTCTTTTAGTATTCGCCATAAGTGTCTCCACTTGACCCTGTCGAACGCTTTACGGTAATCTATAAAACAGATGTATAGTGGGATGTTGAATTCCCTAGATTTCTCGATTATCTATCTTATATTCAGCAGGTGTTCTCGAGTGCCTCTACCTTTGGTAAATCCAGTTTGCTCTTGTGGAATTTCTCTTTGAAGGAATGTTTTCAGTCTCTCATTGATTATATGTAGCATTATCATTATCATACCAGAACTTACTCCGTTTTTTAATTTGGAAATAATTCTTCCAGTTTTTTTTTCAAATATTTCCTATTGAAATTGTAGATCTTTCTGATGCAACTTTAGCTTATAAGTTTCAGTTTACTATTTGCAGCAGAGCATGTTCAAGAGTTTCGTCAGAGAAGCTTATGTAACTTATTGATGCCAACTCTTGTTTTGCACCCTCGGCATTTTTGCTTTTCATATAGATAATGATATAAACCTGAAATTAATTACCGGTTTGAAGTCTAGTCAAGAAAACTATAATAAAAATAAAGTATTTTTAGTGATTATATTTAAATCCGGAGTGAATTTGAGAGAATTTAAATCCGGACATGAATTAACGCAACATACATAAAATTCCTGCAATCCTCTTGTAAGAGCTGTAAGTTTGATTTTAGTGACATAATCTGAAATCTTCAAATTAAAACAAAAACTTTCTGAGTGCATTGATCAGCCACATTAGATGAGTGTACTGATATTAGCCACAAACGCCTTGCGCTTCAGTTGATTAACACGTGCACTGAAATTAAGTTCAGACAACCACCATAACAGACTATACGCTTGGGTTACATACTCCCCCGAAACAAAATATTCAGGCTCTATCAAAGTCACCCCATTCTACGGTAAGTCACTTTTGTTTTAAATAATTTTATTTAAATTTTTACTTATATATAAATAGATTATTACTATGTTAATTGGTAATTTTATCGTTTTTTGTTACTCCACTTATCCATCAAAGGATACTTATTTACGTGATATGCTAATCGTTTTACGAATTACTGTGTTAATGATGAGAGACTACGGCAATAAAAAAATCTTATAGTGAATAAGTCAACTTGTGAAACGATACTTTCCCAATCCATTCTCCTATCCATAAGGCCACGGTACACAAAAATGTAAAATGCTTTGGGGAAACTTGAGTTCTCTTAAGCATTGGGGTATTGTTCGAATACCATCTTTTAAGTAAAAGATGGTATTCGAACATATAAATTACAGTAAAACATTAGATTTAATGCAAAGTTTCTACAAAAATTCTTTCAAAATTCTGATTTACAGGCAGGTAGTCCAAAACGGCGTTCTTCTTTACATAAGTACCACTCCTTCCTGCTGAATAAAGTGATTCTTGTTTTATGTACTCAATTACATCAATGCTCAAACCCACATGTTGGCTACGATATAGCCTCTAAATAGTATACATCCTAGTATCCAGTTCAAGATGGAGGTGGAAACTAATTCATCCCTACCGTTTCTCGACGTTATTATAAAGAAAAACCAATCCCAAGATTTTCATTACTGTGCATGCCAACTCTTATCATCTCCCTTTACAAATTAATTCTGTCATTAATATTTTTGTCTCCAGATTAATACGCCTTTGCGATGTTGAAAGTAGACTTGCTGAGCTCTTTAGTTTTAAAAAAGTTCTCATCCAAAACGGTTACCGTGAAAATCACACCAATAAGACCATCTACAGACATTAATCTCCCACGTAATCTTAACTCGAAGAGCATCATCATACGACAGCTTTTCGTTCTTACCTCAAAGATGTCACAATCTGTTTCTATATACAATTTTTGTTTTGTTTAAAATGCATTTTGAAATACTTTTCACACATGAAATTTACAGTACCTCAAATAGTATTAAAAAATCTGGCAATATTCAACATTAACGAGCATGTAAATAACGTCCTACAATTATTGGCCATTTAATTCAACAAAGCAGTAGCAGCTTTTACTAAAAGATCTTTTACACATTTTGTATAGCCCAAAGATACAAGTACAGAAAACAATATTATTAAATCGTTTTCGTTTATGGCCACCAAAGTAGGTGGCACCTCTGTACGTTAACCACTGCAGTGGTCAACTTTTAGGAGTCATTCGTTGGACTTTCTGAGTTTGTATCACTCCCAGTATCTTATGAAGTAGGGATGCCAAAAATGAGTCATTACACTCTATAGATACCGATTCGGACACGTGAAGTTCCAAAATTTTTAATTTAATAATAAGGTTTTAATTTGGCGTTTCATATTTATATATTCGGACAAAAATTGTTTATGAACATTTGGATAAAATTTCGAAATATTCAAAGAAAGACACTTTAGTATCTCTTCGAATAGAATAAACACAATGTAAATGTCATAATTTGAATTGGTTCTCATAAAAAAGCATAATAAGCGTTTGTTTTAGTTTTTTCCAAATGCCTTTAAGTGCATCTAATCGCTTGCTATATAGAAGTCGTCGTAAGGGCGACAAATGTTCTGCTGCTACTAGCAAAACAGCTAATTGAATTAAGGGGTGTGCTGTTCTGGAAGAATTTCTAAACGACAGTCACATCTGATCGATTGTTGGAGACCATTTTCCATAACAAACACCAATTAGGAGGAAGTGCTTTAGACAGTCACTAAATAAATTAGAATCCCAAACCAGGACTAATTGTACAGTGAGCAATGTGCTTCTATGCAAAAATTGTTTTTTACCACATCATTCATAAAAATATTTTTTTTTGTGTAATGAAACTTTTTTATTAATTTTGTATACCTATAAGTATTTTCTTTATTGGGGAGTTTTATTTTTCCCACCATTTAACACTAGTAGGACATGTTATCCATATATATCGTTTCTAAGGATACTACAACACGCAAAATATAAACAAATAAATCGGTTTGTTAAGTCTCCAGATGTCAATAAATATCATTAGTCATTTTAAACTATTTTATTTCACTACGATCAAATCAGTAACGAAAGGTTTAAAAAATAGCTTAGAAAAAATAATTGAAATATAATCTATAAAAATAGAAATAGTATTTACTTTACCGTAAAATTAACTTACCCTGAAAATTTCAGCTGTGGTACATGGAGCACTGGATTCGGCGTCAACTTCAGCACTTTGACAATTCTGAAAATAAAATTTTTATATAATTTTAGACAAGACGAGTAATTTTATTAATATGGAAGTGATAATCTAGCTAGATAAATAGGATGACTCTGTAAGTCTTTACAACCCTTGGGAGCAGAAAATAGTTTTCACCAGATATACAAGCAAAAGTAAATGACAATACCATAATTCGTCCGTTCGGATGAAAACTGTACAATCTCAAAATTTACAAACTTTTCAGGAGAGCATTTTTAAGATTTATCGGTAAATAAAATTTTCCAGAATAAACATTAGCAGGTTTTTGTTTTAGCTTGTATTAGTTGTATCCTTTCTGTGTTGAAAAAACATGAAAATATTTTAACCGTGTGAATAAGAATAAAAATAAATTCTTTTTAAAATGGGATGTTTTGAATTTTGCTACTTTTTCAGAGAAAATATTATTAATTTTCATTATTATACAGATGTTTGAAAAGTACTATTATGATAAAATAGAGTTTGTCCAATGAAAAATTAGGATTATAAGCAAATTTTTAATCTCAAAAATATTATAACAAATAGTAATATGGCACAAACGTAAGAATTTTCAACGTACAATTAAATTTAACTTTACAATAAACCTTAGTCTTAGAAATGTAAACACAAATTAAAAGGAATGGGAAAGTTTTTCAAAGATTTTCATAGAATCCAAGATAATAACCAGGAATGGTTTTCTTTTGCAGTAAACCCAATAAACCATTTTTCTTCTGCTGTGAAATTGTAATAGGTACGTCGTATATTGATTTAAATAGTTTTCTTTAGAGCTTTTGAATTACCAGATGCAACTTTTACCATTTTAAAATGTTCTTGACTGTATGAAGTCTTATAAAAAAACTGCCACGATTAGCTTTTGTAACTTGTAAAATTTTTATATCAATCATTTTAACCCTTAACTTGGCAAAACATGAATTACGCGAAATAAAATTTTTTTCTGATATTATTTGTTGAAGGGGGTCATCAATTAATACACTTTCAGCAATAAACTTTTTTTTTAATTTTGACTTTGATTTGTACGTGTGTATCTGAATGCACAACACCAAGAATCCATAAAACAATATACGTGTATTACAATACACATTACCAATTTGAGTACTTGTGTTTTAAATCAATATTAGGTGAAAAAATGAGAGAACACCCAGGGCTGTACTGATTTATTTTGCTAACAAAAATATTACAATGAGTACTTGCTCATATGAAAATCGTAAAAAACAATTTCGTTTTGACACAAAACAAAGACGTGCGTCACATTTGGTACATTTTATATGTGTTTGGGTATTTACACAATTGCGGCATCGACCCTTTGTGGAAAATTGTGGAAGGTGTCCGAAATTATCAACTCATATCATCTTCTGGCCGGGGTTTAAACATGGTTTTTATTCTTTTTTTTTGGAACAGCGATGTCCTCATTTGAAGGTCTTCCACGTTTTTTATTTTTACGGAACAAGCTGTCGATTATGGAATAACGAAATTGTTTTAAAGTTTTTGTTCTTTTCTCCGGGTTTAGCAGAAGCATTTGTCTTTTATATAGAATCCAAGCGTTATTTAAACAAATATCCAAGATTTGTGAAAATATTAATATATACCGTCTGTGGGTTGTCAGTGACGTTCTATATAGCGATACAAACATACCGGCGAGATCCACTCCACCCATATGCCGATTATACTCTTTAACTAATTTGGGCACGTTATGTCTGTTTTTGTGTTTGATTTTGTTTTAACAAACCTTTTAATGGAAGATAACGGATATGCATCCACGTATGAACTGCAGAGTCTTACTACTCTATTGTCGAACCACTGAACAATTGCTACCCTCTGGTCATTATCGACCATTTAAAAACAAGAACCTCTACCTTCAGTTCGAAGTTTCTTTTCATCCTTAATGGGACAATGCCTCACTCTATTTATGCGTAAAGTGCCAAGCGAAAGTATTCCTTTACCATCGCGTAAACAGGATACAAGATCAGGAGAACAAAAAAAGTTATCAAAATACAAAATACTACATATCGGATTTGAAATAGTTTTACTAAGAGCTATAACTACTTGCTCACTCATTCCAAAAGTCTCTTCTTGTTCATCAAATGCAATATCTTGAAATGTATCATCGCAGCCATAAGGTATAAAATCGTAGACCATTCCTGAGATTCCGCAACGCAGAAACAATTTGAAGCCCCATTTTTTCGGCTTATTTTTGATATATTGGTACCTACAACGAATTTTTTTTTTTCCTTTGTAGGGAACCATCATTTCGTCGATGGACATTCGTCTTTCTTCTTGAATTTTCAGAAAATTGCGTCGTACATGATTTATCACAGGTCTAATTTGATAATAGCGGTCGTCACTAATAGAATTATTATCGACGAAATATAGATAACGACGTATTTCTTGATATTTTTTGAGTGGCATTATGTCAGCTATTTTGTCATATCTGAATTGAACACTCCAATAATCTGTGTAAGCTGGCATCTTTAAAATTCCCATTAACAGCTCTATTGCCAAAAAATCCGTCAATTCGTTTTTGTTGATATTGATTAAGGTACCAAAACGTTGTTCAGAATAAAGGTTACTTTGATATGTTATCATTTCCAATAACGCATCATCAAAGAACATTGTAAAGTAATCAGTTGGAGATAAAATCTCGTTTGGAACTTGAAAATTATCCTCATCAATATCTACCGAGTAACCAAAAGCTTCCTGTGTCCACTTTTTTTCTTTCTTGGATTTGTTTTTCTTTTGAACTTTTTGTTGTTGTTTGTTCTTCTTTAAATTGAGAGGTGTATCATTAAGTTCATCGGCTAAGGTTTCATCTACAACATACCCAATATGCTCATCTAGCTCGTTGTTTTTAGCACGTTCTGAATTTTCTACTTCTTCACTGTTTGGTTCGTTTTCCAAGATATCCTCGTTTTCGAGCAATACATTCGATAAAATAGTAAACTTAGATGAATTTTCTAATTCATCTTCATCAACACCCTCTCTTACAAGATATGCTAAAGGGGCGGGCGGTAACATAATATATTTTTCATTATCACTTTCAATATCGAAGTCAATATTTCTATTGGGAACTAATATATTATACTCACAATCCTCCTCATCATTTATTTGTTGAGTTGCTAATTGTAATATTCTCTTTGTTCTGTTGGACGTCATAATCTGAAACAAAGACGAACTTGAAACTAATACCCAGCGCCCATTATTAAAACTTATTGGAATACATTTGAAAGAAATCGCAAAATAAATTAATTTTATACAGTTAACAATTCAGCGAGTACTACCCTGGATACCTGCTACTCATCGTTCTTATTTAAATGGTCTAAAACGGGCAGTGTGTATTCAAATTCACATTTATTATTGTTCGTGTTATGGGCGATGTGAATTTAGATACACATGTTTTTTAGGCGAAGCTCACATTTTATCAAACATTTAAATTACGAAACTATTGACATATTACTAAATGACAATGCTTACCTTATTCGATTTTATTCACAGAATTAAAATAACTTTATAAGTCACCACAAAAACTACCTTTATCTTGAGAAAAGTTGGTAAATTGAATCCGGCAAACGGTCGTTACAGAACTAACCTATAATCGTTGACAAATTTATTCCCGCCAAATATAAAAACTGCAACAGTGTAGTAATCTGTATAAAGAACAGGGGTGTATCGAAATACACATTGCTATATCTACGCAGATTTGGAGGTTTAAACTTTGTAAAAAAAATCTACACATTGTCCAGTTAAGGGTTAACAGTTTCATTTGTCGCGTTTTTAGAAAAGTTACGCCCTAGTTCAATAGCAAGTGTCTTAAAACGTTAAATTGATCGTAAGTAAATTAATTTACTTTGTAAGGATTACCGGATTTCTGGGCTGTCCTTATTAATCCGGCGTCACATACGTGGATTTTTCTGTCATTAGTACATATGTGGGGTGTGACAAACCCCAATTTCCAAGAAAATCAGAATTTTTTCTGGCAGTTTTTTTATATGTTTTCCAATTTCATGGTCTGGAGTGATCATCTAAGGACTATTTAAGCAAAAAAGAAATAATTAGAACACCTTTATTCAAAAGAAATTAAAAATAAACTAATAATAGGCAATTCTCCATAAGCAAAAATCACAACTTAACTGAACAATCTTACCAAAAAATATAAACATCATATGATCAAAAATACAATAGTAAATGAAAATCTAATAGTAAGATAATATAAGGAAAAACTCTGCCCGTTTGTTCAGTGACAGAAATGCTTCAGGCACAGTAATGATTCACACTTTGAACAGAAATATTTAGTTTTCTGATCTCGGCTTCTTGGACATACTGAACATCTTCCCATGAGTTTTGGAATCTTGGCGGGTGGCACTGCAGGGGCATCTTGGCCAAAATGTGCAATGTTTTGACGAATACTCCTTGGTATTCTTGGATTATTTTTTCTTTCAGATATGTGGTCCTGGATCAATTCAAAGCCCAAAATTTTGATAAACAATCTTCTGGCAAGTTTGAAATCTTGATTGTTTTCTCTGTATATCACCAAAGCATTTATGGCGGCTGTATTCAAGAAAGAAAACAAGATCGTAAGAGGCCATCTTGATTCAAGAGGACGTTTTGATTTTTTTTTTTCGGCACATACGATAAAAGTGTTTTATGTCTCCATGTCTGAATCTCCGTCAGAAACTCCATCTTCTATTGCGATATCCTGCTCCGAGTCGGTGTTGTGGTCGCTTTCAGAGATGTGGTAAATATTGTCATCGCTTCCCGATTCGATATCATCGTCATCAATTTCAGCCCATAGAGCTTCAAGCTTTTTCTGTTCCGCTTTGTATGATATTTTAGCTAAAAAATTAAACAATTGAATATTCAGATTCAAGTAAGTCAAAAATAAAAACTTACTTATGTCAAAATTGCAAACGCGAGTACATAGGTGGGGTTTGACACACCCCAGAGCGTTTCAGGCGCGTGTAACTTCACTCACTGTCTACAATGTACTGAGGTAAAGTCTGAATTCGATGGTAGGGACATTTTTGGGAAGCTCTTGGGGTGGACGTGCGCATAAGTCTGTGTTTGATTTATTTTAGGAGCGATATTTGGGAGCTGGGGTTTGTGAAACCCCACATATGTAGTGCCGGGTTAAAGAAACGTATTGATCAGGAGTATATATAGGTCCAGATTTAAGGGCTTTTTTATGTTTCTCTTAATTACGAAATGAGTAATCATTTTCATTTTGAGTATGCACTTTAATGAGAAATTTGTGAGTATTTGAATTAAGGGTAGGAATTACTACCATAGCATGAATGTACATACTTAATAAAAACTTGTTTTTTTTGCTGACCTGTGCAGTTATCACTGTAAAAAATGATGTCTATATCTTCATTTGCACTTGCAGATAACTCCTGGATATGCTTTAAAACGCATATGGCTATCTCGTTAGCTTCTCTGTTGCCTTTCCCTTCATACCAGAAAAAAAAAACACTTATCTTTTGTTTTCCAATCGAAGATGGTAAAATTTTAAGCATTTAAATTCTAGATGTAATAAAAAATAAAATTTCGACTTTTGAACAAGGCAATAATGCTTGAAGGTCATAAACAGCAACGAGATGATCTACACTTAACTTCGTTTTTGTCTTTTTCTAACCGCGATAATTCTTTTTCGTTTATGTGGTCTTCGTATACCTTTCTCATTACTTCTTTTTCACGATCAAGATGTAGTTTTCCCATTCATCTTCACAATAACATTTAAACACCACACATCTTTAGTAAACTTGACAGATCCACCTTAAACACAATTACTCTTACATTTCCACATATTGTCACAATACACTCCATAAGCCTGTTAACTTTTCACCTACATACACTCTAACTTATAACTCATCCTTTTTACTTTTATATTTCTTAGGTACCAAATGTTTCTTTTAACATATAGGGCCTTTTGTTTTCTTGAGTTATAACTCGAGCAATGTAGGAACAATATCACACCTAACCATCTTTCAGCCATCAAATTTCTTTCAGTCTGGCATACTTGCCCACACACATAAACAACCTACCATCTTTACTTTACACACATAACCAGTAATTCATGTTTACTTACTTATAACTTAAAAATCTATTTTATTTATCTTTACTAGGTACCAAATGTAGTTTTTTGACATAAAGGGCCTTCCATACTTAAGTTTCAAGTTGAGTACTACATGAACACCATATTATGATCACATTCTTGTCACATTTACATTTCAGCTCAATAACAGATCTAAACACACTTCCACCTATTACATCAATACTCAATAATATATCTTTTAGGACCATCTTCCCACATGTGTCTTTTTACCATTTTCTAGGTACCAAATGTCTCACAACATACAGGGCCTTTTGACAAAATCTCTAGCTTAAAATAAATATATCCTTACACATGTATAGTTGGTTGCCTATCAATCCCACAAAATTTCATAAATTCTAGTTGACCTACATTAATTTTAAAAAACCAATTTTCAATGTTACAAATATACCTATCTGATTAATTTACAATACACATTACAATATTGATGGTTGATACTGTTACATTATTATAATTTTAACTTTTTTAATTTTAAATAAGGCTGACATCTGTCAATTTTAGACAACTACCATAAGTTACACTGACTGCTCTGACACAACATCCGTCCTAACTTGTCAACAATGTCATTATAATCAGTTGTTATCAACAGGTCCTCGTAGGCACTTCGTCTCAGGACCATTTTACTCATGTAGAGTCATACGCCACCATGTTACCTATCCAACGGTAACTTAACCATCACAAATTAGAAACACTAATAATGTAAAACAATTTCAAATTTATAACTTTTAAGGGGTTTTTACCCACATATTTTGGTGGCTACTAGCATGTACAACCGTAAGTATTAACCACATTTTGCTCTAACCTTTGTCAACATTTTCATTTAACGTTCTTTTTAATTAAAGTGGTTATATACTTTCAGGTTTGCACTGATGATGGATTGTTTAATCCGAAAACGTTTTGCAATGTGTTTGTGATAGCCCGTTTGAGGCAATTTTATATACCTTTTATAAAGGATTTTAACAAATTTTTTTGTGATATATGGTATACAGCCAGCTACAGGAACTTAGTTTCCTCGTGGAATGTTTTTTTTTATTGCATCTTAATTGTAAAAGTAATATAGAATCTACTCAACTCAATTATTTATAGGTATTTACCTAACTCTTCAATCGTTATGTTTTTTTTCTGCGAGATTCATGTAATATTTTATCAAAAAACGGTACATTCCTATTTTCCTTTGACTTGGTTAATGTTTTTCTGGCGTTAATATTTTCTTTAAGATTTTCCAAAAATACTCTTCTGCTTGCCATTCAAAAAATTATATGGACCTGTAAAAAATAACTTTATTAGATACTATTATTTTCTTTTCAGCAAAACAAACATTATAAGTAAATATGCGACATTAACGAGAACATAACAGAAAACTAATATTAAATAATACGTCGAAAAGAATAAAATATCATAATTAAACACAGTCCGATGTAAAGTTTGTGATTAAAACAATACAAGTACGAATTTAAATAAATTTTTTTGTTCAACTTTATCTGAAACAATATACAATTACGGAAATATACTATTACACTGACAAAGATTGCATCAGATACCAGTAAATTTTTTTCACGAAAACTACTATAAGTTCAAAATTACATAATTTCAAATAGAAGAATATTTAAAAATATTATGAGCAAAGTTAAATAAATTCGAAATTATATACTATTAACGAAACACAAAGCTTACCTTTAAGTTGATATTTTGGTTTTGTATATTTCTTTAAGCGAAACAGCGTACGCACTTCTTTAATTCGTGAACACAACTAAAGATCACTAAAGATTGTACAGTTTTAGGGCGAAAGAGATGCACGAGCACGATCCTTCCAATTTAAAACCATCGAGCAAAAAGACAAAAGAGGGAATCTAATCCTTAATAAAAGGAGACCATAAAAGTGGCCTCTGATGGCGGACATATCCGGAAATGCGAATGCGCCAAATTTAAATTTTCCGACACTTATTACCAGTAGGTATATAATATTTTTCAGAATGTGGCTTAGACTATAAAGTTTTAATTATTAACGGTAATAGTCTAAAATGCGACACAATTGTTAAAAAACTTCAATATAAATAAGATTTCATGTGACATTTGGAACAAACAATAACATAACCCAACTAAATTTAATGTCAAACAAGGAGAGAGACTCTCTTTCCTTGTTTAAAGTGGCCTCTAAAAATCGAAACTTCTGTCTAACAATATTTTTGCCCCCACTACCTTTACATTCCTTCTTTTTGTCTTTTTTCTCGATGTTTAAAACTAACCAATGCGCAGAGATATATAAAACAGTAATTAGACCGGTGCTCATGTATGGGTGTGAGACGTGGACGCTGACAAAAGCAATGGAAAGTAAACTCAGATGCTTTGAGAGAAAAATCCTCAAAAAGATCTTCGGTCCCTATCACGATCCGAATACTAACCAATACCGAATGAGAACAAATGCCGAGTTCAAACAAATGTATAGTGCTAGCGACATAGTCCAAGAGATTAAATCCCGACGTCTAAGATGGGCTGGCCATGTTCATAGGCTTCCTAATAACCGCCTTATCAAGTTAATCTGGGAAGAAGTCCCGACAGGGAGAAGGCCCTGAGGACGTCCACGAATACGATGGAGAGAATAATATATGGTCAGATTTGAGAACAATGGGCTACCCACTGACTTAAACATCATGGACGACCGTTCGAGATGGAATCAGGTTGTGCAGTCAGCCAAGACCCACCCCGGGTTGTAGTGCTACCAGAAGAAGAAGAATGCGCTCCCTAGCGGATATTACTTGAATTACGATTGATTGTCACTATTCCAG
Organism: Diabrotica balteata; assembly: GCA_918026665.1. Taxonomy (NCBI): domain Eukaryota; kingdom Metazoa; phylum Arthropoda; class Insecta; order Coleoptera; family Chrysomelidae; genus Diabrotica; species Diabrotica balteata. The sequence continues at coordinate 43,924,841 of OU898277.1, forward strand.
AGAAAATATTGATGATACTGAGCGTTTCCATATAATAAACTCAATTTCGTAAAAATTTGAGAGAATATATACCTACTTTTCATGCAAAGAGACGAATTATGTTCTTTCAGAAAAGTTCTATTTCATAAGCCTGTTCTGTTGTCGCATCAGACGAAAAAATTCAGTCGGCCATAATGTTAATTATGTATTTTAATAGTGATGAATATGTTTAATTATTTTTAGCAACCTTGATCAATTTTATATAATATACATATCAGAACAATCGACATGTAAATTAATGTTCAAAATATTACCTCAATATTTTGATTAGTAGTCCTTTTAATAATTGGATACTGTTTACAAATCGCCCTTTATTTATATAAATTATTGGGTTTAAAATGGGATTTTATACATGGTATTAACTTTATATCAAAATAATTTAATAAAATATTATGTAAATTAGAAATTTTAATTAAATTATTTATATGATTGTTTTATTAAATACTAATAATAATGTTTTTTGTTAAAAATTTAAACTTAGTAATATGAATCAATAAACCCCAGCCAGTTTAATCATAATTTAAAAAGTTATAAATAATTCTGATATTTATATTATATAAATAATTCTAACTCCGCCTGAGTTGTCTGATGGGTGGATTAAGTAGCTCATCGGATGACACTGCCAGTCCCAAGCCCGCATAAAGGAGGAGGGTTCCTAAGGTGAGGTTAGCTACCTACCTGAGGTAAAGAATCCATACTGGCTCACAGAACTGAAGATACAGCCTTGGATCTAAACGGAACTATCAGATGACGACACGCTCTATGACAACGGAAATACGAATTGGTAAACGAAAACCTAAAAACTCCATCACACGAATCGCGTGCTGGAACATAACTTTACTGTCATTATGGCATGTGTTTGTCTTTTTAAAGATGAATTACATGCTATGATTTTTTTCTGACGGATATTCTCAAGTTAAAGTTGATTTCATGTAATCGAATGAACCATCTTATAAGTAAAGTAGTCCCAGGAGCGCAATTCAACAATATTGGCAATATCATTTTAAAGTCGTCTACTGTAAAATGTATAATGTATGTCCTTATTTTTAATATAAATAAGTAAGATAAAATAAATTATCAGTATTTTTCACTAAGTAACAAAAAAACAAAATTTGTTTAATTTACTAATGTTTCTATTTTGAGAACGATTTCCGAAGTGGTAATTGAAATGTCAATTAACGTATTTTAATCTTTAATTGTGACTTATTCCCATTTAAATATTAATTACTTATAGCTTCAGAACAATATACAAATCTTATAGAAACAAATTAAATAGTAAAGTTATAAGTAATAACATGGTTTCCAACTTTTGTATTTAGGTACAGTTTTTAAGATAACCTTAAAATTTATACAAAAATTTCAAATGCCCGCTTTTGTTTTTATCTTTACCAAAAGCATTTTTTATTCAATTTGACAAAAACCTTTTTATGTCACAAACACACAACAATTTTTTTTAATTTAAAATATTTATTTTTCCCCGTATTTTCATTTTATTGCGAAAAATCACTCTAATTTTCAATGAAAAATTCTCACATCAAAATATCCGTTTTTTTTTTAAGTCAGTGAGCTTTTTGTTCGTTAAAATCACTACTTTACATACACTGTAGTGTCAAAGTCAAAAAGTTATTTATTTTTGGAATGTTAATTTAGAATATAATTGTGGATGTAGAATAGTGAAAATATATTTCATATAAATGTTTAAGTTACATATAATAGTGTAGTTCTGATCTGGAGAGCCTAAAGTCAAGTAAATTATAGATAGAAAACTCTAGAAATGTCAATGGGACTGTATACATAGTACATCACAGACAGAAAATTATTCCAGAATTTTCAAATAGAAAAAAATAAAATGATTCGAACATTATTTGTTGCTAGAATATTCTGGAAAGAATGAAAAGATATATAAGCCATGTAATTTGGCGAGATAGTTAGTTAGCAGTTTAGTTATGAGTTAGAGTTTAGTCAGTCAGTTTGAGTTAGCAGTTTAGTTCAGTTAAGTTCAGTTACCAGTTCTCAGTTAGTAAAGTTATAATTCAAGAATTTAGTTACAAGAAGAATATTAATTTGAGTTAAGTGAGTTAGTTAGAGGATATTAAATCAGTTACAAAATTATTATTGAGGAGTTAGTTATAACAATTTAAGGATTATTAAGTCAGTTATTTATGAGGTTATAAAGAGATTATTCAATGCTAGAAGAAGGCATTGATTAAGTTAAATGAATTATTAAGTTAAATACAGTTGGAGATTAATTATTACTACAGTAATATAGTGACAGTTTTGAAGTTAATTCATTGAAATAAGCATTCAATAATACAACCACAAGATCCAGTATATTTCAAAGTACATTAAGTATATGGAAATTGCAAGGAGTTAAATATATATTTATATGGTGAGTGGAGATAATTAATAAGGAACATATTAACATAGTTGGATAACCAAGGCTTAGTAAGAAGATATCGAGTGGTGATAATAACTTTAATTTTGGAAAAACTTTAGGCGTTCAGTGAAAGAAGGTACCAAATTTTGTTAATAATTTAATAAGTTGTAAGAATTTCAAATTTTAGATAGATTGTTTTAAATTGATATTGCTTATATTAGATAGATAGGTTTGTTTCCTAATATTTATAATAAAGATAATTTCAAAAAGTACTTACAAACTAATTCTTTGAGAACCGCGATAAAAACCCTATACTTACATATATCATTCAAATTTACTCATTGCTTATAATACAACAACAACACATCATAACAATATATATATATATATATATATATATATATATATATATATTATATATATATGTATATATATATATATATATATATATGTATATATATATATATATATATATATATATATTATCGTTTATAAAAAAATTTCTCACAGAGCCATCCTTTAAAGTAATCTAATGGCAAAACTTCCTAACAACATACAACCACAAATGGTGTCCTGCAAGGGTCTGTTCTAAGCAGCACACTATTTTTCCTTAGTACTAACGATTTTAGTTTATTCGTGAACGACCCTGTACAATACGGAATATATGCTGACGACATAATATTATTGTGTCATGGAACAGTGACATCCAGCACAAATACTTTGTGCTGGAAAGTACAAAGTATTTGTGCTACCACAAATACTTTAGTACGAAACACGCTAAGTAAAATAAACAAATGGGCCAGTCAATCCGGCCTTAACTTCTTCCTATCCAAATTGATTTTACCAGAAGACAAAACACGCAATCTCCAACCATTACTCTAAATAAACATTTTCTCCAAGTAGTATACCAAATAAAGCTTCTCGGCATTATTTTCGATAAAAAATTCCTTTCCTGGAGACCACACATTCAAGAACTTAAGGGTAGCTTCCTTTAAAGAGTGAATCTCCTTTAATCACTAGCTCATCCTAGTTGGGGAGCCGATGAGGAAACACTAATAAAAATATATCGAGCTCTTATTCACTCCAAAATTGACTATTATGGTACTGTTCTCTACATGTCATCAAGTAAATCACTAAATGTAGTCCAAAATCCTTCCTTCTACTCTGTTTAGGAGCATTTTGATCCAGTCCAGTAGAAAACATTTATGTAGAATGTTTCGAACCTTCGCTTTATTTAAGACAACAACAACGTCTACTGCTCTATTTCGCTAGAGTTTAAGCAAATCCTACAAATCCCACACGAAAAATCACCTGTAATATACAATTACCACTTACTAATAATCCAAGAATGGTACCGTCCACTATATAGATGGTAATTCCTTATTTAGATATCAATCTGTTGTCGACCAGCCCTTTCAAGGTATTTCAAACTCCTTTATAGATATATAAACCAAATTTCAATATCGGATTATCCAAATATAATAAGAATGAAATATCACGTTCCATTATCTAACAAATATTCTATGAAATACTACATCAATGCAACTTCGATAAGATCCTTTACTCAGACGCACCTAAGACTGAAGAAGTTGTTGGCTGTGCTGTTACAACGGCTACAACCACCGTGAACCTGTTTGGACTCTCCAGCAATTGTAGTATTTATACTGCTGAACTATATGAAATACTACAAGCGGTGAAAACTCCACTCAACGATGATAAAACTATAGCAATCTGTACGGACTATCTGTCTTCCATGCATTCCATAAGAAACATACATTCTCTTCACCTAATACTTCAAGAAATCCAGAGTATACGTAATTGTCTTTAAACTAATGGAATTACAGTAACAATATTGTGGGTCTCATAACACGTTAGTATTCCAGGTAACGAAAAAGCCAATCAAGTAGCAAAACAAGCATTTTCAGTTAACGTAACAACAGACATTCAACCATCATCAAATCTAAAAAGAACACTTAAACATAAAATAATGAACCCTTGGAATAATCATTAGAAAACGCAATACCAAGTTAAGAGTTCTACAACCAAACATTTTCTACCACCAGCTCCCACTAATAAAAAGAAAGGACATATTATTAAGGACGAAAATTAAGAATAGGGTACACACGCCTTACACGTGGACACCTAATGAATTCTAAGAGTGAGATTTTGTGCCAGTACTGTAACACAATGACCTTCGTCATACATCGATGAGTTTTTGACAGAACATCGTAAGCGACAATAAAGTATAAAATGCTTTTTTGGCCTCATACGATTGTTGGGGTTGTTCTACATCAGTCCTCATAAAACATCGTAAACTAAACGTACTTATGTAGCACAATAATGTTTTATTTTGTATCGTAAGAGCCTATTGGGTAAGCCGTCCCAAGAAATTGTAACCGAAAATTATCGTAAGCACCAGTTGATGCCTACAAAACATCTTATGCGACATGAATTCGTGTCGGATACGATGGAGTGGGAGGCGTGTACGACACCCGACTTTGGATTGCTGATAATAGTTCTCGCCAAAATAAAACGTTTAGTAGTAGGTAATACACATGTGTATAAAGTGTATCAACATAAAACTTTACAAACTAATCGGTATTATTGTTATTACGGTTATTTACAAGATTATTTGTATGCCATTTTTTATTATTCTGATTGCCTGATTGAATATCGAGACTGATTGCCCTGTTTTAAATATTTCTAATCATCTTGATAACATATATACTTCCAGTAATCCAATGGATTTAGAAGAGTTGGTTGACATTGCTAACATTCCGATTATTCTTGGAGAGAATAGTATTAACGCCATCGTTTCTGAAATACAACCTGATAAATATGATTAATGATAATTATCTGATCAAGATCAAGAAACTTATAAAAACACCGAACAAAGACGTTTGGTAAATTATTCGAGTTCTGATTCGGAAACATCTCTTTCTTTTGCCAATAATTCCCAGAAATAAAAAAAAATAAAAGGTTTGACTCCGATTATTCTTTCCCAGAAAACAAGGATTCTGATTTGTTTTTTTCAATCTATGATTCTGATCATGACATTTCTGCTAAATTTATAGATAAGGTAGGCGATGCTGGTGTAAAAAAAGCAAAAAAAATAACAATAAATAACATGTCAAGTCTGCTGAAAAGGTGTTTGGTGCCTCAAAATCTGTTCAGGAAAACACATACAAAAACAAAGCTTGTCAAAACTCATGTGTCAAAAATTTCACTAAACAACGACGTAATGAGATCTTTGAATTTTGATGAGAGTTGGGTCTTCTTCTTCCTATGCCGTCCCCATTAACGGAGGTTGGCGACCACATTTTTAAAAGCTTCTCTGTCTTTTGCAACGTGGAATAATTCGTCTACAGTCATGTTTGTCCAGTCTTGAATATTTCGCAGCCATGACTTCCTCTTTCTACCTATTCCTCTTTTGCCATCGATTCTACCCTGCATGATGACCTGCAGAAGACTATATTTATTATTTCTTAGTATGTGTCCAAGGTATGCAGTCTTGCGTACTTTTATCGTTCTCAACAATTTTTTGACTCGACCCATTTTTCTCAGCACTTCCTCATTGGTGACCCTGGCAGTCCATGGGATTCTCAACATTCTCCGGTATATCCAAAGTTCAAAGGCTTCAATCTTTTTAACTATTTGCGCTTTTAGTGTCCATGTTTCTATAGAGAGTTGGGTAGCTATCAAAAACAAAGGAATTATCTTTTACTGTATATGAAAGGAAAAACAATTAAAAGAAGACGAACAGGCACTGAATCAAGAAGAAATCGAACATTTAAAGATTTTATTGCATGGCATGGAACAAAAGTCTCAGTATGCCAACAATTCCTTTTAAAAACATTGTGCATATCGCAAATGACATTAAGATACATCAAAGATAATGAAATTGCCGAAACATTTGCTAAATAAGATGAAAAAGGCAGATATGATCCTGCTAAAAGAACTAAAGCTCTAGAAAAAAATTATGTTCACGAATTTATAAAGCAGTTACCAGCAGTACCACATTATTACTGCAGAGCAAGTACATCTAGAAAATATTTGCCTACTGAGTTGTACCTACAAGAAATGTATCTTTTTTATATAGAATGTTCGTAAAGGATCAGCAAGAAAACCATAATCTGCAAAGAAAAACTGTAGTAATTCGTGACATTTTTCATAAGAATTTCAGTATTGGTTTTCATTTCCCAAAGAAGGACAAATGTAGCATGTGTGAGTCAAAGAAGGATAAAGATATTACGTTTACAGCAGAAGAAATGGCAAAACATTACAACTATTTGAAAGATAAAGATGAATGTAAATCACAATTTCTTTCAGACAAAAAACTTTCAAAGCAAGATACTAGTTATTTATGTATTAGTTTTGATCTTTAAAAAGTTTTAAACACCCCTCACGGAGACAACTTACTTTAGTATTATTTTCGTAAATATGCCGTTTACAACGAAACTATCTATGAAAGTGGAAGCAAAGACGCTTTTTGCTACCTCTTGTGTGAAAAAGATGGTAATCGTGGTAGTAATGAAATTGTAGCATTTTCAATTTCATTGATTCTTTTAAGTATATTGAAACCTCCTCGTATAAAAAAATATATTAAAAACTCCTTATATATTTTTAAAAACTGAAATGAAGAATTTTTCCGTGTTTGTTAGTTAAAATAAAATAACTAAAATAACGATAAATTTACTAAAAGAACAACTAGATTTATTTAAATATATGCAATTAACTGACCAGTCGCCATCTACTCAACAAAATATGAATTTAATAAACAATTCTAACAGAAACCTCAATTTTCAACGACCGATACAGTCTAGCAGTAAAGAATACCCAAAAAACAAAAAACTACACCCGCAAAAATATTGCTGTTAATGAAAGTCTAGCTAATGATAAAGAAAGGAGTTCCCCAACAAAAACTGCCTTTAAAAATGTTACCAATAAAAATAAACAAGTTGTTTCCTTAATCGAAAATAATAAACAATTATCAACTGATATTTTAAAAATACAAACGGAAGCAAAATGTTCAGATATTATTAATTTAACAAACGATGAAAATTTGATAAATATTGAGAATACAAATTCAGCTACAAATAATAGTGGGCAAGAATGGAAAATGGTTAGACAAAAAAAAGGAATGGACGTTTTGTTATAGGTAATAATGAGAACTCAGAAATCTGTGGTGTCCCAAAATTTAGCCATCTCCATGTTACTAGAGTAGACCAACATACAACGACAGAAAATCTTAAGAAGATGTTAGAAAAACACTTTCCAGAAGTAATATGTACGTCGTTAACGGCTAAGCATCCCAACATATATTCATCGTTTAAAGTTTCAATTTTTGAACAAAATTTCGGTAAAGCGATGGACCCAAAACTATGGCCAGTAGGCTTTTATGTAAGTAGGTTTTTTATGAAGCGCTCAACACATACGCAAATAAAGTGAAGTATGAAGAATTGACTTTTAAACAGGAAAAAGGAAGGGATGAGTACGATCTCCTACTGTCAAATATTCAGGGACTTAATCAGTTTAAAATGGATTGTTAATTTGCTGATTATAAGGAGTCTGATTTAAAATTTCTTTGTATGACTGAGACGTGGTCATCAAATGACTAGGTGATTCATTATAATTTTCCAAATTTTAAAATTGTAAATTATTTTAGTAGATCCCAATATAAATGTGGTGGCGTTGCAATTTGGGCAAGGGATGATATGAAGGTTAATTCCATTTTACTCGATCAGTACGGTGTTGAAAAAGACATTGAGGTATGTGGGCTGAAGTGGCATTATAATTCAAATCAACACACAATTTTAGTTTGCTACAGATCTCCTAAAGGTAAATTTGATGTATTTTATGAAAAACTTAACCTTATTTTAAATTCAAATTTTAAACCAAATCAATTCATATTTTTAACAGGCGATTTTAATGTAAATTCCATGACACTAAATAATTCACACAGATTTTCTGGTCTTCTAGCATCTTATGGTTTGTCACCTAGGAACTTTACACCTACAAGGTCGACTTCCACATGCGGAAATATTTTGGATCAGGTATATACAAATTGTGATGATTGTGTAGGTACTGTAAATGTAAATACTGAATCGGATTACGATATATTCCTTTTAAGATTGAATTTTATTAATCCAACTATGACAACAGTTCGAAATACTTTCAGAGTAACACATGAAGGCGCTATAGATGCATTCAACAATCTCTTGAGTAAAGAAACATGGCAAGATGTTTATCATGCAACTGATGTTGAGAGTAAATATAATGCCTTTCATGATAAATTACAGTTCTATTTCAATATTAGTTGTCCTATTAGAGAAACCAAACATTACCAAAACAAAAAAAAATACATGGGTCACCCAAGAAGTAAAATCTTCTTCAGATAGTCTGAAGGATTTGTATATATTGAGTAAGACTTACCCTGAGCTAAAAACTCTACATAGACAAAAAAATATCAGCACAAAATTCTTGTTGAGGCCACAAAGGGTCAGTTTTATTTTAACAAAATCTCTGAATCCTCTAACAAAAACAAAACCACATGGCTGTTATAAATGAACTTAATGGAAAACAAAAAAATCACAAAAGTATCTGTCTAAAAATAGATGGTACTAGGATTACAGATTCAGATATAATATCAAACAAATTTAATGATTACTTTATAGATGCACCAGTGGATATAATTAGTAAAATAATTAAACCAAATTTAAATTTTCAGCATTCCAATGATGTTGTTCAAAGTAGTTTGTTCCTATCTTATGTAACAGAGGAAGATGTCTTAGATATAATAAAATATAAAATTAAAAACAAAACAAAAATTAAAAAACAATTAAAAAAATTGCGTCTCAAATTTTGACACCACTGACTCATATTATAAATGCTTCTTTCAATACTGGTGTTTTTTCCAATATGCTGAAAACTTCTATCATTTCACCGGTATTAAAACAAGGTGATCCTGAATTAATGTCAAATTTTTGACCATTGTCTGTTCCATCTGTGATATCTAAGATTATTGAATATGCAATGCTAAAACAACTTTTATTATTTTTAGACATCAAATAAATTATCACAAAGCATCAACATGGATTTCGAAATAAATTTTCTACTTCCACAGCCATTAACAGTTTTTATGAGGAAGTCTTACTTTCAATTGAGAACAGTGAAAATCCAACTGCCGTTTTTTGTGATCTCAGTCGTGCATTTGATTGTGTGCAACACGATGTTCTCCTCGATAGATTGTACAGATATGGTGTTAGGGGAGTTGCCCATAGCTGGTTTGGTTCCTATTTGAAAGACCGGCACCAAATAGTTAAAGTGAAAAATAACTTTAAGATTTCAATGTCTGATCCGATTATTAATAATAATGGAGTAACACAGGTCTCAATATTGGGCCCTATATTATTTATTTTGTATATTAATGAACTACCACATATAATGCCTGATGCATTTGTATCAGTTTATGCAGATGACTCAACAATGCTATATCGCGATAAAGACATAAATTTTTCACAAGATAAAATAACGAACTCACTGAAGACCTTCTCTGATTGGTCCAGTAATCAGTCGCTCCTGTTCAATGTTCACAAAACTAAATTTTTATCATTTGCATTACGTTCAAATTCTACTAAACCTGATTTAAGTATTTCCATCAATGGTGAGAATATTTTGAGTTTGAGTGATGTGAAGTTTTTAGGAGTGACTTTCGACTCTCATTTATCTTTTAAGACTCATTGTTGGAATGTATGTAAAAAACTCAATTCTAAATGTTATCAATTGAGAAATTTGGGTAGAATAATTAGTCTGCAACACCTTCGTCTTTTTTATTTTGCTGAGGTACAATCGACAATAAGTTACGGTATAACTGTCTGGGGTGGTTCTTCTAGTGTAAACGACGTTTTCAAGGCCCAAAAGCGTATTGTCAGATGTATAGCAGGTGTTCCGTATGGTTGGTCTTGTAAAAACCTATTTAGATATTTGAATATATTAACAGTGTATGGAATTTACATTTTGGAATTATTAATACTAATTCATAAAAATAAAAGAACTTTTTTATGTAACAGTGATATTCACTCACACAACACAAGAAGTAAGAGACAGTTTGTAGTACCCTATCGACATTTAGAAATAAGCAGGAAGTCATCTACTATCTGTGGTTTACTACTGTATAATCAACTTCCTCAAAAATTTAAAAACATTAATTCAACTACAGCTTTTAAAAACCAAGTCAAAGAGTACCTAGTAACCATGTGTCCTTATACATTAGGTGAATATTACGAGGGTGTATCTGTGAATGCCTAAGCTGCAACATATCCAAATTTAATAATATTTTAATTATATGTCTATATTGTACGTTTTTCAAGTATTTTATTGTTTTAAATATTTTTAGTATATTGTTTACATTTTTTGTACTATTCAATATTTATAATTTTAGTTTTGACTTGCTGTATACCTAGTTGTAACTTACAGTCAAATAAACTATCTATCTATCTATAATCTACAATTTAAGCAAAAAGTTTGCGTGAAAGAACATCGTAAGCGACAAAATAAATACAATTCATTATCCATTTTTCCAATTTTGACCTTTAAAACAATTCTTAGGAATGTAGAAACCTACTGTAAAATTTTTATTAAATTTGAGTTTGAAAGAATATAGTTATTAAAAAAAAATAATTCCTGTAAAATTTGCTTCTTGTCGCTTTGTCTATCAAAAATCCATTGGCATGTACTTCTTGACTGTCAACACTACCTGGCGACCAGAAGAAAATACAATCTTGGTAACAACCTAAAAGACATACTTGTCTCAAACAGCAGCAACTATGAAATTGTATTAAACTTTTTAAACAACACAAAGTTATACAATTTAATTTAAAACAAAATGTATTATAAAAAATGTATTGTAATTAATTTGTACCTAACGTAAAGTAATAATTATGTAAACATGAATGTAAATTGTACCTGTGTCAATGACCATTAGCTGTCGAGACACATATTTTCGAAATAAAAAAAAAATGTAATTGTCTTGAAGACATATTAAGTAATATCGGAGAATTACGTAACTGCATCAATGTATGAATGCTGCTATTAACTATTTGCGTATTTTAATAGAATCAGTTGTTAATAAAAATGAACCAAAAATACATGAGTAACATTAAGTCGTACTGAATAATATTATAAAAAGTTGTCATCAAAATTTATGTTCTATTTTTTAGCCAAAAGAGAATATTTTGTTTCCATATGAAAATAAACATATTTACAATTTATTTTTAGATTGGCTTTCGGAATCGATTTGCCATCAAACATTAGTAAAATCACGTTTGGATTCGGCTGAAATATGAATCGTGATGGAGTTTTATATGACGCTTTTTCCAATAAAAATCGAATCGGAAATGCCACTCACACTCTGAGAGCTCTACCTGGTCATTTTGGTGGACAGCATTATGTATAATGCTGATGCAGTGGTGGAAAATTGACAAGCTCTAATCACCCGGGTTTTGGAATTCTCTTCATGTAAAAGCCATTTACGATATTGATGCTGGTGATAAAACTCTATCGCTTGTTTATTAACCGTAATAGTTTTTAATGCAGTAGGGAGGCTGAATTGAATTTTTTATTGAAATGTATTCGAAGTTTCGATAAAACAGTTTTTATGGCACAACATTTTTTATTGGATGACGGATATGGGAAATAGAAAAATATTACTGCTGATAATGAGTTATCACACATACACGGATTTTTAATAAATATTTTTTGATATCATGTTTTGATGAACGTTAAAACAGTTTAGTGAAATATTTCGAAAATGGACTTCCAATATCAAAAAAAAACTTTCGTAATTTAAATAAATAAAAGGCCTGTAGTTACATCTATTTAAAAAATACGTTTCTATTAATAAAATCGAAGGTTGAAAAGCATTAAATTGTAAAAAGAAAAAAAAGCATAATGACAAAAGGGTTAATGTAATCTGGATATATTGCACCATGATTAGATGTTTTTTTATTGTTAGATTGCATGTTTACAATCTAGTCTATACACAGAGTAATAAATAAATAGTATGTAAGTAAATTAACGTGAGTTAGGTACCGTCCAGTAACGGTTCTCTTAGTATTATTGCGGTAGGTCCTCTAGCCATACCGTTTCAATCTTCTTTTGGCAAATGATTGGGTGAATAAATTATTTATCAATTCGTTGTTGTAAACAGTGGTGCGAATTTTGCATTTTATTGAGTGATTCTTTATTATGTCCTTATGTAATGGGATGTATTTGAAGGTTTAGTACAGCCCCATAGTTCTATTCTTTATGCCCAAATTGGTATAAGTAGAGCTTTGTACAGAAACAGTTTATTTTCAAGAGATAATTGTAGAGGTGTGCTTATTAGTTCTTTTAGACGAACTAGTTCAAGAGAACTATTTCACAAAAATGAACTAGTTCAGTGAACTAGTTCGCGAAAGAACTATTTGTAGGACCAAAATCGAAATCCAACCCTAACATAACTGTTTGCCAGATGTCTTGTCTTAATCATCACACAAAACTACAAACTCCCGTTTTTCTGGGCCGGCCACCCATTTTCTTCTGTTTTCAGTCAGTCTTTCACTACCGTACGGCGTACAAGTAGTTCGGATTCGGAACCATTTCTTTCGATCGTATGTTTAGGTTTAAATATTTTAAATTATTATATGATTAGTTAGTTTTTCTTTGTAATAATTTATTTTCTTAATCAATCCCAAAAGATTAGTAACAGATGAAATAGAAGTTTTTTATGAGATCATTTAGAGAAAAACGATAAAAATCAAAAATCTGCAAAATGTAATTACTGTTCATGTGATATTAGTATTGCAAGTAGTTAACTGGGCAATTGATCAAGACATTTAAGACTGAAACACTCTGATATCAATCTCAAATATCTCAATGTTAAAAGATACATAGAAAAAGGACCCCAAAAATCAGAAAATACATTTCAACCTTCAACATAAAAAATCAGTTTTGCTAGTAAAACAAGCAGGGGAAGATGAAGAGAAAGCAGTTATAATTCTTAAGAAAAAGCCTGCTTCTACTACCCTTGTTTATATCAGGGACTATGTAATTCGACCTGTTCCATTCGAAATATATGATCTCATTCATTCATTATTTCTTTTCTTTAGAAGTTGAGACACAATTTATACTGCAAATCGTTCGCAGTGAACTAGTTTTATGACAATTGATCAACTAGTTCAATTAGTTCAGTTGAAAGAATCGTTCATTTGAAGTATTTCGATGGTGAACTACACATTTCTAGATAACTGAAACCTTTTGTTAAATAGTCAGTTCACATTTTTTAGCTTAAGATCTATTTTTTCCCTTTAGTTTTTATGCGCGTTGTCCATGTAAGTTTTTACCTCAGGGTACCTCAGGGTAACGCAAAACGTTACGCTGAGGTACGACAGGTTATATGATGTGTTAATTTGAGTAGCTGTCTTTAATTTTGACTTAGAACTAACGTTCAGTAAGATATGATTTTAGAATAAAGTATAGTTGTTCTGTTAGGTGTAATTTCAGTTTGTAGACCTTTTAATGCGAACCTTAATTTCAATGAGACCGTTATGCCATATTCTATCAAATGTCTGTTGTTTATCTACAAACACTACAGCGCAAAACTTTTCTTCTTTGAGAGTTGTTTTAATTATATTTATTATTCTGTGGCATTGCTGGATTGCTGGTTCACGTCTAAATCCGAATTAGTGACGTGGTATAATTTCGTTTATGGGAACAACTTGCTCAATTTTATGTATTAGCAGCCATTCTAGTAATTTTGACATTATTGGGAGTAGGCTTATAGTTCGATATGGAATATTTCATATCGAACCGGAATCATTTTAACTTGAGAAATTTCTATTGTATTGGAAAGTATCGAAGACGTAGTATGCTGTTGTATATTATTGTTAATAGCACCACTGCTTTTCTCGGTAGCTTCTGAAGTAATTCCCCTGTTATCAAAACATAGCCAGGAGCTTTTTTAGGATTTAGCATTTTTTATTTATTGTCGAACCTCTGTCAGAGTAAATGTTGTCGAAAGAAGAGATAGTTGATATAAAGTTTCGAGATACATTCTTAGTAAAGTAGTATTAGTAGTCGAGGTACAGTATGTGGGTTCTCCCGTAGATAAGTATCTTCAGTTATTTTGTTGTATGGAGAAATACTCGTTTTGCATTGTAGTTGAAAACTGCACTGTAGGGCACTGAAAATCATTTGATCCTGGCCCGTTCCCTGTTGGAAACATTTTCTTTTTACTTAGAGCTCACTTATTTCACATTGACTGGATAAATAAAAATTTATTTAATAGAAAATGTCAGTTAAGATTTGATTTCACGTATAGTGCGTCTATGTAGCCGCTTATACGTATTTCCGCCTAATAGGCCTCATCAGAACTGCAATTCATAGTCACTTTGAACGTGAAAATAAATCTGTTCTGTCTTAGGAAGCAACTCTAGCATGGCTTCGAATGGCGCAAATAGCGACATTTGGTACTAAAATCCGTAAACTAATTTTCGAAACCAAATTCAGATTTTTTGCTTTAATCTGTGCGTTCTAAGAATTGCAAGGCAAAACAGACGTTGATAAAGATGTTAGAGATCTAAAATTTTCATTGCACGACATATCTCCTCAACTAAGCAAAAATCCTTATCGACTCTAAGGTTATCTAAGATAACCTCCAACACTAAACTAAAGATATGCTATTGGAATACCAATGGCTTAAGCACTCATTTCCACAAAGTTACAGCCTTTATTTACTCTCATACTCCATATGTTATGTTTATTTTCGAGCCACATATGACTAATAAAAGTCATTTCTATATTTCCTAATATTCAACTTGTGTAACTCAAGATTAATAAACAAAACTTAATAAATAAAAGGAAACAAGTAGAACAGAACTGGATATAAACACCAGCAAAACCAAGCTAAGTATTATTAACAAAGAAAACATAACTGAAGCAAATCTGTATGTACACCAAATGAGAATTGAACGTGTCTCACATTACAAGTATTAGGGAATTATAATCAATAAGTCGTGGGACAATACCCAAGAGATTAAATGTCGCATCGGAAACGTAAAAAGTGCATTCTTGACAATAAGCTTTGTCTTCAAAAGCCATGACCTCACACTAGAAACAAAAATAAGGCTCCTTAAATGTTAAGTGTACTCAGTACTTCAAATGCAGTACAAATGACATAATATAAATATTATATTGGAGGTCCAAAGGCTAAAGTGGGCCTAGGAAAAGTAAAGAATTGTGTGGAGCGATATGATTTCTGTATTAATGAAGAACTTATAATTGCAAATGCCTTGCTAAAGCTTTCTAAACGTAGATTATACACATAGAGATAACCAGGTAAAAGATATAGAAATTATTTATTATTCTTCAAAACTTATTAAGGAGAAGACATATCATCCGATCACAATCCAGTTGTTGTGTCAATAATAGTGAAACTATAGAATGTAAATGTAAAGTTCCTAGAAAATCATGTATACAAAGCAGCCCAAATAAGACAACATATATGCGGAAACAAAATTTAAAATAAACAAAAACTTAAGGGAAGTCAAAGAAGATAATGCAGAAACTATAATTATTGACCAAAAATGGTGGAAAATTCAGCATGCTCTTGTGTCAGTTGTAAAATAAATCCTCAAACCACTTGGGGAAAAACAAAACCTTAAATGATTCTAGAAATTCTTGAACTTATAGAAGAACAAAAGAAAACAAAAAGCAAAAGATTTGAATAAATACAAGTAATTCGGGAAAATATTAGAAAAAAATATTCGAAAGTCAAAAGAGAGGTGACCCTCGGCAGATACAAGCAAAAGAAGATTTGGGTAAAAAGTATGATAGCTTTAATTTGCACAAAAATATTAAAGAAATTAAAAAAGTGTAGAAAAATTGATATGATATGAAAACTGATATGAAGGAAAAATTGTGTCACTGGACCAATTACATCCAGCAGCTATTTATTAATGAAAAACAAAAACTATTATTAGAAACCACCGAGGATACCGTACCACCAATATTACGGGAAGAAGTCATCTATGCCATTAAAAACATAAAAGAGGACATAGCTACCGTACCAGATGATGTGCCCATCGAATTATTAAAACTGATAAAGATGTTATTGATGTAATGATTGAACTCTCTAATATAATATATCAGACTACCACAAACCCCAGACAAGGGCTGCAATCGACTTTTGTGGCAATACCCAAAAAGTTAAGTACAAAATCCTGCTAGGATCAAACCATTTTTGAAAATATTACACTGCAGAATTGTTAAAACTCTAAAGTTTTAAATAACTTTATTTTTTTGCAGACGATATAGTAATAATGATGGATAACAACAATAATGATTTACAGATTGCAATGCAACGACTTAATGTCGCAGATGCAAACATCCAATTGATTGTTGAGGATACTGTAATTTAGAGTGTGGATAAATACAAAGGCCTTCAGTTGCCTGGGAAGAAAATGTACGGCACATAATGAGAGATAGAGCCATCAGAGAAGACGAATGGATGGACAGAAAACGATGGCGGTCGAAATGCGAGAAACGGCAGAGGCTGTAGGAACCTCGCTTATATATATATATATATATATATATATATATATATATATATATATATATATATATATATATAAATACAAATACTTAGGAACATGGATAACACAAAATATAGGCCAAACCAAAGAAACTAAGACAGGTATTTAAATAGTATTGTTCATCATTCGTTAAGCTTAAAAAGCTTCTTTGTTGTCAATATATAATGTTAGGTTTACGCCTAAGAATACTTCGGTGTACCGACTTCTTTGCTACTCTTCTTTATGACTTGAAGGTATGGACAATAAAACAAATGCATCTGAATAATTTAGCCACCATTGAATTTTGTTGTTACAGAAGAATCCTAAGAATATCATGTACTCATAGAATATCAAACGCAGAAGTTACTAGAAGACTAGGAAATGAAGCTGAAACAATATTGACTCTCAAATGAAAAACACTTGAGTACTTGGGACATGTTATGAGAGATCAAAGATACTCATTATTGCCGCTTATTATGCCTGGCAAAATTCGAGGAAAGTGAAATGTGGAATGGCAGAATATCGTGGCTTAAGAACTTGAGGGAATGGTTTGAATGCAGTTGTGAGGAACTATTTAGAGCGGCAGTCAATAGGGTCCAAATAGCCATGATGATTTCCAACTTTCAATAGAATATTGAACTTGAAGAAGAATAATAATTTAACAGAGCATTTATTAAATCTAAGGTAAAAAAGTTCATCCGGTCAGCTAGTGCACTATAGATAAATATAAAAAAAGACCCCAGATATAAACATATACGAATTTTTTAATAAAAAAACTAAATTCAGATCTACATAAAAAATTGGAACTGACAGAATAAAATATACAGTGTGTAAAAGCCAAATGGAATAAATTCATTATTTAGGTTACTGTACATATTTATAAAAAGTCCCGAAACAGGTCAAATTTTAAATTATAACTTGACATTATTTCACGTGAAAATACAACCTCCACCTTCAACCCCCTTAGAATGACAGATACAACCCCCAATTTTTAAAATAGAAAGTATAGGCTTGTGATATATTGTTTGAAAGGTCTTTTCATTCTCCATTCAAAAATGTTGTCGCTTTTAAGTTTATTAAGATTAATTAAGATCAAATAAATTAAAATCATGTGGTTACCGAAATTCGCTAAAATATATTCAAAACTCATTTCCCGTTTGGGTCTTGATAATGAGAAAGTGAACAAAAACCATAGCAATGTAGTTTTTAGATGGTTACCATTAAAAACTTTAAAGAATTTCCGTGGCAAAGTTATTCGGATTAGTAAATTGTTTTATTTAAGTTGTCAGTATTTTAATTTAAGTAAAAAGTTCGTTCAATTCAATTCTGAAAAATGGTTAGATTAACGGAAATGCATCAAATAACAGTTTTACAAGTGATTGGTTACGGAGATAACACCCGAACACAACAGGAGGTAACTCGCCTATTTCATGAGAAATTTCCTAATTTATCGCCTATATCCCTTATTGTTCCTTATATCATCGCCTTATTGTTCCTATAAGTAAAATAGAGAAGCAGTTTCGCGAGTTTGGTCATGTAAGGCAGATAAAAAAGCAGCTGCCAATGCACTGAGTGATGAACTCAAATTAGATGTGTTGTTTGAGTTTCAGGAAAATCCTACATCGAGTAGACAGGCATCCACCACATTCATTGCTAGCCATACATCAATAGTAAACATATTAAAAGAAATAAATTGCATCCCTATAAGATGATAACCTACTCAGGAGTTTATGGAATACGATTTTGATAGGAGAACTTTTTTTTGTGAGCAAATGATGGACATGTTGGATAACAATATTATCCAATTAGAAGACGTTATGTTTTTCTGACGAGTGTACTTTTTCACTTAACGGTCATGCTAATCGGCAAAATTGCCGCTACTGGGCCACGAAAATCCTCACTGAATAAAAGAAGAACACACTCAATACTCTCGAAAGGTTAATGTTTGGGCAGGGATTGTAGGAAACAATATCATTGGTCCCTTTTTATTGAGGGCAACTTGAATGGCAACAATTATTTGGCACTACTTCAAAATGATGTCATTCCAACGTTGGCAAATTTATATCCTGATCCAGGAAACCCTCAAGTTCCAGCGAATACGATAGGGAGGCGAGGATAGATTGGATGGCCAGCGCGATCACCTGATCTTACATTATTAGATTTCTTTTTATGTGAAGAGCCATGTTTTATTTGAGATTAGGATCTTGCCAAGACGTTCGCGGTGAACATTTTAAACATCTATTTCATTAACATCCATAGTTCATTTTCGTGTTCTACATTTTATTACGTTTTGCATTACATTTTAGTTTTTGATTGTATTGTAGCGAATTTCGATAACCACATGATTTTAATTTATTTAATCTTTATTAATCTTAATAAATTTGAAAACGACAACATTTTTTGAATGGAGAATGAAAAGACCTTTCAAACGATATATCACAAGCCTACACTTCCTATTTTATAAATTGGGAGTTGTACCTGTCATTCTAAGGGGGTTGGAAGTAGGGGTTGCATTTTCACGTTAAAGAATGTCAATTTATAATTTAAATTTGACGTGTTTCGGGATTTTTTATAAGTATGTACAGTAACCTAAATAATGAATTTATTTCATTTGGCTTTTACACACTGTATACACATAATATATTCATTTTAAAGATAATATCACTGACTTTTGTAAAGCAGTTTACTTTACTATTTTATTCCATCAATTTCAGTAAATGAATCTATTTGTTGTTGATAATAAATCAGTTTTTTTAATAAACTGAAAACGGTATACCAGTAGATATTATACAAACCACAAAAGTTTCATTTTATATTTAAAATATAAAATAAACAAATACAATATTTATGTAATTGTGAATGGAAATTTTTGCTGACAAGTAAATAATAAATGGAAAATCAGGAAATATTTTAAATAATTTAAATAAAAAAGTATTAGATTTAAAATAACAAATAAATTATTCAATAAATATTAAAAAATCATATTAGCGTTACCCATTGCTACATTTTAGTTCTCGACAGTTCTCTTCCTCTTCTTCGTTGTTAAACTTTTAGACGGTCAGATCAGTTCTCCGTTCAGTTTCAATTTCAGAACAGTTGTCAGTTCAGTTTGGGTTGTCAAACGTGGTTAAACGATCAGTTTAGTTGTCAGTTAACATTTGTCTTTCACAGTTCAGTGATGGATGAAGATAGCCTAATTGCGGTCGCGTTGTGCTTGGCTCTAAAAAAACCAAGAAAAAATATATTATGTTCCAACCAACACGGATTTCTACCTGGAAGATCAACAGAGAGTGCTACCACTGAATTGCTTAGTTTCATTCACATCGCACTAAATCGGGGAGATTTTGTGGGGGCACTTTTCTTTGATCTCTCAAAAGCATTTGATACCATAAACGTAAGAGTTGCTAAAGAGAAGTTAAAAAATCTTGGTTTTAGAGGTCAGTTCGCATTATGGCTGTCATCTTATTTACATTCTAGGAAGATCCTCGTTAAACTTAGTGATACACGATCAGATTATGGTGATATTAATATTGGGGTTCCTCAGGGTTCAATATTGGGGTCATTGATATTCCTATGCTATAGTAATGATAAGCCCAGATATGTCAGTTCAAATAACGTATTTATGTATGCAGATGATACAACCATTGCTAAATCTGCTTCAAGTGCTGAGGAATTAACTGTTCAACTGAATGTTATATCAGAAGATTTTACAGAGTGGTGTAAAAAAATGCTTTGATTGTTAATGCTAAAAAACCACAAGCATGCAATTCTACTACAGATAAAAATTCAAGTTACGAGTTTTCTATAAAAGTGAATGATAGCCTGGTTCATTCTACAACTTCCACCAAACTTTTAGGTTTGTATCTTGATAGTAACATGAGCTGGGAATCTCAAATTAATCATGTTTGCAAAAGAATAAATAGTAGTTATTACGCAATATTGCAATTAAAAAGCTTTCTTAAAAAGGAACAGTTATTGAATGTTTACTATGCAATTGTTTATTCTCACTTAGCCTTCAATATAAATCTTTGGGGTAGTGCTGTGAATACTGCAAGAGTGTTTGTCTCTCAGAAAAGGATAATTCGGTTAATTTTTGATTTACCATATAGGCATTCATGTCGACAATATTTTAAAGACTACATTTTAACAGTACCTTCTATATATATTTTTAAATGTATACTACATGAAAAAGCCAATATAACTACTTTTCATTTAAACTGTGATTATTATCAGTATCCAACTAGGCAAAATGACCTCATCAGAGTACCAAAACATAATACAGCACGGTTTGAAAAATCCCAGTATTATATGGGTATAAGACTTTTCAATCATCTTTCCAACAGTATTAAATCTGAAATGAATTTAAATAAATTTCGAAGTAATCTAAAATCTTTTCTGTTGCAAAATTGTTCCTACAGTATAAATGAATATATGGGGGATGTAAATAATTAATTCTATGTATTTTTTATCTCTTTATTCTGAAATTGTAATGTTTTATAATGTATTTATATTTTTTTTATTCGACTTATCCTATATCATGTAAATAATCTTCCAGGATGAATAAATTATTATTATTATCCAGATTTAGCCATACGGCTCACACTCTTTCCATGTTATCGAGTCATAAGTGACTTGGTACGTCGGTGTATCTCCTAAAAATTTTCGCACACACTGGACGTCGAAAGTAGCACGTCTGCATGACCTTATATAGATGTTCATTTAGACCCAACTTTTTTATGTTTTCTAGGAGGTTCTTCGGAATGACTCCAATGGTAGAAAAAATAATAGGTATCGTCTGAGTACTTTTCATTCTCCATTGTCTTCTTATTTGTATTTCCAGATCTCTGTACTTGGCGATCTTTTCGTTGTACTTAACACCCAGATTATTGTTGTTAGGTATCGCCACATCGATTAGAGTTGTTTGTCTTGTTTGTTTATTAACTAGCACGAGATCTGGTCTATTATGTGCTACAGTTTGGTCTGTGAGCACAGTTCGATCCCAGTATAGCTTGTAGTTAGATCAAGCATACTCTTAGGAACGTATTGATAATATGAGCGATAGTTTGTTTTTATTATTATTTTATTATATATTTATTATTATTTTCCCAGATTTATCCATATGGCTTACATACCTTTTAAGGGGAAAATTCACTCATCCCAGATACCTATGGTATCAAAAGAATTCAGCTCTGGTGGGACTCTTTCCGTATTATCGAGTTCTAGGTGACTTGGTATGTTGGAGTATCTCCCAGAAATTTTCGTACACATCTGGGACGTCGCAAGGAGTACAGCTTTCTGCATGGCCTTATAAAGATATTCATTTAGACCCAGCTGTTTTATGTTCGCTAGGGGGTTCTGGGAATAACACCAGTAGTAGATAGAACAATAGGTACTGTCTGGGTACTTTTCATTCTCCATTGTCTCTTGATTTGTATTTTCAGATCTCTATACTTGGCGTTGCATTTAACACGCAAATTGTTAGTGTTAGTTATCGCCACATTAATAAGTGTTGTTTGCTGGTAATTTTATTCACTAGTATCAGATCCGGTCTATTATGCGCCACTGGTTAGTCTGTGAGCACAGTGCGGTCCCAGTATAGCTTATAGTTGTCATTTTCAAGTATTTTGTCAGAGACATATTGATAACAAGGAAGATGGTCGGTTTGGAAAAGTTCCAGTTTGTCAGCTAGTTCTTGGTGGATAATCTTTCCTACTGAGTAATGGCGTTCTTTATAATCGGTACCGACAAATGCCTGGCAGCCACCGGTAAGATGTTGGATGGTTTCTTGGGCTTTGCATCCATATCGGCATTTGTCATTTTGGACTTGAGGATCTTTAACTATCTATCTATCTATACAGCCCTTAAAATCCATCCTTGGATATAGGCCTCCTCCTCCTTCTTCCATGCCTCTCTATCTTGGGCAATTTGCATCCATTTTGACCCGGCGTGTTTCTTCAGGTCATCTGACCATCGCATTTGTGGCCTTCCCCTTTTACGTTTGTGATTCCATGGTCTCCAATGTATAATTGTTTTAGTCCATCTTTCATCTTTCTGCCTTAGGGTGTGTCCGGCGAACTTCCATTTAAGCTTTGCTACTTGGGTTGAGACATCTTTCACTTTTGTTTTATTACGGATCCATTCGTTTCTTTTTTTTTCTGATAGTTTAATGTTCAGCATTTGTCTTTCCATGGATCTTTCTGTCTTTGCTATTTTATCCATATTTTCCTTTGTAAACGTCCATGTCTGAGAGCCATATGTGAGGACAGGGAGTATACATTGATTGAAGACTCTCGTTTTTAAGTATTGGGGGTATTTTGAATTCTTTAGAATATAAGACAGTTTTCCGAATGATGCCCAGGCCAATCTTATTCTTCTCTTTATTTCTTCGTCTGATTTTCTTTATTTAATTTAGTGATTTGGCCTAGATATATATACTCTTTTACTTGTTCTATTTTTGTTTGTGCCACTGTAATCATAAGTTCTTCTGGTTGATTAGTCATGGTTTTTGTTTTACTATAATTCATCTTGAGTCCAATTTTTGTCGATTCTCTATCTAGTTCTTCCATCATTCTTTGCAATTCTTCACTTTTTTCTGTTATTAATACAATATCATCAGCATATCGTAAATGATTCAGATTTTGCCCGTTTATATTAATTCCCAAGTCATCCCAGTGTAGTCGTTTAAAAACATCTTCTAGCGCTTGGTTAAATAACTTGGGCGATATGGTATCTCCTTGTCTTACTCCTCGGTTTATTTTAATAGGCTCCGTTTGTTTCATTAGCTTAATAGTTGTTGTTGCCTTGTTGTATATATTTGTAATTAAGTCGGTATATCGGTAGTCTATTCTGCTGTTTTGTAGGGAATTCTGTACTGCCCAGTGTTCCACACTATCAAATGCCTTCTCAAAGTCAATAAATGCCATGTACAGCGGGATATGATATTCGTTAGTTTTTTCGATTAAAATCTTCATCGTTAAAAGGTGGTCACTTGTACTGAAGCTCTTTCTAAATCCGGCTTGTTCTCTTGCCTGGTATCCATCTAATTTAGTTGTTAATCTATTTGTTAATATTTTGGTTAATAGTTTGTACATCACATTTAATAAAGTTATGGGTCTGTAATTCTTTAGATCCTTTTTATCTCCTTTCTTAAATAGTAACAGTGTTATTGCTTCGTTCCAACTGTTGGGTATTTGTTTTGTCATTAAAATTTTATTCATAAGTATGTACAAAACTTCTCTAGTTGTTTTCCCACCATGTTTTAGCATTTCTACAGATCTTTAACTATTTTAGGTAATTTTTAGTTGGAATTACCTGATCCTGAATGGCAAGTAGGAAACCCCTTAGTTTCGGGAAACATCTTTCCTGATGTCTACTAATAGTTCGACGATGTTTGTCGACATATTCTTGGCTGATCTCATTGAGATGTCGCCCATGCAGAGGTTTACTCATCTAGGTGCGCATTGTTGCTTGCTTAGTCAGATGGTTTATGCGCATTTCTTGTTCCCTCAGTTTAAGCGGCGTTGTGTCATCTACTGCGCAAATTGCTCGATGTAAAGTAGATGTCTTAGCCTGTACCTGAAAATAAGTTCTTAAATTAGCAATTTGTTTATCTAATTGCTCACCTATATCCATAAGTCCTCTTCCTCCTTGATACCGCGGCAATGTTGTTCTCTCTAATATTATTATTATTATAATTAAAAACTAAAAGTCAACATCAAAAAACAATATTTTTAAGCGCAGAAACAAGATCGGTAGACTACAAACAAAAATTATAATCTCTGGTAAAGCACAAATGGCAAAATGACAATAATGTTCAAGAAAAATCATTTTTCATAGTATAAAATAAAGGTAAAATAAAAACCAATATCACATTAATCAATAAAACTCGTTCGTTATCATTTTCTGGTAGCTTTCGAAGTTAAAAAAACCTAACCGCGTTTCATTAGGACCTGTGTGTATAAAATATGTCGGCAAGAAAGTTCGACGAAGGTAAAACCTGGGGATTATAGTTATTAAGTAGATCTTTTACCGCAACCGTGCCTTTCACGCCTGATTGAGATTGAAAGCAACTGACAGACAAGCCGTCTTTCCTGATGCTTATAGATAAGAAAAGTCTGTATCCTAAAATATTAATACATATACGTCGAGCGAAAAAATACTGGAATATTTAATGTCGAGTAACGATGCTTTTGGAAACTCTTCTCTTTACAGGTAGCTAAAAGAAAAAGAAAATATACGATAATTTATGGTAAAATTAAATTTCTAATAGGTAAAGAAATAATAAATAAGACTTACTCACAATCAATTTAATTTAACAATCAGACGACCGGTTTCGTTTTTTACAATATGCAAAGCATCCTCAGGTCTCGATACAATTATCACATAAAAAAACTCATTGTGCCCAAGACTGAGATGTAGTGCATTAAAGTCCTTCCCCCTTTTAAATTTAATGTTTGTTTCGTCCCTTCTAAGTGTTTTCTGTTTTAATGTGTTTAAATGATCCTTAATTGTTTGTATTCTAATGTTTTATTTACTTGACTTTTCAATAATTTACTAATTGCCAATAGAACTTTACCAAAGTAATTTGATAACTACAAGTTGGAAAATAATGGCACACCCACACAATTTTTACATCTAAACTTATTCATTGTCATAAAACTGTCACCTTTATAAAACAATTACTCAATAAATAACACACATTTCATAAATATATCTCTCGAATAAGTATAAATAACTTTTAATAACACAATGGTATATTACATCACTTTCATTTAACAAACAATCACACACATATCTCTTCTTCATTGGATCAAATCTATCTCCTCAAGAACTTTCCGTTTACTGTCAAACAACTACAATAATATAATTGAGTTCTCCATTCAACAATACATAGTAGTTTCAACCATGTTCTACCATCCATCAATTAATAGATTACCGGCATCATTTGTTTAACTTTGTATCGAGACCTGAGGATGCTTTGCATATTGTAGAAAGCGAAACCGATCGTAATTGATTGTGAGTAAGTCTTATTTATTATTTCTTTACCTATTTGAAATGGACTCACACAAGCAAAACATTCATGATCTTAAATTTCTCGTTGAGACACTAATTTTGACTTAGCAAATCCAATACCAATAATCAAACTGAGCACAGTTCAAGAAGATGGTAGTAAGTTTGTATATAATATAGATGTAAATTTGTATATAAACTTTAAACTTTATAGAATATACCAGGTATCGTATAACATATTAAGAGAGGACGTCTGAGGTTGACAGGGCATGTAATGCGGATGGAACAAAATCAGCCAGCTAAAAAAGCTGTGATCGATAGACCTATTGTTCAGAGAAGAAGACGAAAACACAGAACATGTGAGACATGAGAAATATGGAAATACGTCCTTGGCGGAGGAAGGCGATCTATAGGGACGACTGCAGAGATTTTTAAGGAGGCTGACACACCCAGGGTTTTAAAGGCAGAATGATAATACCTGTCATGTCTATTTTAGTACAATAATTTATGTGTCGAAAGAGAAGCTCATTTGGAAATACAAAATTGAAAAATATAAGCAAAATACGGCTTAACATACAATAATAATAATATAAAATAACCGTACAAATATCCAAAAATACAGTGTACTTAAGTAATCTAAATTATTTTTGTGAAATTGTATTAAAACTCTATATTTTTCTCCATTTTCTTTATAAATTTCATCGATGTAGCCATACCTAAAAAAAGATAGAGAAGTGAAAAAACATATAACCCAACAAAAGAATGAAGAACGAGAAAGAACCTGTTTAAATATTGAAACAAACATACGAGGTACGAAAACTTCAGAGTCATAGAAAGTACTGAGAGGATAGAAACAAAACTCAAAAGAAAAAATTAAATTGGGAAATATACAGGTCAAAGAATGGAAGGACTATTACTAGGAACTGTTAACAGAACAAAGACCAAAATTCATTGGAAAACAAAAGAGGCGAAGAAGAAGCAGATCCCCATAACAAGAATTAGAAATAACAGAATTAAAGACTGCAATAAAATCAATCAAAAATAAGAAAGCACTGGGACCTGAAGGCATGTCACCTGAGCTTATAAGGTATGGCTCAAAAAAAAATACACCGGATGATAAAATGGATATTTTAGATAGGCATAAATGAAAAACAGTTCCCAAAGGAATGGACGGAGGCATATACGACATCTATAATTAGGAAAGGAGATGGAAAACGATGCGAAAATTTAGGAAGAATAAGCGTCATATCATCAATAGGAAGATTATATGGAAAGATACTGCGAGAAAAGATAGAGCAAGCGATAAAAGGCAAAATCGGGAAGAATCAGGCAGGCTTTACGGCAGAAAGATCATACAAAGATCACACATACACACTGGAACAACCGTTGGAAAAAAGCAAAAAATTGAGATATACATTTGGCATTTGTGGACCTGAGGAAGACGTATGACTTTATATCAAGGTCAGAACTATGAGAGGCAATGTACAAATTAGAAATACAGACGGAACTTATAGAAGCTACAAAAGCTCTGTATAAAGAAAATAAAATGTCCAATCAAATGAAAACAAGAATCATAGGAGATCACTACAACAAAAGAGCTCCTGCAGAGTTGTTCCACATCTCCAACCCTATTCAAAATATACTCAGAGAAAGCCTTATATTACATGTAAAAGAAAATACGAACGCATGGTAGTACCGGTACCAAACGAATACCTGTATACGCTAAACTTTACAGACGATCAAGTAGTGATTACATAACACCAAGAAGACCTCAGTTATATGATGAAGAAACTGCAAAAAAATATACCAAGGCTCGCCTAGATAATAACCTCGCGAAAACAAAGTACCTATCTACAAGTGAAAAAGACATAAATAATCTACAGATTGACGACAAGGTAACAATGAAAGGAAAGGATAAATTCAAATACTCAAGGTTTATAATCACAAAAAAGGTAACAACAAAGGAAGAAATTAAGCAAAAATTGGGACAAAAAAGAACAGCAATCCAACGACTTAATTCAGTATGGTGGGATAGACAGTAGATACCTAAATATGAAGACAAAAACACAGACTTATAAAACAGAAGTGCGAAGTATTATAACATAGGGGGCTGAAAATTGGATTATAAATAAGAAAAACAGTAGTCAAATAGTTGCAACATAAATAGAATGCCTGCAAAGATGTTGAAGAAAACTGCCTATCTCCTATTGTCCTATTCTCCTATCCATTCTAACAAGAATCGATAGGAGAAGTAATGACGAAATAATGCAAAGAACATCAATTAAAACAGACATTCTAACTCATATAAAACAAAAAAGACTAAAGTGGTATGTACATGTAAAAAGAACTAACGACAGCAGATGGAAAAAGAGAATATCCGAATGAAGCCCTATAGGAAGGAGGAAAAGAGGACAACCCCGAAGATCCTGGAGGAACGAAGTAGACGACGCCATGAGTAAAAGTGATCTCAACGATGGAGAGTGGAAAACAGAAGGAGATAGAAACCGTTCAGCGAGGAAAGGCAGTGAATACTGCAGAATTCCTGAATATATAATATATAGTATTAAAACTAAAAGCTCTGTTAAATATTTTTATGGTTTTTTTACTAATATATTAACTTCACAGGTATAAGAGCAATTAAAATTGCTCTTCTAGACCAACTATTAATATTATTTTAATAATTGGTCGGTTTTACAAACGTGGCTAGTCACAGGTTTTTTGAAAGAAGAGTTATAATTTAGAAGGCGCTTTTTAAAACTCCCCAGGCCGACTGGGCGGAATATGTTCAACCCCAACACGACGCGACTCAATGGGTGATACAGAATGCTCTTATAGGTGTGTTGGATAATGTGCAAAAAAGACATAACCAAATAAGTATCTGCGTATCAACTAAGGACATGGCATAGGGAAGCAGCAAAGTTGAATGATTTCTGCTGTTGGCTTGATAGTAGACACTTATGGGCGAATATCACATAATTATTCAAGAGACTGTGATACTGCAATCAGGCAGGCAAGGAGAAATCATCTGATTATTTTCTCAAGAGTACAGTTAAAATGAAATGTAACGCAAAGGAAACCGGAACAATCGGCGAGATACATTGGAGATGTTTGTGGAAGCAAATAAGATAGTAATAATTAACACCTGGTTAAAGCTACACCTAAGGAAATTCTACACCTGGAAATCTCCACAGGATTCTGTGCGAAGGATTGTAAGAAATCAGATTGATTACATGCTAGTAAATAAGAGCTATATGAAGAGCTGTACATCTAACAAACCATACCTGAGAACAGACATAAATTCTGATCATGTACCAGTTGTAGGTAATTTCAAAGTCAGAATGAAGAAAGTTACAAGTAAGTCGATGAAGAAGTATGATGTTATAAAATTAAAAGATCCCAATGTTTGACTGCAGGTGGGTGAAAATCTCAATATAAAAATGCTAAAGTACAGCAATGTAGGAACTATATAGGAAAGTCTGACAATCATACAAGAAACAATGGAAGAAATCAAAGAACAACACCTGAAGAATATACAGAGAAATGAAAATCGTGGATGACGATGAAATACTTGAACTTATGGATCAGAGAAAAGAAACAAATAAAATTTACAAGAATATAAAAGAGTATATACCATCGTCAGAAGAAAGATAAGAGAAGTTAAAAAGAAACAAAAAGCAGAACAATATCAAGAAAAAGAGTAGTATCAAAGTAAATATGGTAATTTCAATGTCCTTGAAAGGTGAAGGAAATAGGTGGAAAGTTCTAAAAACGCAACAGCGGGAAATAACAGATTTGCCTCAACCAATGAAGATAAAAGAAAGTATGGGAAGAATACTTAAAAATTTTTTCACTAGAAACCTTAGAACAATACACGAACCTATCATTAAAGAAAATTTAGGTCCGGAAATCCTACCAGAAGAAATAACAGCAGCTTTCAGACAAATGAATGATGCAAAGATATCATAGCTTGAAGTAATTCCCCCAGAACTGCTAAAGCTACTAAATAAAAAACAAATAAAAATAATTACTTAAATATTTAATGAAATATACAAGGCAATAAAAATACAAGTAGAGTTGCTCAAATCAGAGTTCGTACCATTGCCCAAAAAACCAGAAGCAAAAAGTGTGTGAAAACTATAACCTTAATGATTCGGGTACTAAAGCTGTTTTTAAAAGCCATCTACAAAAAAATTTACCGGAAATTCGAGGAACAAATTGCGCTCTATCAGTTTGGATTTGTGAACGCCGTTGGTAAAAGGACAGCTTTATTTAGCATGCAGGTATTATTTTGGAGATGTAGAGATGTCTGCTGTCATTTTTTTGCATGCTTAATTGACTACAAAATATTATCGATAAAGTCGACCTTAAACATATGATAAAATGCTGAAGAGGATAGGGATTGACAGAAAAGACCTAAAAATAATAGCTAACCTGTACTGAAATCAATCAGCGGTGCTCCGAATAAATTTAAAATATACAGATCAGAGGGCTGCAAAACTAAATGAACAAAATAACGGAAACAAGTAGAACATATGGACTAGATATAAACACAAGCAAAACCAAGCTAATGATCATCAGCAGTGAAAACATAACTGAAGCAAATCTGTATGTGAACCAAACGAAAATTCAACGTATCTCACAATACAACTACTTGGAAACTATAATCAATGAGTGGTGGGACAATACCCAAGAGATTAAAAATATCGCATCGGAAAGATAAAAAGTGCATTGTTGACTATAAGCTCTGTCTTCAAGACCCACAACCTTACCCTAAAAATAAAAATAAGGCTCTTTAAATGTTACGTGTACTCAGTGCTTCTGTACGAAGTACAAACGAGGACATTTAAAGCGGAAACTCGATCAAAACTTCAGACTTTTGAGGTATGGTTAGACAAAAGAATCTTGAAGATACCATGGACAGGCAGAGTCACCAATGAAGAAGTAATACGGAGGATGAACCCAACCGTGGATTTAGTTAACATCGTCAAGGGCCGTAAGCTGCGGTACTTGGGTCATACAATAACAGATCAAGGCAGCTATGAGCTACTCCAATGCATTTTGCTAAATAAAATGCTAGTTAAAAGACAAAACGTTTCAGGATAAAGAAGAATATCCTGGCTTGCTAACCTGAGAGCATGGTATAGAAAGACCTCAATACAGCTATTCCGTATAGCAACCAACAAAGTCATCATAGCCAGAATGATCGCCAACGTTCGGAACGGACAGGCACCCTAAGAAGAAGTGTGAAATGGACTACCGGTAACAAGAGCACAAGCAAATAGGACACTCACAGTAAATGGACGTTAACAAAAGAAATCAAACCACAAAAGCTTTAACACACACACAGAGGTCTTTTACAAAAGAAAAAACTTTACACGATAGAGAAAGAACAAATGAAAAAAATATAGACATAAGAATTCAAGACCATTTTAAAACAAAAAAGCATACTATCTCCATATCAGAATCTCATAACACAGAATATAATGGAGTAGCCGTACTAAGAAACAACAAAATATTGAAATATATCACGCAACCTTGATCCCCATTTATAAAAAAGGATAACTAACCATATGCATAACATATAGGGTAATATATACGTCTATGGAGTATATATGTAAAAATTGCAGTTAAGACTTTTAAAACTAACAGATGAGAAAGGCACTCGCCACCTTGTCTATGCCATTGATTTTGGTTTATTATACCTTCAAGGCAAAAACGACGTTTTGAAAACGTTGGCACTTCCCCTCTTTCCGATGTCAACGCCTCAATTTTTATTACAATTAACTGTAAATAAACCCATGTATACTTCATCTAATTTACTTACTGTTGCACGTTATCCGCGTTATAGCCCGTGAAGTCACATGATCATCATCACGTAGCGCTACAACACTGGGTGGGTCTTGGCTGACTGTACAACTTTTTTCCACTTTATTCGGTCTTACATCAACCTAGGGTCAAATGGAATGTTCATTTTCCGGAGAACTGCTTGGATGTTATCTCTCCATCGCATTCTGGGACGTCCAAGTGGTCTTTTTCCTGTGAGAATCTCCACCCATACCAGTTTCACAAGTCTTTCGTTATGCAGTCTGTGCACGTGGCCTGCCCATCTTAGTCGCTGTGATTTAATTTCTTGGACAATATCGGCGTCGTTGTAGAGTGCTTTTAATTCGCTATTGCTTCTGATCTTATACTGGTTTGTGGTGATGTCATGGTGAGGTCCGAAAATTTTTCGTTTAAATCGTCTGAGCTTTTCTTCGTTTGCTTTGGCCATGGTCCACGTTTCCCATCCGTATGTTATTACAGGTCTGACGATGGATTTATAGATTTTGATCTTTAAACTTTTTGAGTGATTTTTTAATTTTATGAGCTTATCCAGTGCAAATAGACATCGGTTTGCAGATTGGAGTCTGTCTTTTATTTATTCAGTGACATCGTTGTCAGCTGTGATTACGACCCCCAGATACTTTAAACGTTGTACTCTTTCGAAATTGAAGGTGTTGACCGTCACATTTTGTCCTATTCTGTTTTTTCGTGTTGTTCTATTTATACACATATATTTCGTCTTCTCTTCATTAATCTTCAGGCCTACTTCACTTGTTGCTCCTTCCACCTTGTTGAAAATGTCTTTCGTGAATAGGATGGAGTCTACAGCGAGATCTATGTCATCTGCATATGCGAGTAATAGCTTGGGACCTTGAAGCGATAGCAATTCTGTTTTTATTTCGGCCGACCTCATGGCTTTCTCTAATACAAGATTAAAAAATAGTGGAGATAACGCATCACCCTGTTTAAGTCTACTGTTGATTTTACAGCTGCCAGACAGTTTATTATTTACACGTGCTTTAGATATTCCACCCTCCATACAGACTTTGGTCATCCGAATGAGTTTCTTTGGTATTGAGAACTCCGCCATGGCATTCCATACTTGGATTCTTTCTACGGTATTATGTGCCTGTTGAAAGTCTATAAAAAGATTGTGTATGAGTCTGTTATACTCCCATTCTTTTTCTTGCCCTAAATCCGGCTTGATATTCGCGTAGGACATTTTCAGCATAAGGGATTATTCTACTAAGAATGATATTTGAGGTTTTATATGCCGTGTTTAGAAGTGAAATTCCTCTATAGTTCGCGAATTTGTTTTGTCCCCTTTTTTGTGGATAGGCACTATTATGTTTTCCTTTCATCGTGCTGGTATTCTTTCTTCTAACCAGGTGTGCGTTATTAGCTGGTGGATTTGGCGATGTAGTGCGTCTCCCCCATATTTCAGAAGTTCTGCTGGTATCTCGTCCGTACCCGGCACTTTGTGATTTTTTAGCTTATTTAAGGGCTTTTGGGTTTCTTCAAATGAGGAATTTTTGACGGGCATGTCCGCTGTGATATAGACCTCTTCTTCGTGCTCTTCTTCCTGTATGATGTTTAGAAGGTCCCTAAAATACTTTTTCCATTCTTCAGTTACTTCTTTACCGTCGATTATCATACGGCCTTAATTGTCTCTCACTGTATGGATGGAATTTGTTTTATGTCCTCTTTTCTCAGAGGAAATTGCTTTATAGATTTCTCTGGTGCCTGGTTTGGGACGGTCTCTCTCCATAGCTTCATATTTTTGTTGTTCATAGTTTCTTTTCTTTGTGCGTATTATTTTTCTTGTTTCTTTTTGGCAGTCGTCATATTCCTTTTACTTTGGTCTGTTTACAGTTGTATCCAAGTCTTCCTTACTATTTGTCTTTTTTAAAGTTGTTTCTGACATTCCTTATCATACCATGTTATTGTCCTCTTCTGCCTTTTCCTTCCAAAGATCTTGTCCGTTGTCTTGGTTATTATTTCGGCAGTCGCTTCCTATAGCTGTTCTATATCATTGTATTCTCTTTCAGAGTTCAAGTTTTGTTAAAGTTGTTCTCTATAGTTTTGTTGTTTCTCTGCATTGTGTATTTCGTCCATGTTCCATTGTGGGTTTATTGTTGTTTTATTGTATTTGTGGCTAGATATTCTGGATTTGACTTTTGCTCTGACTAAGTAATGATCTGTGTCTCTGTCTATTTCTCTCAGGCTTTTTACGCCTATAATATTCTTACCATGACGGGAATCCACAATGATATGGTCAATTTGGTTTCGCGTAATATGGTTGTTTAATACCAACACGAAATATTTAGGCGGTAAGTGTGTTATTTTTTAGAATCACTTTGGCAAGTACACTGGCATTATAGCCACAACTGGCATTTTATTATATACGTGTAGAAATAATATTTATCGATTTTGATTAATGTTAACTTAAAGAAATACACATTATAAAGAAATACAATATGTTTCATTTAACTTGTATAAATGCATTATAAAGCATTTTTATGAAGAACATTTGTTCGGAACACACTGTAACTGTAATAAAACAAAGGTGATATTTTGGCATAAATTCGTTGACTGGCATAAATTCGTTGTGGCAAACTTATTTGACAGTTGCGGTGTTGACACTTTTTGTACTATAGTATTTTGGATTTTAAAGTGAATAACTCTTGTTTTATATTGTTACCTATTTAATAAAATGTGTTCTTTTTAGAATAAAATTAGTGTGTTTTATTTCAAAAATGTTACGTAAGAATTTAAATAGTAGTTGTAAAGAGATGATTCATTATTTTGAACGGGAACGTGATAATAACGGAACCATTCTACCCTTGAATGCTGTTACAGAAGTACGTAAATGTATGTTTTGTATATTATTGTATATGCTTAAAATATACTTACTTGTTTTAGCGTATATATGCAGCTTTAAATTTACATATTTGAACTGTGAGTTCTATTTCTCAGGCCGTAAAAACTAATACACTTCAAAGAAAGTTACCTATACTAATTTAATAAATACAAACGAAATTCGTAATACAATTTACAGTATTTTTTTAAATATTTAATTTGTGTAATAAATTTAATTTTTAAATATTTAATTTATTTTATAAAGCATAAATATTAAAATTGATTCAGGATTTTTTTATACTTTGGCAACGATGTCAACTTCGATCTCTGTCAGTGATAATGAAGTGCAACGGTAAGTAAATTAGATGGACTGTATATGTCTGTGCTAAACATAGAGCCCCCTCCCTGCCCAAGATAGTTTCAAAACTATTTTAGCCTTACCAAAAAATATAAAAACGTAAAACTCTTTAAAAAATTTCCCTTTTTTATATTTAACTTTTAGATAAATTTATGGTTCAAGCTTAGTGCACGAACAATCTTATTATACCTTAAATTTACCATATAACCGAAGGTGTTTTAAAAAAAAACATATCATTTCATTTCACGTACACCATGTTTCCTTAAAAAAACAAGCAATATACTCATTTCAGTTTAACACCGGAGAGGCTAGCGTAATTTTTTCCGTTGTCGAAAAAATTCGAGGGTTCTTTTTACAACAAATTGAATACAAAGCTGTTTTCAATTAACCTACAAAAGTTTTGTTCAACGAAACCGTCGGGTGGTGTTTTCGCAATGCGAATAGCGTTTATTAGACTCGCTAGTCATGTGCACCAGGTCAAACAAGGTAATTAAATTTCACACTAGCACCAATCGTCATTTTTTAGTGAATTGCCAGACCTGATAACGAGCTGCAATTAGTTCCATGATATGTATGCAGTTAAGAATATAACTTGGTTGAATTCAATTTCGGTTTCGGGTTTTGAGATGAGGTCGGAGAATAATTAGTCTTTTAACAGAATTTGCTTAAACTCTTTATGGACATAAAATAGAAAAGAATTAATCGAAAAGTTTGTGAACTGTTTAAATTATAACGTTTTAATGTTGCACACATTTTTCTAAAACCTTCTTTCAACTTGGTTTTGAAGTAAATATCCTATTAAAAACAGTAAATAACATAACCTGAAATATTTCGTGATTATAAGACTAGCGAATACAATCTTCCATTATGTTTGGCTTTTGTAGATTATGAAAAAGCTTTTGATAGCTTTGAACTGTGGTCAGTAGAAAAAGCATTTGTCAACCACTGGCTCAACTCAGGTACAGAATACTAAATACATAATATTTACAAACAAGCTG
This sequence comes from Diabrotica balteata, assembly GCA_918026665.1. Taxonomy (NCBI): domain Eukaryota; kingdom Metazoa; phylum Arthropoda; class Insecta; order Coleoptera; family Chrysomelidae; genus Diabrotica; species Diabrotica balteata. The sequence continues at coordinate 43,960,913 of OU898277.1, forward strand.
AAATGATAGCGACATTCGGTAATAAAATCGAAACAAGACCAGTAAAAATCAACCGAGGCATAAGACAAGCACACACTATATCTCCAAAATTATTTACAGCTACCCTAGAAGATATATATTTAAGTCAATAGACTGGGAAAATAAGAGAATCCCTATTAACCAAAAATACTTAAACCATCTTAGGTACGCAGATGATGTAGTACTTATAACCAACACGTGGAATGCACTGAATACGATGATTGAGGAGCTACACACAGAATCCCTAAAAAAAGACCGAAAATGAATTTTAGCAAAACTAAAGTAATTTTAAACAAAGATTACAAACCTATGATAAATACCCAAGGAACAGAGATAGAACACGTAGATAAATATAGATATCTGGGTCAAAATATCAAGATAAGCAAATAATGCAGACCGAAATAAGCAGACGTGTAAAAATGGAATAAGCAGCATTCGGAACTGCGAACCAAAGTGTTTAATTTCTGTATCTTACATGTACTTACATATGGAGCTTAAACCTGGACATTCACTAAAATACACATGGAGAAGATCAGAAAAACTCAGGGAGCTATGTAACGACAGATGCTGGGTATCTTACTCAAAGACCAGAAAACCAATAAAGACATTCGTAATAGAACAAAAGTAAAAGATGCTGTCGAACAGACAGCTAAACTGAAATGGGCTTGACATAACGAACGTGTTAAAAATAACCGATGAAATAAAGAAATAGGAAATTGGCGGTTATATGAAGCCAAAAGAGTACGAGGAAGACAGCAAATGCGCTGGAGCGACCGCATTTAAAGAACTGCGGGGCCAACGTGAAAACGTCTTACAAACAACAGAGATGAATGGCGAGAATTAGAAGAGGCCTATATTCGCCAATCCGAATAGAGAGAAGAATATAAAAAAATATATCAACAAACCATCGTGATACCTAGCGTGATGAAAACCGCGTTGTAGATTCAAAACCAGCCCGGAGAATTTTTTGTTAAATAACGAATATTCTATTTATAAATAAAACAACAATAAAACAATTAATTGAAATGTAACGATAACTGATGGACAGTAGTCGAGGTTAGGAACTTGGCTAAGGCGCCCGTCAGGTTCAGATTTTGACTAAATGGAGCTCCCGAGATGCGACCGGCCGGTAATGCAGATCCAATGCTTACCGACATTGGCGCCAGTGACGTCAAAGTGGACTTTGATCTGTCTGGCGTCTGGCGGCCCGTCTGGTTCAAGTCTCCGTTTGGCTCGCGGAGATAAGAATGCGGCCGAGGCCAAAAAGCCCTGCCTGTCGTAAGAGGCGACCATTGGAAAAGAATCGAGAGGTGGAGAGCCGTCGTTTGGAGTGTCGGGTTTGTAGAAACGCTCTCGGGGCGCTTAGGCGTCACAGTCTACATTAGGGACGCTGGTGTCTCGGCACGTACCCACCTGAGAGATTTAAAAGTGGTAGAGGAAAGATCCTCGGCGGCGACCTGTCTACATGCGAGGTGGAATTCCTCTGTCTGCGTTAACCTCTCCGCCCGGGGGGACTAACGGACGGGTGTTCATAATCGCAACACAGATACTACGGGGAGGGTGGAGCCCCGCGATGCTCTGGAGTCGCTAACGGTCGTATGCCTTAACAGGCCAGGAAGACCAGGGTCCAACCAGTATCATTATTGGAGGGTCACGAATTTAGGTGACCCATACTTCACTAATTATACTCATAATACTCTACCTGTATTACTCTAGAGTACACTAAGATCACATTGCAAGAATTTTAATCATCTGTAGAGTTAAGATTAGACTTAACATACTTTTTATATAAGGACGAAATATACCAACAAATTGATGGATGTGCAATGGGTGCAAGTATTAATAGTGTCATTACTAAACTAGTTTTAAAAGACTTAAAAGAATCTGTCATGTGTCATTTAGATTTTAATGTACCATTCTTTTACCGCTATACCGATGACTATATCTCTGCTATTCCAACAAATAAAACAAACAAAATTTAAGATAATTTTAATAGTTACCATCCTAAACTAAAGTTAACTATAGAAATTAAACAAAATAATAAAATAAATTTTCTGGATATCACCTTACATCGCATTATTAATACAGTTAAATCTATGTGGTTTACAAAAGAAACAATGTCTTTATGATATCTCAACTACAAATCTTCATCATTCATTCTCCCATAAAAAGTCTGTTATTAGTAAGTCTTAACAGATCCAGAATACCGACCAACTACAATAAAAAAGCAAAAAATGCCCTTTTAAATAATACATATTCCAAACATCTAATCAAAACTATTTTCAAATTAAGACTTAATAAATTTTACAACAATATAAATAACAATAAACCCAACAGTATTAAAACTACTTATTTATTCCATATATAAAAGGTTTATCCGAACAATTAACAAATCTTTTACACCACACATAACATAACAGTGGCTCACAAAGGCAACAATCTTTTAAATATATTCCCAAGTTAATATGCTCCTTTTCTAACTTGGCTGCACCGTACTGAAGACGACCAATAGTCAGAAATACGTATATACGATTGCCTTCCATCTTATACACACATTTTATTGTATTTTTTTTGCGGTCGCGGTCAAACGCGTTTTTTTATAAAACACCTTTTACACTGCAATCTGATCAGAAAGATCAATAAGCAGTTCTGTTTCATCCTAAATCAGTACTAATAAATCCTTAAAACTATAGTTACACTCAACAATGTTTCTACATGGTCTTTCTTACTTACAGTAATTATTTACAAAAGAAGTCGTAAAAGCTAAGCCGCACTATATTCTGCTTTTGAACTCATCAGTACACTAACTCAAAGATCTTCACTCTCTTCGGTCTTCTTACTAACTCTGTATTATTCAGGAGCTGGAGAGCTTCTATATTTACATGTTGATGCAATCTTTGCTCATGATTGTTCGCACAGTTCTTTATTATTTCTTTAAAGTCTTTATCTTCAACTCTCGGTGAATTTACCTATTTTTAATGTACCAAAGTACATCGATGCTGCTTACTTTATTCTAAAAGTATTGTATTTTTAAAATACTGTTCTTGCTAGCACCATTCTAGAGCCAAGCATCGTTGGGCCATACCGGTTTTAGTATTTATTTATAGATCAAAAATTTATTATCTATCGAAAACTTTAAGTTATTCCAAGTTGCTTTCAAGCAATTAGTACAATTTTTTGTATTTTAGATTAAGTTCCTCTCGTTTTTTCTTTTTATGAACCTTTTAGCTAAATCTTGCATTAAGATGCATACTCAGATACTTCGCAGTATCTACAACAGGGATTTGGTTGTCATTTATTTTACACAAATTGGCACATATTGCTTTTTCTTATTAGTGAAATTCACATACTCATTTAGTCTCATTCAATTTGATCCTGATCTAATAAACAGGATACGTTTTTTGGGTCCTGTTCACTGAATACTGTAGACTTCTTGCAGCTTATTTATTAATATTTTCCACTTCCAGAACACCTTTATCGTCCGCAAATGTTGCAGTTGTTCTATTTTAAAATTCAGGGATACCGCGAGAATATAACAAGTAGGCGAAGCACACTTCCATGTGGCACTTTCGCCTTGATTTCCTTTAACTTTCAATTAAGCACGACTCTAATATTTGTAACTACTGCCTCAGTAGTGTTCTATTTAATTTATGGATAAGGCTTTCATGCCATACCTTACGTGAGTTTAGGCCACATCTAGAAAGATAGCTGAACAGGTTTGGTTTCTCTCTAGGGCTTTTTAATGATGTTGGTTATTCTATCTACCTAATCTATCATTAAATTACACGGGCTAAAGCCAAACTGATGTTGTGGGATAAATCTCTTTTCTTCGATGATGATCTTTACTCCTTTCATTAGTATCTTTTCATACAATTTTAAAAGTACACGCAATATTGAAATAGTCCTGAATGATGAAACCCCATAAACCTCAAACTTGACGGCTTTACCGATTTTTCAATATCTATGAATGTTTTAAAGATTTGGGGATTAGTCTTACTTGTAATTAGTTTTTGCAAAATGGAAATATATTTTATTTTAAAATCATATTTATGTTCTTAGTTTTATTACAAATTTCCTCTGAAACTATTTTATTATTTCTCCAGTCATGAGGTCAAATTTTTATTTATTATTGAGTTAATGCCTCGACAACTAAGATCATTGGCATGGTACAGTCAGGTACCTAGTGTAGTGTGTGTGTGTAGAGTAATTGTCTTGATACTTAGCAAAGTCGGCGTCATTGTCTTTGCTAAGAGACGCTAATTGTATCCGAACGTCTGCGGTCCTTCCGGTGAGTACCGATCGTACAAGGATAGAAATTATTTTCATTCATTAATTTTTCATTCGAACTCACGACCTTTAGGTTGAAAGGTAGGCGCTCTTACCACTGATGAGGTCAAATTCTAGAGCTTGTTTCGTTGTCATTTTTCCTTACAGCTAAAGAAATTTCTAAGTATGATTCTTATAATTTAAATTTAATTATAGCTAGACTTAGGCAAATATGCAAATAAAAAAGTAAGAAATATGTGCATAACGCATAAAATAATATAAAAATGCAGTCTTATGCAAAATATGCATATTTATCTAGAAAATAGGCATGTAATAAAAATATTTACAATATTTTTTTACTTACAAAAATATAAATACATAACATATACAATTATTTAACATATAAATATTATTTTGAATTGTGGTAAAAATAGATTATCAAATGATGATATTTAGCCAGAAGGTTACATGAACTTTACTTTACTTTTATCAAATGATGTTCAAAATTTTCTAATAAAAACTAATGGCTTCTATCTAAATATGTACATAAATATTTATAAATGGAAAAACTTCTTTCGGCATCAACTGATGTAATTGGGGCATTTTTTAAATTTACTATAATAGATAGTTATAAATTAAGTGGTTCGAAAAATGTCCCAGCTAGTACTTGAACCACTTCAGAAAGAACCTGGTAACCACTATTTTTTCCATGGTTACTTTATATTTTTGAAAAATTTCCTTTTCAATAGTACTTTTAACGATTTGACACATCGACTCAAATTCTTCTATTAAAACTGTATTTTCTAACAATGATAATTTGGAGGATTCTCATTGAGTTATAGTTTTCTGGACAAAACTATAATTTGATTTTATGAATGACACTTGCTGTTGGAGGATGTTATTTTAAAAGACTTGCTTAGCTTCCAATAAAGATTGGCAACTATCATCCGTTAAAAGGGTAACTTTTTTTAAATCAACAAAATGATTAGCATAGAAATTAGCTGCTTCCAATCATGTTTTCAACCTTGTTAAAATGGGTGGCAGTAAAAAAGCAGGAAGCATATCTCTGTAACGTTGTATTTTTATATGTGATTTCAGGAATAATTTTTTGATACTCGCTATTAAACTGTTAACTAGTTGAAATTGTTTTCTTACTTCCTAAGTTTGGATAAAATATTTTTAAAATTTGGCCTGCTTTCACCATATATGGTGCGGCATCAAATAAAATAAACAATAATGTATCATTAGGCACAGTAGCAGGAACAAAAAAGTTTGCTAATGCTTCTTGTAGAAACCGTGATATTGTTAGAGGTTTGGGTATTTCTACTTGCTTAAAGGAAATTAATTACGATTTTGGAAATGTTTTATCGCTAAGTACACCAATCAATAAGTGCACTATGTGTCTTCCTCGCGAGTTAGTGCTCTCGTCTTTATATTATGTAAAAGTAATTATTATCTATTTTGACTTTCATGTTGTGGATAACTGAGAAGTATAACAAATTGATATTATTTCTATTTAGAGTTCGTTCACTGGGAATATTTTGTTTGCAATATTTTTCTAAAAAAGAACTAAAGTTCTCATTAGATAATTTTGAAAGTGGTATATTAGAAGATACTAATGCACGACACAAGTCTTCGTTAAAAGTTTCTTGTTCGGTTTGTTTTTTGGAACTTGACTGAAAGCACTTGGACACTGAAGGTTGATATTTTTCACCTGATTTGGTTTTTACTTTCTTAGCTAAATATTACGCGGTTCTAATATGCTGATCTATTTGAATTTTTTTTTCAGATGGAATTTAAAAAAGAATATAAATATTCTATAGTTGTACCCATTTTTAATCCTGAGCTACTATCGTGTATTTACACCCACATAACTACTATCGTGGGGTCATAGATGACCCGAATTTTAAAAACCTCTAAACAAGATATAAAAATATATTTTTTATTGTTTTTGTATTTTTGACAAATGAATGTGTATATAAAAAAGAGATTTTTTGGAAACTTAAATTTTATTTCAAGAAAATTAAAATGCTATAATAACAATTATAGAACTTTTAAAATAAATTTTGATCAAAAACATAACTCATTATTATAACAAAAAAAATATATCTTAAATTGAAATTAACGGTTCATTTTCTGAAAAGTGGTTTATAATAGTAACGTCTTAACCTAATACAAAAAAAAATCATAATAGAGTAACCATATAAAAAAATAACAGTCATGTTTTTTTTCGTAATGTTAGAATCTTGGGACAAAAATATTTGAACAAATTGTAAGTGTTTATCTATTTTTTGCACATAGTACAGGTAACTCTCTGAAGTTAATGTGTTTTGCAGATGGTCCTATGACATTCTGCGCAAAATGTGGAATGTTTGTTATCCTTACCTCTGGGACACAAGTAGCATCTACGTCTTACAACTGGCCTTTCTGGTTTGGTCTGATCTTGATGAGTAATTTTATTTTCTAATGCTTTGGAAATTATCGAGCGTAATTCTCTAGACAAATTTGGCATTGGAAATCTTACTTCTAAATGTTCATTTATAAGACTGATTCCCAGCTCTTGAATAAAATCAGATCGATTTTTTCTAACCCCAGAATTAGCTGCGTGAAAAATAATGTGACTGTTTACTATAGCAATATCCATTATGGAATACCAAATTACTAAAGACCGTCGCTGGCATCTTCGACCTGAACGATAAAGTGCACATTTTTGATCAAGTGCATCAACGCCACCTTTCGACGAATTGTAGAAAGCTATTATATCAGGATTTTTGCTTTCCTGGTCAACAGATTTGTCGTGATGCATAGACGACAACATAATTACACTTTTATTTTTTTTAGGGACATATGATACGATTGTATTGTCTCGTGTAAAACCAAATAAACCCTTATCAACTTCGTAATTTTTATTTGGTTGAAATTGTGGAGGAATTTCTCTCTTATTTTTACGCATTGTACCTACATAGGTAAGTCAAAGATTTTTTAGTTCATCAACTAGCTCTATTGAGGTGAACCAATTATCACCAGTGACATTTCGGTTACTATTGGCAATTGGTTCCACTAAAGCAAGTACTGATCTTGTAGATATGGATAGCTTTTGGGCATTAGGATCATTTGTTTTACCCGTATACACAAAAACATTTACCAAATAATGTGTTTTTGCGTCACATAAACACATGATCTTGATGCCGTACTTGACTGGTTTGGCTTTCATGTACATTCTGAAAGGGCATCTACCTCTAAACCCAACCAACATCTCGTCCACTATAAGATATTCGGAACAGGTGTAGTTTGCTGTACTGTTAGATACGAAACATTTAAATAAATAGGACACTGCTGCAAGTCGATCTCCATTGGCCTTCTTTTGTTCTGTTATTTCATGATTGTCAAATCTTATCGCTGTGAGCAGAAATAAGAAGCGTTCTTTTGACATTGTAGCACGAAAAATTGGCCTACCTAAAACACTTGTCGAAAATAATGAATCAACATTCTCATTATTAGACTTTAGTACACCTGAAAAGTATAAAAGACCCAGTCTTTTAAGCCAGTCGTTAAGTTCACCTTCGTTTAGATGATCGATAAATGTACATGTATCCCCATAATTTACACTGAGCTCGGTAATTTTTTCATTTGTGTACTCTAGAATAGAGGCCAACATGTCAGGAGTTATAAGAAGTGACCAGGATTCAAGTGGACTGGATGGTTTTGTTTTTAAGGCAGGTCCACGAAGACCAGGGAGGTGTGTAATAATGTTCTGTGCGCGAATTTTTGATGGAGCCGGAGCATTTTTAGCCCACTTATATCTGTTCCGTCCATAGTAAAAATTAGTTTCATTAGTAGATGCTGTTTCACATTCGTCGCTTGATAAGTCACTTACGTCAATTTCTGAATCTGTGTCGTGAACCCAATGTTCACTTTCAGTGTCAGTATCACTGTTATTAGAGTCACTATAAGTGTCAATATTTTCGGTTGGTTCCTCCAGAGATCCGAGAAAGTCAAAAACATTTTCACTTGTCACCATACTTCCGCTAATTCTTAAAGCCATTTTAATGTATTATCTTAAATAATAATCGAACTTCACTACTAAGTTCGATATATACCATTGGTCCTTCATCAAAACATCATCAAAAGGGCATTAATTGGTTTGGAGCTTCGAAGGAGACGACCCTAAGCGACCTAAATAGCGGTTTCCCAGTTCCGTACAAGATCGACGATCGAATTCGAAGTGTAGAGAAAAGAAAAAAGAAATAAAAAAGACCAGAAAGCAGCGAAATAAGGGGTAGGACCCTTTGATCACCAGAGAACCTTAATAGCAGTCCTTAAGTCTACTATTCCAGCAGTTTGGAGGTCCAGTTTCCAGCAGAAAAATCTAGTAGCATCCAGAGATCTAGCTCACCAGTTCCAATTGCAGTTCTAAGAAGGAAGCAGGAACATACAAGTGAACGTCGGGATAAAACTGTAAGTTTTTGAATATTTATTATCATTTAGAGCAGTGCATTAATTTAATACATTAAAAAGATTATTAAAGAAAATTAATGGGAAAAACCCCGTAATTGGCTGTATACCATCGTTTAAAAAAACACAGAAGTTAAAACACTTCACAAATGTGTATTTAGGTATAAAACAAACAAGTTAAAACTTTTTAAAAAAGTGTCGTCACATTTGAAGTTCTGGCAGAACGTTTTCGATCACTACGGATCATCTTCAGTGCCTCGTATTTGTTGCTAACTATATAAATATGGTGTCTATAAGACTTCCATGTTTGATTTGGTAAAGTGTCACATTTTACATTACAGTATCAACATTACCTAATGTAAAATGTGACACTTTACCAAATCAAACATGGAAGTCTTATAGACACCATATTTATATAGTTAGCAACAAATACGAGGCACTGAAGATGATCCGTAGTGATCGAAAACGTTCTGCCAGAACTTCAAATGTGACGACACTTTTTTAAAAAGTTTTAACTTGTTTGTTTTATACCTAAATACACATTTGTGAAGTGTTTTAACTTCTGTGTTTTTTTATTATTAAAGAAACTTAAGATTTAAATTGAATAATACTTATTTGAAAAATTTTATTCTGCATACTTTTTTACTTAAAATAGTAATAGTTTGTCTACAGCTAATTCAAATTTAATAGCTTAATTATCTTAATTTTAATTATATTCGATAATTTGATTCTTATAATTTAAAATTCTTAAAACATTTGAATTTCATAATATAGTGAATTATCGTGACAATTCGTTATTTTTATACACATTAAGAGTTCATTCTTCCAAAATAATATTTGTAGTAGTTGCATTTTTATATAAAGAATTTCTTTTCTCTCTGGTTACAAGTGATAATATTACATTCTTTAATTGTACTATATAGCCGTGTCACAAAGGTTATACAAGAGGTCATTTTGCGTTATTGTCTAAGGTAATCTTGCTGACACTAGTTTAAAAGTTGAAATTAGGTCAAACGTATATTCGTTTAAAATGGAACGATTATATTTAGATCAGGAAAAGCTAGGTCAAGAAATTACGAAGCTTTTAAATAATTTGCGAAAACTACGGAAAGAAAAACGAACGAGAGAATATTTAAACATTAAAAGACAGACACTTGATTTGTGGAACGACTTTGAAGATCAAAACACAGTCAATATTGAGTAGTTACCGAACGAACACCATATATTGTGTAATTACGAGTTGCTGTCAATAAATCATCACTTTTACTCCACAACTTCAACATTTATTAACCCTATCATCATCGATCGACGAGAAACGGACAAAGGGGCATTTACGAACCGAAAGGAACTTCATTACTAAGTTCGATGTTTTATATTGGTGGGGTCAAATCCGACCGGAACTCAGCAGCACGTGTGCACTATCCCACTGATCGTTTGCTACTAAGCAGCATGCTAAACTACGTACTTAATTGGGAGAATACATAGAATAACAAGGTCGTTTGCCAAAAGTGTCTACCAGTGGCGCACGAAATTTCAAGTCCTGTGGTCAAATTTGACCCCACGATAGTAGTTTAGGGTTAAAATCTAAGATTGTAGAAATAAACTAAAAATGAACCGTTTTTGCAAAACAATTAAAATTTAAATTAAATCAAATAAAAATCGGTATAGTAATCCTAAAAATGTCAAGAAATGGCGGTGCATGAAGGAAGAACCCCCACATAGTTACAAGAGGCTCTTGGTCTTTTCTGTTTACATTTAAAGAAAAAATACTGTGAGCATAAATTAAAAGCACTTAATTATTTAAGTCCAATATATGATATGTTTTAATTGTTTTTAGCAAAATTAAAGCAAACTATACTATTGTTATAAAAAAAATGTTATGCAACCTTTTGGTAGATTATTAAATAATTTGAACTTTAAATAGGTATCCTATTTTTTATTACGCGGAGTTTAAAAAATTCTTAAAAAAAGAAAAAATACATCGATTTATTGCGAACTAGCCTTTTTCTTAAACATAATCTACAATTTTAAAATCTTTTTTGTACCACCGTGTAAATTTTTAAAATAAAATAAAAAATAATACGTATGTACTTACGGTTTTGCCACAATATGAGCAATAAACTTTATCCATGTCCATAGATAGCTCTTCGCAAGATTTTATCCAAGTTGAAACATTGCTTATTTTCGGCATTTTCAAAACATAATAATTATTCATAATTAGAAATACACGTTGTTTATGCCTCCAATTTTACAACAACAGTGAAACCAAGTGAAACTGACTGTCAAAATAAAAATTTTTACCTAGAGACATGAACGGGTTTGCACAAACCCTTAATTCCAGGACAAAACGTGACAAAACTATAAGACGCTGTGTTTTAGTAGTTACAATACCAAAAATTTTAATACCAAGTGATTATAAAACAAAATTAAATATTGTCATTTTCATGCTATTTGTAAATTTGAATATAAAAATATATAGTTAACACCAATTTTCAAATTATATGCACTTTGCTCACTTTTATAAAAATATGCAAAATTTGCAATTTGCATAAGTCTAATTATAGCACAACTATCATTATAGATTAATAGCAATTTTTTATGGTCTAAGAGTGGTTCATGTAACGACTTGGCAATTCTTATTTTCTTTATTGAGTCCACATTTTCCACGTCCGTAATTATTATTAAGACTTGCGAAGCATAACATTATTATTTGATTTAAATCCACTTCGTCTAACAGCACTCAAGCTAATATTTGCTAAAATAAGCACCTCCGCAATCCTCCTCCATTAGCTACCACTGATTATACCCCCACATAATCCGGTGCGTAAGGCAATGTTATATTTACCTCGGTTGCCTTGCTAATACTGTATATTCTCAACGTGGTCAGGAATTTTCAATACGCCAGGATTTAATCTACTTTGGGGTATTAGTCGACTTTCGGTTTTAGGCGTTGCCGTTGTTTGCTTTTCGTACATAATTTAATAAGTAGCTCAATAAACTTTTCTACATCATACAATGATTATGAATTCTCGTTTGCGGAAATTCATTAAATTTTCCTCTAGAAATTTAATATGGCTCTCTGATACATTTAGATACGTCAATATTAAATATGGTTTAGGCATTTAAGATGTAAGAAAAGAAATAAATTATGCAAAAAAAGCTAATAAACTGTAACAAAAAACTATCATCATATTATATATTTTTTATAACTTTTCTGAACAACTGCTACATAACTTGTTAAAAAGTTCGCGGAAACAGGCCACTCTCCTTTATGTGTTTGTATTATGCAATGTACACATTTATACGAGACTTATTGTCGTACGGTCGTAGCATCCTTCTGGTTTTCAGGGGTTTCTGGACGATCACCGACCGCCGCCCTCGAAGACAATCTCAGGTTTCGAGAGTCCATCTTCGTTGCAGGAGTTATTTGGATTCCGACCTATACGTGTGAGAAGCTCCGTCGAGCCTCTGTGGTAGGTAAGGGGATATCGGCAATCAGAATTCTTTAAAAAATCAAGCTTTCTTACATACTTAATCTTACAATGACTTGTGTTAAAATTATGTTGCGTGGTGTATGTCTCAAGTCTACAAAGATTCCGGCCTTCTCACTTCGTGTAGCCGCGTTCCCTCTACTTGAGAGAGGCACAAGAAAGCCGGTCGTGTCGACTCTGCTAACTGTCCGTCGCTTTGTACAACACCTTTCAAACAGTATTTCCTATGGTTACTATTTGCATAAGGTTTCAAGTAACGAAGCATCGTCGCGGCTTGACTCTGATCGGAAAAGCAATTACAAGTCCCCGTCGGTTCTTTCATTCGCTCTTTACCGTCGTCGTCCAAAAAAACGCTGTGGGCACTTCGACACTCAATAGTTACATGGTAGCACATCAGGCCAATAAGATCTACCGGAGCTAAAAGTATCTGACGACTGAAGTCCCCATCGGAAGATGTGCTGCTCTTTTATACACTTAGTCCAATGTCCAATGACAACGTAGTTAATGACGAGCGCTGTGATTGGCCGGACAAGTAACAATCTTTGTCGAGATTGGTTACCTTGACGACATTATAATAACATATGGTTCTAAACTAACGCTGTAACATGTTTAACATCAGTGTTTTCAAACGTAGGACCCATGCCCCATAAGAAGAATTTTATTGTTGAACGGGCAATTCAAAAATAGACCGACACCAGTTTAACGCTTTCACTTCGTGTCACTGAAATTAAATGCTAAATTTGGTGCCAAATTTAATGAAAAAAGCAATTTTTTAAACAAATGCGGTAAACAATTATTATTAGGTGTATTTTCGCTAGACGAGACCAAAATATCAACTAGGTGTTTATCGTCGTACAGTAAACTTCCCATCGGCAGACCGCAGTCTCCGCAAGGAACCCCAGACGTTTTAAAATCTCGCAAAATGACGCAGTTGTTCGAACCTGAATGGTCCATCGCTACAGCTCTAGCTTATCACAGCATTAAGTGGGGTTAATCTGAAATAAGTCTCCGTCAAAATTGTTGTAAAAGCTCGTTTATTTAATAAATATATACATTGTATACATAGATATGTAAATATTTTATTTTAATTTTATTTAATTAAATTTTTATTTATTTTACTTATTTTATACTTTAGTTTTAATTTTTAATTGATCGAGTGGTGCAAGCAAGAAAAAAACTCGTCAATATTCTTAGGAATCAACTTAAGGTTGTAAAAAACTAGAGCAGTCGCGATGGACCATTCAGGTGCGAACAAGTGCGTGATTTAGCATGATTTTAAAATGTCTGGGGTTCCTCACGGAGCTTGCGGTCTGCCGAAGGGAAGTTTACTTGACAACGCCAAACACCTAGTTGATATTTTGGTCTCGTTTAGCAAAAATATACCTAATAATAATTATTTGCCGCAATTATTTAAGAATTTGCTTTTTTCTCGAAAGCCCTGAAGAAGACATCGACGACGATGTCAAAAGCTCGGAGCAATAATAATCGACGTGGTTCAACCCGGAAGACTGGTGATTTTTATATTAATTTCTGAAATAGTATTAATACTCTAATCGCAGAAACCGTTCGGAAGCGTTGTATATATATATATATATATATATATATATATATATATATATATATATATATATATATATATATATATATATATATATATATGTATATATATATATATATATATATATATATATATATATATATATATATTGTAAAGATTACGACCGCCAATTTATATTAATAAAGTATTCAACTAGTGAATTCAGAGGTTTAATTGGTCATTCAGGGTGGCAAAATAAAAAAAAAAAAAAAGAAGTCAACTAGTCCATAAGTTTATCGAAGATGTTTCGCTTTATATTTCTAAAGTTTCATCAGTTCTCTACAATACAATAGATGACAGAGTTTATAAGAAATACAGATCTAATAGTTTATATCTTACAACTCAATACGTAGTATATTAAACATGTTATATATGTACTGTCAACTTTACTCATTATTTAGAAATATTTAAAAAACACAAACATCGAACATACAAACTTTGCAGGAAATAATATTTATATTCGTAGATACGAAAAATTTAAAACAAATTTAATCGGATATTTGGCTTCATTTAGAGATGGTTCTCCAATCAAGAAAAACAAAACACTAATTTATTGCAATCGATTGTAATCTATGCAAACGACGTGACGCGATACCGAAAATTTTTTAAGAACCATCTGTTCAGCAAATTCCAGATTTGACAATTATGAACTTCTAGGGGGTCATTGAATGATTAGTTGGACGTCATATAAATCCACCCGTCCCAACTCTTGAAATAATTTCTACGTGAAAGGACAGTAAAATACCAGCTGGTGCATCTTCATTAACGCAAACTATTAGAAGCCCAAAATTTCTAATTTCAATAGTTTGTCCTAGGTACAACAGTATCACTTAGTCGTCTTCTTCAGTCACCAAAATTAGATTTCAAGAAGACTACTGAAGCCATAGAGGGCACTAAATGCATTTTTCAAAATAAACTATTAAAAGCTGAATCTGTTTTTAGTAAACTTTACTATGAAATAAAGGAAATAGCTGAACAACTAGACATTGAATTGAATATGTCTCGTATAGTTTCTCATCAAACCTGTCGTCAAAACCAATCTGCTAACTCTTTCAAAAAATATTTTCAAAGATCCATTTATTTACCTATTTTAGACAATATCTCAACTGATTTAGAAGAAGGACTTTGGCCGAAAGTTATGAATCTATTTAATCTTCGAATTGTTGTTCCTAAAACTAATAACACGCCAGAAGATAAAGTTTCATTAAAAAAATTGTTGACACCTTTCTGGATATTATTGGACCATCTACTACATATTCCATAGTAGAACAAGAGTTTTTACTATAGATTCAAAAATGTAAAAGAGTCGTGCAAAATAATGAAAAACTCCTGATTCTATTATAGAAGTATTAGAAAACTGCTTAACTAACTCATATGTATCCAAATATTAGAATATTTCTGCAAATATTAATTACACTGCCAGTTAGTGTGTGGCATTTTAAATTTGTTAATATTTAATACCTATATAATAATATAAATTCTGTATAAAGTTTTGTATTCAGTTGTTTCAAAATATAGATGTTTTTGTCTCTGTTACATTGTCAAGAAAAAAATTATTCTGGTTAAAACTAGGAAACGAGGACATTTAAAATAATTAATAAAATGCGTGTTATTTTTAACTATTTTAAAGTAGAATATTTCAAGTTTTTTAACGAGATAGGGCAAAATATAGTTGTTTTTGTCATTGAAAACGACTTGTTTATATTCAAAATCCCCCAATTCATACATGTTGTTTCTACTGATTTATAAGTAAATATTTCAAGATGTTTTTTGTCGGTTCGTTGTTAAGAACGAGGTCAAAAAGGGATATTGTTTGTTTAAGTTTGAAGACCACCAACCACAAACAAAACGCACATAGAAGCAAGAATATTCAGACTAGAAAGATGTTTGGGCGATTTTGAATCCACAGCCAATTCTTTGCGTGTAATGTCTTAAGACCGGTAAAGTGATGATACTCTATGCGCAAAATATGGCAGTTTAGAACAGAGTAATTATCATAATATTTGTGTAGTATATCGGAAACTACTGGAATTTTAAAAGCAACATATAGGTCGTCCCACGGGCTTCGTTTTGTTTGTCAGCTTGCTTCTTCACCAAACCCGATTTACGTCTTAGATCTTCGTTCCTGAGTATAGAAATGGTTTCCTTTTGTTCCAGTTTGAGAATTTGTCCAAGTAGCTTTTCTATATATGTTTAGCAAGTTTCAAAGTTAAGTGTAAAAGTTTGTGGATAAAGGTAACATTTAATATATTAATTTGCCCAAGTAAAATAGACAATATTTTTAAAAAATTGCTTTTATTTAAAATTAAATGAATTTGTAATAATTAAAGTTTTATATTGTGTTAGAGGCGTGACCAGCCAAGAAAATATCATAATTTATTCTGTTTTACAATGTTATCTTGATATATGACATTTTGGCCTTAATCTGCTGTTGTAAAACAATTTTAATTTCATTATTATATAAAAAGGTATTTCATATATTAGGTTAAATTTTACGATATTTTCATAAACAAGAATATTCTTAATCATAATATTCTATTTTGGCCATATTAATAAATAATCTAGGAACCATTTCAAAAATTTTAATAGCAATCTTCTTTTTAAAGAGATAACACGTAAGTTTTTGTTAATTTTGTATTATGGTTATATAGTATGGTTCTTGTGCAATCTGTATTTTTGATAACTGTTTGTTTGAGACAAAAATAAACGTTTGATTTATTTCTCTGATCCATTTTTAAATTTTTATTTAGAAAAGAGTCCTAACCCTTGCATGCATTCTTGATTTTAGGGAAGAAGACATTTTTTTTCTTCCAGCAGGAAGTTTTCTTCGAAGCGGCGTCCGAATAGAAATAGCTGGAGGTAACCTTGTCTGCCATATCTTGTTTCGTTTTTGTTCCAGGAGATTTATGTAAGTCTCCCTTTGTTTTCATTTTGTAGATACCCCAATCCGACCCATTTATTTCAACTTATCCACGACCCAGCTCTCCAACAACCCCCTGAGTGTCGTACGCATCAGTTTCGATTATTTTGTTTACCCCATCCCTACCCCCAGTAGTTTCTGTCACCAATCTTCTACGCCCATGTTCTTACCCTGATGTAAGCAAAATATATCGTTACAAGTAAAGCAACAGCAAAGCGTAGTTTTTCTATGATTGAGCGTCTAAAGACTTGGCTTAGAAATGGAACTTCGGAGAAAACTGGTTTAGTACTCATCAACGTGCATCCTAAAATTTCTCTAAATGTTGATGCAATCATAGAGCAATTTGCTAAAGCGGATAGGCGAAAAGAATACATTTTATAAAATTAAATAATATTTACTTATCTTATTTTTATTATATTTTTTAACACTGAACTTTCAATAAAACAAAAATTCCAATACCGAGTAAAAAATATTTCACTCACTTGTAGTCTAATATGCCTAATTATAAAAATAACTATTCTTAAATTATATTGTTTTTTGTTGAATAAATTAATTTAAATAAATGCTATGTACTTTTCTTCGTAAGGTTCCTTCTTCATTACGGAAGGGTGGCTAGAACTACAGCAAATTGCTCTCTATCTTTTACAAACAATACACGACATTTTTACCTTCATACTCATCTTCCAGAAAAAGAGGTAGGTGATATTTTATTTAAATTTTTCGTAATGAAATCTTATACTGATAAAATAAAACTTAATTACTTAACTGACAATGTTGCCTGAGAGATACATGATTTTTATTCAACAAAATATTATGATACTTACCGTATACAAAAAAAATAGCACTGAGTTACACTAAAACAACCTCTGCTTATATAGGAAATACAAAGCTAACCTCAGAATTCTTCTAACAAACGTTTGGCAATAAAAATTATGACACACCCACTCACACGTATCCTATATCAGTATCAGGATATATACTGGTATCTTATGTACTCAAACTATTTTTTTTTAAATATCTCTATGGAATGTTAGATGTCGCCACCAGTTTTATATAACTAACACGACTTGTTACTTACAGTTAACATTTTCACATAACAGCTATATATAGTAGAAACTGACTTAGGTGCTTATTAAGATGATGTTGCCTAAGAGCAACAAAACAAGATACCGGATGAAGGTGATTTCGATCGCAGACAAGCATTTTGTGAATTAATGATCGATGTATCGATGTAATCATGATCTGCATTTCCTACGGAAATGTGTTTGCTCAGAAGAGTAACATTCATGAGCCGTTTAAACAGGCAACGTGCGTGCGGGAATAGTTGGTAATAAAATTGTGAGTTCATAATAATTTTTTATTGATGGTTCATTGAACGGTGTTAAGTAGTATAATAATAATAGCAAATAAATTCCCGCACTTATGGCTGTATACCCAAATCATCAAAATCCAGAGCTATTGGACAATTGGCTATGGCACCAGCAAAATGGAGCACCACCGCATAACGCACGACATGTACGTGAATACCTAAATATTTTTTTTCCTAATAGATGCATTGGTAGACGAGGATTTTCAGAGTGATCAGCTAGATCTCATGATCAGTCCTCACTAGATTCTTTCTTATGGAGATAGCTTAAGTATAAGGTTTACGTTTGCAGACCTAATAATATTGATGAACTTAATGAGAGAATTAAGACCGAAATTAATTTAATTAATGCTGATAACCTTAATAATGTTCTGTAAGAGTTTTAACGTTATCTTGCATTTTGTCAAGAGGCAAGTAGTTTTCAATTTGAGTATTTAAATTAATAGTTTGTAGATTTGTTTAGTCCTGTTTATATTTTTATAAATTACATTTAAATATGAGTAAAAATATCTTTTATTTCTCAATCATACGGTTATGTGACAAAAGCGACATAAGAAAAAATATGACAATAATAATATGGTATAACCATTTAAAAATAATGATAATGTCGTCATAACTCGAGCAGTGTTACTGCCGAACTAAATTAGGCGTTTAACGAACTTATTCCTTAACCATAAGTTGCCATTTTATGTATTATGCATTCTGTATAATTAATTCGTAAATAATCTGTATAATTTTTTATTCCTTAGTTTTTATCATTTGGTTTCGCATGAATTTTTTTAAAAATGCATTAAACGTGTACTTGAAATATCATTTCTATAGGTTTCATTTATTTATGTTACCTTTTTTAAAAAGAAAGATTACCACAGTTTATTTCCAACCTTTTCACCTTGTGAATACACTTCCGCTGTACTGAATTTGTGGCGCAATTTGGTTCGTTGAGCTGCAAGTCGTATATTAGTCGAAAATTTATACCGCGTGTTTTGTTAATATACCTTACTGTTAAATAAATTTGATGTTATTTATATAAATAGCAAGTTAGGTAAAATAAAAAATAGTTCCTTTACTGGCTACTAAAATTATAAAAGAACAACAACTATAGATCTTAACTACTACAACTAATAAGGATCTGAAATTACTTTCTTGTGGCGTACTAAATATTATATACATATATTTATATGGAATTGAGCCACAATTATTAATTGTGGTGAAAACTACATTTTAAACTAACTTATGTTTGACGTTTTTTTTTTTAAATTACAATTTTTTTTAAAATTCTACGAAAATGCATAAAAGAGTTTTTTGTCTTCAAAATATGGGTTGACATGCGTGACCTTGATTGTGTATCAAGAACTGAAGCAACATGCAAATCGCAATGAAAGTCATGAACTATTTTAAAAATTTAAATATTTGGTACGAGAGTTCAAGCCCAATTTATAGCCATTGAAGACCATAATGGAGAAGTAAAAACCGACATAGACAGCATTGCAAAGATATGGAAAAATAACTGCTCAGAATTATACAAAAACACTTTAAAAGATGCAGTAGTCTCTGAACACAAG
The DNA here is from genome assembly GCA_918026665.1 of Diabrotica balteata. NCBI lineage: Eukaryota > Metazoa > Arthropoda > Insecta > Coleoptera > Chrysomelidae > Diabrotica > Diabrotica balteata. Next base: position 43,980,588 of record OU898277.1, read on the forward strand.
TAACATGAAATCAGATAGGCAGAACCAATAATCTTATGAGGAGAAGTAGAGAAGGCTCTTAACCAACTTAGAAACAAAATATCCTCAGGGATCGATGGCATACTAGCGAAGACTCTAAAAGTCAGACAAGATTGGCGTAGATCTATTACTGAATATGTGCAACCTGATAAGGATCAAGGTGAATGGCTTGATGATTGGTGCAAATAAACCTTTATCCCTATCTATACAAAAGAATCACTAAACTTATGCAGCAATTACAGAACTATGTATTCCTTATGCAAGCAAAATCGTGCTACATATATCTAACCAATGAATCGTCTTTTCAAAATAATGGTTTACATACGTGGCCTTGATCTTGTAGCCAGCAGCATGCTTATGTTCGAAAAAATTTAAGGATAGTATTCTTATAGATTTCAAAAAAAAATTATCTCAAATCCTTTATAAAAGGTATATAATAAAATGCCCAAACGGGCTATCACAAATATGTTACAAAACGTTTTCGGATTGTTAAATCCATCATCAGTGTAAACGAGATATACATGCTATGAGCCACCAAAATATATGGGTCAAAACCCTTTAAATGATATTAATTTACAGCTGCTTTACATTATATGTGGTTACAAATTATGATGTTTAAGTTACCGTTGGAATTGGTAACATGGCGACGTATGACCCTACATAGGTAAAATGGTCCTGAGACGAAGTGTCTTCGAGGACCTGTTGATAAAATCTCCATCCAGGTGATATTTCTCCTCTTCCTCTATATTTGCTATTGTTGGTATATTCTTGTTAGTGACTTCTTCTTTTTAAACTGGCGACCAAACACTGACATTCTGCTGATGGGAAATTTTGGACGACAATACGAGATATGAAGGAAGACAAACAAAAAGCAACAAATGCAGTAAGAGATACATCAAAGCAAAAAACCCAAATAAACTTAGAACACAAGTAGCTAGGGTATGAAAAGAATATTATGAGACAGAATTTGGTACCGAGGTAATAAAAGAAAACAGCGTATTATATAAGGCGAAAAAACATAAAGCTAGAGTAAATAAGTAGAGAAGAACAAATAGAAGATTTATCAAATATAAAAATGGACAAGGCAGGCGGAGATGATAAAATTGAACCATAAATGGTGAAATATATGGGGAAAGAAGAAATAAACTGGCTATGGAAAAAATATGGATACTGGGGAAAACAAACAAACCCTAAAGACTGGCAGAATAATATCGTTGTGCCAATATACAAAAAAAAACAACACTTAAACTGCGACAACTATTGATCAATATGGTTTTATCGTTTTTCGTTAAAATATATACGAAAATATTAGATAAGAGACTAAGACAAGTAGAAATGGAACAGCAAGAAGAATAAGTGGCATTAAGAGCAGAAAGACATGTAAACATATATAAAGAATCTAATAAAAAGAAACATAGACACGGACAAAAAACTAGTATTATCATTCATAGGCCTAAGAGCAGCATTTGACACGATAGAAAGACAAATTTTGAGGAAAATAAATATGCCAAATACATTAATACAATTATAGAAACTACTTACAAAGAGATAAAAGGAAGAGTACAAATAACAGGAAAAAATTGAAATAATTTAATTGGAAGAGAAGTATTAAACAAGGAGATAGTCTTAGCCCTTTGCTTTTCAAAAAAATGATGAACGAATTGAAAAGAAACAGTGTAAGAACCAATCAATTACAGACAATAATAGGATGCTACATATTACAACCAGTAACAACAGAGTCCTTAATGCACGCGGACAGTATAGTACTAATAGCACATTCCGAGAATAAAATGCAGAAACTAATGGATATATGAGTAGAAGAAATAGAAGAGCTAAAAATTGAAATTAACGAGAAAAAAAAGTAAGATAATTTTTATCAGGAGCAAGGAAGATAAGGAAGATAATGAAATACAGATAAAATGTAAAAACTCTGAATTGGAATAATGACTAACGACTAAAAAATAGACTGGGAAATAACAAATAGAGCAAAGCAGTTAAATAAGCTATACTATGCGTTAGCCCCAATACTAGTAAAAACACAACTTCCACGCGAGGTGAGAATAAAAATATGTAACACAACAGTAATACCTACTGGAAAAACATAAGATCAACATAAAAAAAATGAACTGGTATGGGCATCTAATAAGGATGTAACCCAACATAATAACAAGAAAAGTCTATGAAGCAAAAGAACATCGTAAAAAGAAAAAAAGACAAACCACGAAAAAAATTCATACATCAAGTATGGCGGAAAGGCAGGAAAAATTAAACAAAAACCACTCGAGGAATTGAAAATATTCGTAGAAAATAAAAATTAATAAAAGAGCTCGGTGAATGGAAATTAAAATAGCTAGTCCGAATCCAACACGCTGATAGGGTAAAAGGAAGTGGGAAAGAAAGAAAAAAAAGCTTCTAAAACACAATTGGACGATTTTGATATTAATATTTTACGACGATATACAATTAACTTATCATCATAGTTTTCATAACAGTCCTTTTTGGATCTTAACCTACTTGCAAAGAAATTGCCACCAACTTCCCTCTATCTTCTGACCCTTAGAGTATTAAAGTTTCCTTCCACGTCATCAATCCTTCTGTTTCTTTTGCATGTTTACATATTTGAGATATATATTAAATTCTTTATTTTTAATATAAGATTAAGGTTTATTTATTCTAATATTTAATGGCCTTGATGTTTCAGCTAAATAAAACTGATCGCATTCACAAGGTATTTTACAAATACAATTCTTTGTTCTTTCTTGTTCATTGTTGGGTTTAGTTTTAGAAAAAACTAGATCTCAATGTATTTGTTTGTTTTGAATGTTGTTGAAATTTGAATTTATTTCTTTTGTTTTAAGTTTTTCTAATAATCCTTGTATGTATGGTATTGTTATTTTCCTCGTATTATTTGTTGTGTATGCTGTAGGATCTCATTTTAAGTTATTTTGTTCTGTTTGGTCAATTATTGAAAATTCCTTATTTATAAACGATAACGGATAATCATTTTTTTAACAAAACAGATGTTAACAAACGTGTATCCTCTAACAACGGGTTTTCGCTAGAACAAGTAATTTTGACTTTATCGTATAAGGTTTTAACGATTCCCTTTTTAATATTGGCATTGTAATTTGATGTGTAATTTAGATATATGTTGGTGTGTGTTGGCTTTCTATTCACACGAATCCCATATCTAGTATCGTTCTTCAAAATTAAAACATCCAAGAAAAGTAGTGTGTTATGTTTATTTTCCATTGTAAATGTTATTGTCTCTTCTTTATGCTTTATATTATTCAGAATTGTCTCCAACAACTTTTATTCATTGAGAATGCAGCATTTACATATATCCAGCATACTGTGGGTTTTAAAGTTTGTTGAGAAAAAATATTTGTTTCAAATTCTTCCATAAATATATCGGCTCATAATAAAGATAAAATAGAATCCATTGCTAGACCAAAATTTTGTTTATATAATTAATTAGGTATTTAGTTGAAAATAGGTATTACCAGTACAACAATGTCAGTAACTCCATTACAGCTGATTTATTAGTCTTGTTCTAGTTGCCAATGTATCATCACTTTCTAATTTTGTCTTGATTATATTTAAATTCTTATCTAATAGCACATTTGTAAATAAACTATTTATGTCAAAACTTACTAAAATATTATTGAAATTAAATTTAATATTTAATAATTTATTTAAAAGTGTTATGTATTTTTTATAAATGCGTCATTTTTATTTGCAAATGGTTGTATTATATTTAATAAAAATTTTGACAATTCACTATAAGAAGAATTCAATAAATTAGAAATTTTTTTCACCAAGCAACAAAAAACAAAAGTTGTTTAATTTATTAATGTTTGTATTTTGAGAACAATTTCCGAAATGGAAATTGAAACGTCAATAAACTTATTTTAAACTTTAATTGTGGCTTATTCTCATTAAAGTAGTATGTATGTATGTACAACGTTAACATTACTTTTAGGCCCATTGCTGGATGGATAATTGCCATCGTTTTCTGTTCTTAGCTACCAGTTTCCAATCTCTGATTCCTATCTCTCTGACATCTTCCATCACTACATCTCTCCATTTATTTCTTGGTCTTCCTCTCTTTTTTTGCACCCAGGTACTCTCCAAACAATACTCTTGACTAGTCTATTACCTTGCAGACTTTCTAGATTACCGAGCCATTCTAGTCTACATTTTTTCGCCACTTTTGTTATTGTAGGGTTAGCATACAAATGTTACACTTCTGCATTAGTTTGTCTTGTTCGTATCCGTATCCTGCAGTGATTTCCAAACCACCAGCTTAATGAGTCATATTTTAAAATTATTTCTAAAAATCATACATCAAAGGATATATAGACTGTGCGAAGAAAAAATCATCCGTACACAGTTTGGTTTTCGGAATGAAGTGGGTACGAGAGAGGCTCTCTTTAGTACACAAGTGCTATTTCAACGATGTAGAGACGTGAACTGCGACATGTATGTGTGCTTCATTGACTACCATAAAGCGTTCGATACAGTAAAGCACGACAAACTGATTGAGATATTAACCAATATTGGAATAAACACCTGTGATTTAAGAATTGTCAGCAATCTGTACTGAAATCAAACATCATCTATACGGACAGAGGCAGGAGAATCCGACGATATTAAAATCAAACGTGACGTCCGTCAGGGATGTATACTATCACCACTGCTGTTTAACATATACTCTGAGGAAATCTTTCAAGAAGCAGTGGGTGATGTTGAAGCTGGAATTCGAATCAACGGAGAATCTATCAATAACATTAGATACGCGGACGACACGGTAGTATTCGCTGACCGTTCTGAACCTCCAGGAGTTAATGAACACAATCACAGAGGTCAGTCAGAGATACGGACTTTCACTAAACACTAAGAAAACAAAATGCATGATGATCTCTAAGAAGGAACAGAAATTTGGACAAATCAGTGTAAACGGTCAACAAATAAAAAGAATAAAAACATACACCTACCTTGGTACAAACGTCAATGAAAATTTGGACCATTTCATAGAAATCAAATGTAGAATAGAGAAAGCAAGATCTGCATTTCAAAAAATGGCTAAGTTATTCAAATGTCATGATTTATCAATGCCCATAAAAATCAGGTTACTACGATGTTACATCTTTCCTATACTGTTGTACGGAGTTGAGTCATGGACTCTCACAGACGCCACCTGCAAGAAAATTGAGGCTTTTGAATTGTGGCTTTATCGTCGCATCCTGAATGACGGTGAATATCGTATACCGACCACGTTACTAATGACGGTGTTCTGTTGAGAATGAAAAAAGAAAAAGAGCAGTAAACCACAATAAAAACAGCCAAAATCGAATACCTCGGTCACATCATGAGGAACAGTGAAAGATATGGACTGCTGCAACTAATCTTGCAGGGAAAAGTAGAAGAAAAACGGGGACAACAACCACAAATCTTTTTAGAGCAGCAGTGTGCAAAGTGCAGATTGCCATGATGGTCGCCAACATCCGAAACGGATAGGCACTATAAGAAGAAGAAGATATTTTTTTTTCCATGCTTTCAATGTGTTCTTCCATTAAAATAGTAATTACTTTAAAATTAACTAGGTACCCATTTTGTCTATAATCTACGTTAGAATTTCAAATTCAAACAAATATATTTAGGTTCCTTCTAGATAATCTCTTACGTTTAAGAATCCAGTCGACCCTGTATTGAAACTGCATCAAGGATGCAATAGAGGTGGTTTTATTTCATTTTATAAATATTTTCTCTTTCTTAAACAATATTATTTTCTAATGTATGCCTTCTGTTTCGACTCACTAACGTAGTTTTTTTTTACCATTTTTCCCAATAGAATACTTTAAGTTATCTAATAAGTTCTTGTTTACCATATCCTCCCATTCAAATTAAATATCCAATTAACTATCCCATTTCCTCGCAATATTTCGGTCAGTTGTCTGGCACTACACTCGCTATTTTCCCTTCTATCCTAGGAACAATAATCTCTTCACGACAGGCAATCAGATTACTCGGCTTTAGTTCAGTCTATTGGTGAAAGCGTTCGTTTAAGTCCTTTTGATGCACGTATGCAGTTATTTACCGGCTAGATCCTACGTGCTCTCCCACAAGTAATTGAGCGTCCAGTAATCGCCAAAGGAGCGCTTTCCTGCCGTTCGTTGAAAATTGAAGTTTATCAAAAAGGAATTAACGAGTTGGTTGAGCATTTATACCATAAAAATAAATAATTTATTTTAAATGATTTAAATATCAAAAACATTTCAGTAAATGATTATAAACTTATTTTCTTACTAGAACGTGGATTGAGTATAACACTTCGGGATTCTAAAACGTATGATACTCTACAAAAATGCTTTTGATTTGACAGAACAGCCATATTATGTGCAGATTTATTTTGATATTGTGAATGAATACAAAACGTTCGAAATAAAACGTTTTAAGATGCACACAACGGTATACTTTAAACAAGCTATAGTATCGTTTTAGCCTCAGCTAGTCCTTTCCCATCATATTGATAGCACATTGTATATGCAAATCCTCAACAGGTCAAAAAACCATAGGCGTCACCCTATACTTGTTTTGAAATAAATAAAACAAATTCATATTTTAAGATGCCGTCAACAATTCATTATCTTTTAAAAAATCTTCTGTAAAATAAGTGTCCACTAATCTCACTATACCTTTTTTGTGCTTAAAAAATGTCGGTATATATGCCACACGATTATTGTTAATTATACACGGCCGATTAACGAGAGAATTCAATGTTTTACGAAACAAATTAATGTAAACAGTAATTTAAAGGTGATTATTGTTTTCAATACAAGTTTTCGCCTGACACAAAAAGAATACCTTCTTTGAACGATTACCTGGAATTACTGATAAGGCTTCACTAATGATAGTTTAAGTAGTGTTTATGCCACATTACAGCTTATGCCAATAATATAAATTAGAAATTGTTTGCATCTTCCATTTAGTTTGTAGATGTACATTGTTCATGTCTTACCTACCTACGTTTTTGGTGTCGATATTTTGTTATTTGTATTTAAAAATGACGTCGACAACAGGTTTTATCCCGGTTAAGTGTAGTTTTAAAGGTGCCTTCAGTCTAAGAGAGAAAAATATAATATTAAATGTACATCAACGCCCTTTAAGTAATGTTCGTGAAATCGTTAACATGTGTTCAAATATGACAGGGGTTGGAGAAGCAACAATTTATAGATTCCTAAAAGAAAGAAAAGGAGGATCTGTTTCATCTCTAAAGAAGAGTGGAGGGAGTGAACCCTTGGAAATTGAAGAAATGCATAAAAACATGATGAGACGCAGCGTCCACTCATTTCTTTTTACAAATAATTTCCAACATTAGATAAAATCCAAACAACAATTATAGAAAACGAAGAGTTACCAAACATAAGCAACAAGAAATTATGGGGACTATTGAGAGAGATGGGATTTCGTTGGCAAAAGAATAGAAGAAAATCCGTTTTAATTGAAAAAGATTACATTGTATGTTGGAGACGAGATTATCTAAGAACTATTAAAAAGTACCGAGAAGAAGGGAAAACAATTTTTTATTTGGACGAGACTTGGATAAATGAAGGTCATACTGTACCATATCTATGGGTTGATACAAATGTGAAAAGTTCCCGTTAGGCATTCATCGAAGGTGTGTCTACTGGAATAAACAATCTTCCCGTTGGAAAAGAACGCAGACTCATAATAACCCATATTATAAACAAATACGGTTTTGTCAAGGGTGGTTTATTAAGTTTTGCCTCAAAATCAAACAAAGAGTACCACGAGGAAATGACTGCTGATGTTTTTGAAGAATATTTTGAGCAAATGTTGGATTTAATTCCAAAAATTCTGTTATAGTCATGGATAATGCTAGTTACCATTTAAGACTAGCAAAAAAATTGCCAACAACGGCATGGAACAAAGGAGAGTACAAGGAGAATTCGACAAAAAATGAATTATTACCTATTGTAAGGCAACATAAAACAGCTTATAAAAAATATATAATTGATGAAATGGCATTAAACCGTGATGTAATTATTTAACGTTTACCCCCATACCAATGTGATCTGAATCCAATAGAAAATATATGGTCTCAAGTAAAGGGTGAAGTCGGACGCAACAACAAAACTTTTAAATTAGAAGACTTACAATTATTAGAACATTCCTTATCAAAAGTAACTCTAGAAATTTGGAAAAATGCTGTTAGTCAAGCTCACAACGAAGAAAATAAAATGTGGAATTTGGATGATATGACTGATGCAATGATGGAACCGGTAATAATTAACATTGGAGTTGAAGATTCCTTAGATTCTAAAGAAAGCAGTCTTTCTTTAGAATGGAATTTGATTAAAATAATTTTCATTTTTTTTACAAATCGGCCCATGTTACGGCCATAAATTAGTTTATATATAACCAATAAAATAAACTTCATGGCAAACTAAAAAAAATATAAATATATAAAACTATAAGTTTTATGGATCAGCTAATTGTCATATTAGTCTTCCTTCAAATAAAGTTAACTTTAATAATTAATTAATATTTTAAAAAGGTTTTATATTTTATTTCGACATAAGTATTATCCTTTTCTGTCATCTGGTACATAACCAATATGTTGAATTTTGTTTAATCAACATTTTTAAGAAAGCAAAGCCTTTCTTTCTATCCAGCATGAGAATTCTTTTAAACGGCGCCCAATTTAAATAGTTTAGGAACCTTCTTGTATTTGTAACCCAGGATATCTCTGTAAGTATTTTTTAAATTTCTTTCTTTGTAGTTACACCTTCCAGTCCCTCCCTTATTTACGACCCCAGCTCTCCAAACAAAACAAGAGTAGCCATTCTCAAACATTTCAGTTTATTTATATATTGTTAGAAGTGACACCCAATGTCGTAGGCAAATTAAATTGCTTCACTTTAACTAACTTTAACATTTCTCTAACCTATTTAAAAATAGGTTTTCTCAAGGTCTGTAAAATAGGCTTTCGTGGCGGCATTGACCTCCTGTTTTGACTTAAATTACTGCCCGCCGAGGACCAACTCGATCAGTTTTGTCATAATAACGGCAAAGTATAAGCTGGTCCGTTGTCATGGTAAAAAAAGCACGTTTTCGTCACTAAATTTGATCGTTTTTCTGCAATGCGTCATGGAATCGGCCTAATAATGTGGCGTAGTAGAATGCTGTGACCCTTTTCCTCTACTTCAGGTAGTCCTTTACCCCTTGTAAATCTCAGCAAATGATGGCAGCGCCCTTTCCGATCGATAGGACAGTCGCCTCCTTCAGAGAACGTTCGCCGGCTGTCACCACTATTTTGACTATTTTTTGGTCCCTTGTGCGTACCAATGCATTCATGTTTCGTCAGTGGTTGCGAAACGACGTAGAAACTTTTTTGGGTTACGCCTCGATAGAGTCAAATACTGCTCTGAAGTATTCTCACTCTTGATAGTGGCTACTATCTCAGTTATCTGGTGCACCTTTATTCGGCGATCTTCCAATATGAGATAGTGGATTTTTGTCACGTTATCCTCCGTGGTAGTCAATTTTAGGGCACCTAGGCGTGACTCGTCAAAAAACGAGTTGTAGCCACGTTGAAACTCATTAAACCAATTTTCCAGGGATGTCATCGATACACATCGTCCAAGCAGTCTTTGATTTAGCTGTATATTACTCTTTTTCCATTTTTCTAAAATCCGCGGATACGTTAGCTTTCATACGCGGTCGAAACAAAACTACGAGTCCAATTCAGCTGACATTTTGACACATTAGCCGTCTACGAGAATGTGTAACACAGTAGTAGATTTCTTTCGAGATAGTGGCGCAATCGGATGGTGAGGCTAAATACTGATCGGTTACGTACACACACGAGTCCAACCCATTTTGTATTGTTTCATTTTTTAGTAAACCAGACAATTAAAAGGTGGATCTGGATTAGCCCAGATGGAAACATCAGAAACGAGATTGGCATTTGTGGATAACAATAAGGCATTCGATTTTATAAAACTCTGAACCGTAATAAATGGATAGAATAACACAGGGATTAATTTCTATCATGTTGGCTGTTATTATCGCTATCGTGAGTCAATTTTTCATACCAGTGTCTTACGATTTTTTTACTATAATGTGTTTCTTCTTCTATGACCACTCTTTCTCAAAATGTAATCTAACTCTTTCTAAATACAATAAGCTTAAGATCCCCCATGTAACATTTATTCAATCATTCTACAATGATGATGTGAAATCAGCAGTTATATTTCCAAACATTGTATCACAGTTTAAATTATCTTCCACTCATAGTATTTAATGTGGAGAAAAAAATCTTACCCAAAAAATTTCAAATTCCGTCATATTTACCGACACTCTCAGTGCATTACATACGATAAAACAGTTATATACAAGTAATCCCACAGGTATTTTAATGAAAAAATTACATTTGCTAAACAACGCGAGGCAGCAAGTAACTTAAAACAAAGTTAAAATTTAGAAAAGCAGAAGAAGAAGAAGATGGAATAACAGCTGAAATATTTAAAGAAATGTGAGAATTAGGAACGGAAGTAATGCTTAGAATTTGCAATATGATCTAGAATACCGGAAAGTGGCCAAATGGCTGAAGTAAATTCACGTTTATTTCCAGATATAGAAGAGGTCCATCGATAGATTGAAGTACTTACTGTACAGTAGCATACTTCTTACCATCATCAATAAAAGACTAAAATCAATTCTCTTACCAAAAATTTCCCAAGAACAATGCGGACTCGTCCCAGGTAGAAAAACAAAAGAACATATTCTTAATAATTGTCAAATTATCGAAAAATTTCAAGAGTTTGACGTAGAAACATATGTATGCTTTGTTGACTATTTCAAAGCCTTTGATACCGTAAAAGGGGATAAAATGTGGCACAAACTTAGAGAAATGGGTACGCCAGAATATCTAATCAATTTATTACAAAAAGTATACGTAAATAATAATGCTAATGTAATGAGTTAATACTGTGGTTTCGAAAAACTTCAAATTAAAATTTGGAGTTCGACAGGGATACATAATATTCCCTATTCTATTCAATATATTATAGTGAACATATGATGCGTCAAGAGTTTGAGGAATGGCAAGGTGGAGCAACGATAGGAGAAAGAAAAATCAAAAACCTACGTTATGCTGATGAAACTGTTATATTGGTGTCATCACCAGAAAAACTGGAACAAATTATGAATAGGCTAGGCACGGTGAGTACGAAATATGGTTTGAAAATAAATAAAATGTCTAACTTTTTTTAAATATAAATTAATTATTAAAGTTAACTTTATTTGAAAGAAGACTAATATGACAATTAGCTGATCCACAAAACTTATAATTTTATATATTTATAATTTTTTAGTTTGCCATGAAAGCAAATCTTTGTATATTAATGAAAAATGTTTACTTAAAATTTTAACAAAAAGTACCTTATCACTGGCTGTGTCTTTTCTTTAAGAAAGTTCTTGGGATTAGATGTAAATCAAACACACTGTATAACACAAACTGTAAATGATCTGGGGTAACCATGGAAACACAAAATGGACAAATTTTGGGCAAATTAAATCGGCCTTGTACTCTTCAAAACTCGGCTGCTTAATTCTTGCTTAAAACCAGGTAGACACTTTAGAATGTTGGAAACGCTGTTTTACAAATTCTTCGCATAGGGTATAGCACAAAAAATTGGTGATTAACTAACTCACTGAACAAAGCCAAATAGCATTCACCTGTTAACTCATGAAATCAAGCAAAAAATTGCCGGTTTTGAAAAACAACATGCCAAGAGCTTATCTCTTCCAAGTCTAAACTGCCTCTCTACCTACTACTACACTATACTTAAATTTCAGATAAACGAAACGAATCACGAAAAATAATAACGAATTAAAAAAAAACCGGACTCGAACAATAAACCCAACGGCTTTGGCCGCGGGTCATCGTAGAGTGATATCATCCTCTCATAATAGGTCTCTTAACAAGACTTAAAATGTTTATATTATCAATTTTAAAGAAACAGAAATATTGAAAATATTTTTCGGAGTTTTAACTTATACCAGGTAAATCGAAATGCTACAAAAGAAGTTGGAGCGTTGCTGTGTCAAGTGTGTTGATTTAAAAGTAGACTATGTTGAGAAATAAATGGTCACTTTTCCAAAATTGTTGGTTTTCTTTTGTATGCTAAGTACTAACTGGACCGCACTTATATATTAGTAACCGTTTTATTCTTTCGTTCCGTAATTCCAAGGACATAATATGTTCTTACATTTGGTATGTTGCCGATGATATGATTCCTTACTTTGGCTTTAAAATCTCCCATGATTATTTTAAAATCTTTTCTCATTCATGCATATTTCAAGCACTTTCAGTTATTGACTTAGAAATATCTTCATCATATAATTGATAGGCTAGTAGGAGCGTATACTTGAACTATTTGGATGTTGTACCTTTCTGATAGTTTAACAATGATACAAGACGTGTTTTTTAAGTAAGTACCGTTTTGGAATTAAAAAAATACGTGCAAAGATATAGCAATAATTTTAATTTTGTATGAAACCCTGTACCTTAATCTACTTTTCTACATAATTTCCGTGAATATTGAGGCACTTGTCATAACGTGGCACCAGTTTTTGAATACCCTCCTGATAAAATTCTGCCGCCTGACTTGTTAACCACTGCATCACAAATGTTTTGACTTCGTTATCGTCTTGAAGACGCTGACCGCCCAGGTGTTTCTTCAAGTGCAGAAATAAATGGTAGTCGCTGAGTGCCAGATCAGGGCTGTATGGAGGATAATCTAGAGTTTCCCATTTATATGATTTAATGAAATGAAATCTTTGGTCTGATTAGCCGCATGTGGACGGGCATTGTCATGCAGCAAAACGATACCCTTACTTAACTTGCCACGTCTTTTGTTCTGGATTACACGACGCAGATTTGTCAATGTCTCACAATAAGACGCTGCATTGATTGTCTCATTACGAGGCAGAAACTCCACTAGCAATTCTCCTTTTCTGTTCCAAAAAACTGTGCACATGATTTTCCGAGCAGAAATTGTTTGCTTAATCTTCACTCTTTTGGGTGATGATGAATGTCGCCATTCCATGGATTGTTGTTTCGATTCTGGTGTGACGTAGGCCACCCACGTTTCGTCACCAGTAACAATTTGGTCTAAAAAATCTTCACCTTCACTGTGGTACTGCTCAAATGCAAAGTAAATGCACTGCCTAAACGTTGGGTTTTGTGCAAATCCGTCAACATTTTTGGAACCCAACGTGAACACAATTTCCGGTAATTCAAGTTCTCGGTAACAATGCGATACAAAAACTACGAGGATACTGAGGAACGAAGTCGGACAATGATGAAATTGTAAAGCGTCTGTTTTCTCTCACCTCTCTCTCACTCATAATGTTTTGTCCTTAAACTTCAACGATCTCACGATGAATATCGATCGGTTTTACGCCTTTAGCACTAAGAAAGCGTATAACAGCCCATACTTCACAATCAGCGTGACTTAAGATTGTTGGAGGCATCTTAAACACTAGAGGTAACAAGTATACAATGAAGAATTATACTGTAATGGCGTCAGTGCGTAGACAAGAGATGTAGGTAACCAGCGCTTATGCGCGGAACGCCGACCGTAGCGCTGCGGCGGCGGAATCGCAAAACGGTACTTACTTAAAAAACATGCCTCGTATATAAGCTTCTCTGAGATTGCAGCAGTTTTTGTAACCAGATTATTGATTCTTTTATGGATTAATTGTGCTTCAACTTCTAAATGTGTATTGTATTTTCTATATCCAGAATAGGTTACAGGACCCAGGAATGGGTTGAACATATATCCAGACCAAATGAAGTGTCTGGTGTGAAAATCCCTACATAAAACCGTCTATATGGCACAGGATCGCGGCCAATAGAGTCAGCAAGCCAATAATATTTAGGGTGTTACCACGACCTGACAAGGCCTCAAGAAATGAGAAGAATATCCAGAATTGACATTGTTCTTTTTGTAGTCTCGTTTCACTTAGACCAAGGACATCCCATTGGAACCTAGTTCGTTCTCCTTATAGTTCATCCGTTTTTCAGGTAATTTGAGCGTTCTGGATTGAAACTAGCAAAATAGTCGTAAATATGTCGCTTTCGATATTTTATTGAATGTTTGCCCCTCTCAGATTCCATGAGGCTAACTTCTTTAGAGATATAAGATTGAGCACCCATCTGGGGACCAAATCTTGTTGTTTTAAAACTCATTTAGTGTCAATATTACTAATGAATAAAATTTCATCAATCTCACAGTATACCATATGGTTATCTTTCATTATAATTATTTGTACAGCATCAATGTTTTCTAATTTTGGACGACATTCACGACTTTTGTCTATACTGGCGTTTTACCGTGACAAAGAAAGTATTTTCACTGGAAGGTAGTATTTTCAAGAATCAAAAAATTTATAACCTCATATGCGAATAATTTTAACTTTAATGGTCTGAAGAAACTTTATGTGTAACTAATTACTTATTTGTGTTTGTTTATATTTTTAGATAGCTATGACGTCCATTAGAGACCCTTTCTACTACATTTCTATTTGAATCATTCTACTAGCAATTAGTTCCGATAGAAGGAATTTCAACTGAGCCTCTTCATCCAACGATTCCAAATGCAATATGCGCTTATTCAGACAATGTTATCCGTGGCTTTTGTGACCGTCGATTGGGTTTATAGATAATTCTTGAGCATTCAGATATTCCATCGAGTTAATTGATTCAGCGGGATATTTCTGATTTATTGCTTCTGTCCCAATTCGGTCGGTGAATAGCTCGAATATGCCTGCTAACAGTGGTGAGACCGCGCCAGACCGGACATCGATAAAATCTATGGTGAATGCACATCTTTCCGGAACGTGAGGTTATAAATACAATTTTGTATTTTAATTAATCATTTGTAAAAATGGGAAACCAATTAAGTAGCAGATATAGACGTATTTTTCAATATCATTGCAAGTTATAAAAAGTAATAAAGAGTTTTTGATTACTTTCAATTCTACATCGTTATATTCGTTTTTCATGTACATATTTCACATAAAACTTATTTTATTCTTCAAAGTTATAGGGATAGTTATGAAAAATGGATTAAAGTACAACTGTATATTTAAAAGAAAAAATTAATATGTTTTAAAATCGCTTAATAAATAAAATCCTTAATAATATAGCGCGATCGGTGTGGCAGGGTTATTAATCATTCTAATTTGAGACATATTTTTATAAAACGAAACCATCTATTTAGCATATTATAAACCATTATATAAACCATAACTTTTCATTTATATTTTTTATTAGAGTACTGGATTATATTTATAGTGGTTGATATTCTCCACGATAATAATTTTCGTAATTATTATGTTACTGTCTTTATTACATTTCATAGAATTATGACAGCGATTACGAATATTACTCACTAAAAAACGACGCCGAATTAATCCAACATTGCAAAAATGTTGGATTAATTAAATAAAAATTTAAATGTAAAGTTCGAAATTGTAAACGTGTTTGTATAGTTACACAAAAAGACATATGGTTTTTGGTACACTAAGTGTAGGAAGAGTTACGTGTGGTCTGTACTTTTGTATGGATGTGAAACTTGGACTTTAAACGCCGATATCATGAATAAAATCGAGGCGTTTGAGATGTGGTTGTATCGAAGGATACTAAAAATTCCATGGACTGGAAGAACCAGAAACGAAGAAGTTCTTCGAAGAATGGGACATCAACGAACTCTATTAAATATTATTAAGAGGCGTAAACTAGAATATCTTGGACATATAATCAGAGGACCAAGATATGAGTTCCTTCGGCTAATTCTCAACGGTAAAATCGAAGGAAAGAAATGGATAGGACGAAAGAAACTCTCTTGGTTGAGGAATTTGCGGCAGTGGACAGGTTTGACAGCGGACCAATTGCTACACGTAGCGCAAGACCGAGATCAGTATAACAATATTATAAGCATGGTAGTCGCCTACGTTCCGTAGGGATATGGCACTCTAAGAAGAAGAAGAAGTGTAGGAAGATTTATCCCATATACAATGGTACATTTTGAATGACTGCCAGTAAAGGTTATTCCATAAATATACGACTGTTTTGGATTATTACGACAACGAATATTTTACTGTGCAAGTAGAAGTATGAAAGTAAATTGGTCTAATCATTATTCCAATAAACTAAATAAACTAAAATTATTTTAGTTAATAGACTTTCAGATAGATCCAAAATTTATTGTGAAATTTAATCAAAAAATAACAAAAATTTTTATGCAAACGCCCCTACTAACATATACAATGACGTCTATGAAGCCAAATGTGTTCATTAGACATTTGGGTTGGATTTCGGTGAAATGTAAACACCAAAGACGCGTCCCGGGTTTCTTTGACATTACACGATTTTATTACTTTATTAGGTACTACAACTGTAATAAAAAGAAATATACTATTTTTAATATACATGAAAAGACATTGGCAGAATGATGGTTCAAAAACCAGAAAAAGAATCTAATATTTCACTGTGTCAGTTTTAAATATTTATTTGCTTTGAGTGGATGTACTCTTAAAAGTTCCGAAAGTAACAGTCATAACATACCGACTATTGATAGTTAAAGTACCAAGTCGTTACAGATATTAAAAAGTAACGAAAATTTACATACAGTTTCATATATCTCCGACTAATTTTATTTTTAAAAACAGTCCGTATAGAGGTGTCCGGTAAAGAGAGGTGTCCGTTAAGAGAGTTTTTAGTGTAGTGTATTTGTTTTTTAAAGCCAAAAATTAATGTTTTACATGTAGACAACTTTATATTTAATGTACTTTCTTATATTACTTCTGAGAAAACCAACGGGGGCTGTTATATATAGTATATATAGTAAATATATATATATATATATATATATATATATATAATATATATATATATATATATAGAAAATCACTAGGTTCTCGGGAAGAACCGCGTTGAGAATTTAACGCTTGACATTTCGGCTCCCATTTTGGAGCCGTTATCAAGAGGGATACGGTTCGGTTCGAGTTCGGGGTCTCAATCTGCCTACTCCCCTCACTCGAAACGTACCAGTATCGTGTTCTGTATTATAAATACAAGAACTGTCTCTCAGCACTGAGGTCTCAATCTGCCTACTCCTCAGTGTCGAGTGACGAGTGACGAGTCACTCGATATACTTCACTCGAATACTGAAGGTATATTTTTTGGTGGATTCTCGCACTTTCTATACTTATCAATAAGAAATATATGCCGGTAAACAATCACCAGGTTCATATTCTATCAGTTCTGTAGCCTACGATGTGGTTGAGCGGCTTTGCAAACCTCTCCAATCTCCTAATTCAATCGGAATACTACAATGGACAATTCGTTTACATCAATTGAAGTCGCACAAAATTTACTGACAAATCATAGTCTAACAATTGTAGGCACCCTACGGAAGAGAACAAAGTGGCATATCCCAATCGAATTTTTATTGAACAATAGACCCCCAAAATTAACTATGTTTGGATTTACCATAGATATGACGATATTGTCCTATATACCAAATCCAAAAAAACATTTTGTGCTTGTGTCAACCCTACACCATGATGGCCAAATCGATCCGAAAACGGGTGACGAAAGTAAACCTGAAGAAATAACGTTCTATAACTCTAAGAAAGGTAGTGTGGATACGATTGATCAGCTTCGAGGTCCCTATACTGTCGCCAGAAATACAAAACGTTAGCGCATAGTCATCTTTTATGGATTGCTTGATGTTGCTGCAATAAATGCATTTGTGATACAGAGAACCAATAAACTCGATCTAAAAACAAGCAAAAGAAGAAGATTTTTTAAAAAGAACTAGGTCTTCAGTTACTAATGGACAATATAAAAGAAAGAGCTCAATCTCCTCCTTTGGCATAAGATGTAAGAAATCTATATAAGAAATCTGGCTGAACTCAGTGGTGTTGGACCAGTACAAGCACCTGCGGAATTACAAAATAAAAGGGGGCGTTGTGCTTTTTGTAGAAATCGTAACACTCGATGCATATCTCACGTTTGTAAAAAATGTATTTGCTTGAAACATACCGTACCTGTTTGTCGCATATGCATTAATAAAATGACTGAATAAATAATATACAAGGGGTTTTTTAAACATTGGCAATATTGTAGTACGTAAGTTCTTTTATATTTTTAGATTTAGTTTTATAATAGAAATTTATTTTTTTTATTGTAATTTGTCTTTAGTAGCAGTTCTAATATATGCAATTAAAACGTATTGTTACAAAATGAAACATAAAAAATTGTTAGTTTAATTTTTGGGCTTCTTAGACCCAACCCGTTGTTACGTGTATCAAAGTATCACTCGTATGCCGAAAGGTTTAAAGTATTGTTACACTTCGTTTAAATCGCTTAATTCAAAAACCAACTTGTTTACTATACTAAACTCAATGATAGTAATTATATACTTCAAAATCTGAATTACAAGTGTTCTATAAACTATCAACTCTATATTTATATCATGACATCATATTTAAATCTAAGATCTATATCTGTCATTACAGTATTTTAAAAATGGGTAGAATTTACTATTGTACAATTCAGAACATTCGACCATTTAAATCGATAACTTAAACCGAATTTAAAACAGTCGTATATTCGTGGAATGGAGTTTACCTGTATATATAAATATAGTCGCTATCCTTAATGGATAACGACTATATTTAACAAAATATATTATATAACTGGAAATATTCCCCAAAGCCGGTTAAATTCGACCTTCGTAACTATATCAAAAAAATTAAATGCAAAAATATCCGAAGACTACAAAATAATTAGCCTAATGAGCCACCTACTTAAAACGTTTTTAAAAGTGATACATAAAAGAATATACAAAAAATGTGAAGAACCAGCGTCATAGACACAATTTGGATTCTGCGATACCTTAGGCATCCGAGAAGCTTTAGTCGCTATACAAGTGCTTATCCAGAGGTGCAAGGATGTTAACTGTAATGTATGTTGCGTAAAAACAATATTTAATATTTTTATTTAATTTTGTATCATATTATTATATCACACTGTATATTAGTTAAGATTTATAAAATTCCTTTGCACCATCTAATAATCTGTAAGGCTCCTATAGCTTGCATTCAAATAACTTTCTAGACACAAATTTCTAAAACCTTCATAGAATCGTAATAATGAAGGTATTAGTATTTTCCAAATTATCGTTTTGACTCATTCGAAAATTCCGAAAGTTGAGAGAAATACCCTTCTCAGGTAGTTTTTACCAATGAATTCAAAGTCGAAGATATTTAAAATGTACACATATCCTTTATATACGTCGAGGGGGTCAGGGGGGAGATTTCTGAATGTTAACAAAATTACGAGCTGAGAGATTGAAGACAGTTCAAGGCAGTGTCAGTTCAAGGCAGTATCAGTTCAAATTCCAGTATTGGATGAGGGCTAGGCTCTACTCGCGCTAGCTGCACCTCAGAAGCTTTAACATAGTCGTGATATTAATAGGTTTACTCAGTTAGTGTCAATATTGTATCACCGACAAGTTATATAGTTTTGTGGATTTATAAAGTTTAGTTTCATAAATCAGCTATCGTATGCAAGTTATCGACGTCCAAAATACGTTGTAATTGTTTAAATAGACTTGTTAAAACGTTCTTTTTGAATCTTTCATTTGTCCCAGTTTTCTGGGTGGTCCTTCAAAGAAGTATATAAAGTGAACCTATTTCCCCAAGGAAAAACCTTTTTCCCCAAGGGAAAAAACCAGCGACCTATGACTGGTGCGTGAAACAAAGCCATCAGGACAAGGTGTAAGGACAAACGCACCTGCATCTTCGCTCAATGTATATATCTGTTTTATTGACTACAAAAAGGTTTTTGGTAGAGCAAAACATGACAAGCTCATATCCATCTCGAAAGAAGCGGGCTTGGATGATAGAAACTTGAGAATAATATATAATTTATATTACAACCAAACTGTCAACATTAAAGTAGATGACCAGTTGGCAGAGAGAATCTTCATAGATGGAACAGTGAAACAAGGATAGCACTGTCTCGAGTGCTATTTAACATGTACACGGAGCGTATATTCGAGCAAACAGTGGGACAACTACAGGAAAGCGTCTTAGTTAACGGAGTGCATCTAAACAACATTAGATGTGTTGACGACGAAGTAGTTTTTGCAGATAGCCTAGATGGTTTACAAGCAATAATGTCGTGCATATCAGATATAAGTCAAGGATCTCAATACGAACAAAACAAAGTACATGGTAGTAAGTAAGCGCGAAATATTAAATACATATTAATTACCACGGTAAACAGCTACACGTATCTTGGTAGTAACATAA
This sequence comes from Diabrotica balteata, assembly GCA_918026665.1. Lineage (NCBI taxonomy): Eukaryota > Metazoa > Arthropoda > Insecta > Coleoptera > Chrysomelidae > Diabrotica > Diabrotica balteata. The sequence goes on from OU898277.1 coordinate 44,001,027, forward strand.
ACAGTCCATGGGACCACTCTGCCAAAATAAAACGACGACAAAATCTCTATCAATCGATTTTCTGCATTATTAGTATGGACGCTATGTTAGAAACAATAGAGATAAAAATAATTATTGTATAAAAAAATTGATGGCAAGACACTATGGGGCAGAGCTAGAAGTACAGATATACGACGTAGATTCAAGGTGGAGAACATCAAGAACTGGGTAAAAAATAGAATAGTAGAATGCAACGATCATATAAGCCGAATGAAAACAAATAGAATAGTAAAGACAGCAAGAGACGGTTCGCCAATAGAAAGACGATTAGTAGGGAGACCACGAAAACGGTGAAACGACAACTTATTAGAGGCATATTGAAAAACAAATAGAGTTATGTCTACATAAAAAGAAGAAAAAGAAAAAGAAGAAAATACAGAAAAACTATTTTAAAACTTCACGCTAGTATACTGTATCACCTTTTTTTTAATATATAGTAAGATCAGTATAACTTATAATGTTAGTCAAAGTGAACAGACTCTAATATTACTGTTGAAAAGCGTAAAGCTTATAATATAGTCTACTTACATCATTCTTTAGAAAAACAGAATGTAATAGGTGAAAATTTTTTATTACCGTCTGAAACTATCAGGAGTCAATTCATATTTATTCTATCAGACAAGGTAACGACAATCCTGGTAAAGAGAAAAGTCATTTTAAGAATTTAGGTCTTCATTAGCATCAGAAGTAATTGGTTTCTATTTAGGGCGCTCCTAATCTGGTCCAAGAATTCGACTTGAAAAAACATATATATACAGTATGGAAACCACTTATGGAATAAAATTGTTTGTGTTCTTATTTTAGAAAATAATAAAAAACGTTGAGATATCTTAACTTTTAAATTTAAATGTACGCTTTTTAGACATAAATTTGAATGTACGGGGTGATCAATGCAAGTCTGGCATAGTGCATAATCTGTATTTTAAATGAAACACCCTGTATATTTTCATGTTTTTAAAAGCTCATTAACAACCTAATTTCAACGAACTATATCATGTAGGGTCTATTATGAATAATATACAATGCGAAATTTTGAAATTAGGTATTTTCTTCAAGACAATGAATTCATAGAATACCCGAGGTAATTGATTGGATTACATTAAAATAAATACTCAACATGTTCTCTAGCTTGTTGTTGGCAATAACACAGTCTGCTATAAAACTCGTTCCGAACTTTGTTTAAAGTTTGAGGTGAAATATTCCGTATTTCTGTAGTTATCCTTACTTTTTGAGGTCTTCAATGATAGTTGATTGTGTTGCATATACCTTGTTCTTGAGATAACCCCACAAAAAATCCAAAGGCGTAAGGTCTGGCAACCTAGCTGGCCGCTCACTGGTCCCTTTCATCAAATCCACTTATTGAAGAAGATTTCATTAAAGTAATTTCTCACCATAAAAGCATAATGGGGTGTTGCATCGTCCTGCTAGAACCAGCCAGTTTCATGCGGTAGGGTCGGATCTATTGGATTGTGATATAAGTTAGCCAACTAAGGAAGAACATCGTCCCTTAACATACTTAAATATCTTTCCGCTGTCAAATTATCATCTATAAATATAGTACCAATAATATGATCTCCTATAATACCTGCCCAAACATTCAACTTTTGAGGATACGTGTGTCTCACGCATCCAATGAGGATTCTCCGCTGACCAATATCTACAGTTTTGTCAGTTTCCCTCTCCGTTCAATGTGAATTTTGATTCATCAGAAAAAAGAATTGTGCCAAGAGCTATTTCATTTATTAATTTTATCCCTCATTCTTTTGCAGAAATTCTTTCTACGATCCGGATCGTATTCTGTTAGCTCCTGCACAAATGTCAATTTATATGGATGAAGTTTTCTGAATTGTGCATACATTTTCGACACAGTACCTTGTGAAATATTAGGTAACTGAGTATACCTCTGATTAAATAAGTTTACTACTTCAACTTGACTTCTACAATTCTCCCCGTAACCGATCATCATTAAAATCTCAATTCGGTGGGCCTTAGTTAAATATTTCATTTTTATTTCTGGAAGAAATTAGTTTTTAATTAAGAATTTATTATTTTAATGTAAAATGTCAACAGCATGTCAACTGATTGATAACAATCCGCATTATTTACCGATTTAGTTTAATTAGCAGACTGTCGCTACAGTTTTTACCTATTCACGACAAAAAATGTTAACACGGCTACTAAATAGAAATTTTCCCCAATATATAGTGTACTGACACTTAGAGTAGAAGTCTATTGTCTGTATTTAGCTAATTTAAAATAATATCATAACACGTGATAAATTATTAATTTTCAAATTTCACCTTGTATTATTCATTATAGACCCTACATGCATAGTTCATTAAAATCAGGTTGTTAAAAGTATTTTAAAAACATAAAAATATACAGGGCGTTTCATCAAAAATAAGGTTTATGGACTATGCCAGACGTGCGTGAATCACCCTGTACATTTAAATTTATGTTTGAAAAGCGCACATTTAAACTTAAACGTTAACGTGTCCCAGAGTTTTTGATTATTTTCTATAATAAGGACACAAAGAATTTTATTCAATAAGTGGTTTCCACACTGTATAAAAGCAACTAGAACAAGATGCTGCCATTGTTGTACTAAAGAGACACAAAATTCAGGAAAGACAGTTAAAATTTGATTTTACGTTTAGTGCCTCGATAATTCATTCTTACGTATTTCGTCCTCTCAATACTCATTAGAGTGACTAGTAAGAAGCCCTAAACATGAAATCAAATATTTTTCGTCAAGGCAAGTAATAATGAAATAACTCCCTAAAGACGCGACATCTAAAAATATAATCTATAGATGACGCCTTTTGCACCTTTAACATCACGTACTACGTTTTTAAAAGACATGCATGATATTAAACTCATTGCACATAAATGTTCAACAGTTGTAACGAAATTACAAGATAATATAATTTGTTGCAGTATCTACATAGAAAGGGAAGAGCGCTAACGACTAATCAATGTATTTTAGAGTTTTTGGCCTCATTTGCAATTCACAAATAGATAATTACAACATTACGGTGATAGAATCATTAGTTTTGGATATAGGAACAAATTTATAGCTAATCAATGACAATACACAGAAGGCATATAAAACCTTGTCATTTAGTTGGTACATTTGCTTTCGTAATTGCTTTTATTTGCAGTCGAACTTAACCGAAATACTTGTTATATGCAAAGTGAAATATTTTAAACCATTATGTCGCAAATAAAAAAGATCAGTGAACTTACTAACTTTTGAAAGAAAAGACAAACAAATAAATAAAAAAGTAATTCAACATTATTATGCTAAAAAATGTAAAAAGTAGAGAAAATCAAAATACTAAAAACACGTTTTTAATATTTTTCAAAAAACTATCGATTGATACCTAACAAATACGACCCCCCTTCAGTAATACCCACTAGAGCGATAAGGGGGACAACTTTGAAATCTTAAATAGAAACCCCCCATTTTTTATTGCAAATTTGTATTAACTTCTATAAAAAAACGTTTTTACGAATTGTTGATAGATAGCATTATAATCGAAAAAAACGATTTATGTAATAAATTTTGTAGTTTACGACTATAGATCACATCTTTTTTTCTCCTACTGTAGACTATAGACCTTCTCAACGAGGATTGTCTTGAGTGGGATATATAATGAGGCTGTGACGGTCACTACCTGTGAACATTAATAACACCGGAATCTATAAGTTCAGTGTGCTTATTGCAACGAACTAGTAAATTGGTAATTCTTACGCAGGTGTAAACACGATTAGTATACGATTGTACACCGCGCGTTTAACACTGTTACAATATTTGTAGAATATCTTAATAAAACTCTTGTTGTATAAAATACTTCACAATGAGAATTTAAACCAGCAAAAATTTGTTCAGTTTTTTCTTTTATACACGTCACAACTTGAACGCCCGTCCTGTCATAAGCGCTTTTTTAATGAATAAAAAAAAAGATTTTAAAATGAAGAAGGCCCAAAACACTGATCGGAAAATGATAGAACAAGAATTAATCTTAAATTAAGGTCCTTGGTGAAGTCAAATATATTGTTTTTTAGTTGTGTTATTAAGCGTTGAAATCGTAATTTTAAGTTTTTCTCAGTTTTAAATTATTTATAACTAGAAAACGAAGTTCACAGCAAAACTACAAGAGACCTATTTTGTGTAGAATGATTCAAAAAATTTATAAAAATTGTTCGGGCCGAAACAACTAACTTTTACAAAATTTGTTTAAAAAAATGTTTACAAAATTTGAACAACTTTTTGCCTGGGCAACCTCTTAGACCTTATTTTGGGGTATCTCATTATGCAAAACGATCTCATGAGAATATTTTTCCGAAAAAACCTGAGCTTTTTACCTTGTTTAAGAGCTAATTAAAAAAATAAGCAAACTATTGATTTCTGCGCATACGATGACCTTTCAGTAACATATAAAGACAACAGAAATGGAAGATACTATATTATGTTCAATCTCGAACTCGCTGGTTTCTCCCTTTCGCATTGGATATCTATTATTGCCATAAAAAAATAACAAGCAAGTAGACTATAAGAAACTCTATTTAAAGACAAGTGAAAGCAAAGGACAAATATACAAAAACATATATGCATTCGAATATAGTAAAATATATAGAGCTGCAAATTTGAATATTATGTGATGCGAAATCGATACCAAACCGCCCGTCCACAAAAGAAATTTTGAGTAGGTATGCTAAAATATGAATGAAAAATAATGACTTTAACAGCTAATTACTACTTAAATACAATACAAAGAAATATAATACTTTTATGATATACATTTTATTATTATAATAATAATGTTTAAAAAAATGCAATCGAAAATGAAATAATTAAATTATACTATTATGCAATTTAAATGTAATATTTTTAAACACATATGTTAATACCAATTAGCAACAAAGACATAAATATAGAATGTTCAAAATAAAGTTCAATTAAAAGGTTTAAATTAAAAAAAAAGATCCAGTTTTATATCTAAAACGGTAAAAGATATTTTGTATTTTTTTTTATATAATTCTTAGTTCTACAAACACCGGCATATGCTGCTGTTTTTTAAGTTTTAGCCACCATAGTTGCATTATATGAACTTCTATTCCATCCATTTGTATGAATTCTATTTTGCTCAAGTTATTTTTATGTCTTAGTATCATGGTTCTATTGAAATTAAATAAATAATTATTATTAATTGCATGATCTATTATTGCACAAGTATTTTTATTATTTCTGAGGTTTTATTATTTCACTTTTATGTGATATCAGTCTGCGTAATAACTTTCTGGATGTGTGTCCGATGTACAAGTTATCACAATTTTCGGAAGGTATTTTATAAACTATATATTTGGGCTTTTCATAATATTAATATTACAAGAACCCACTGAAGGATCACTACGTTCATAACGTAGTTGATCAAACTTACCTTTTTACATACATTTAAAGTTAGGAGAATACATTAATAATAGGTTGCTAGTCAAACCGTGACCGCAAATACTCTTAATTCAATTAATAGTAATTAGTGTTTGACAAATATTTTATTTCGTTTATTTATTTTTTAAATTAATATGCTGCTCTTGATATATGTGTATGTTTTTATATCAAATAAATAATTTCTTATTATATATTTTCATTAATATGATGTTATAAGGCTAACTGAGAAAAAATGGTCAAATATTAGGGTCCTCAGCTATTAAAAACGCTAGGTAAAATAAAGTTAGGGCACAACGACACAAGTTTGATAAGTGGTAATATGTATATTAATATATATCTATCGATACATGCTTTAAAAATTTACACAACTGATACTTCAACCCGGTAGCATCGGGTGCTACCTCTATAGCTCTATTTTCATTTTATCTTTTGATTTCTCGCGTTTTTAAGAGCTGGCAACCGTAATTTTCAACCATTTTTCTCTGGTAAACTTATATCATTATATTAGAAAACAAATAGCTTTTATTTGTGTAAAAAAAACATGCATATACCTTGTGAGCATCGTAATTTATTTAAAAAATAAATAAACGAAATAAAAATTTTGTTCAAAAACTAATTACTAATCAATTGATTTAAAAATATTTGCTGCCAATTTTTGATTGCCAACTGATTATCAATGTGTTCTCGGTATCTTCATTTTTGTTTTTCTACACGTATTTTTTATCGATCACTCTCTTATAATTTTTAGTTGTGTGGCTAAGTAGTTTTATGGCCCTATATAATAATATCGATATAGTTTTGTTGGGATTTAATTGTATTAATTTTACTTCAATTTTTATTTTTGGTCTTAAAATTAATAAAAAAGTCACTAAATACATTATTATCTACTTATAAAATCATTGATAATTATACATACATCTCTCGATATTTCCCTAAAGAAGTAACGAGAATTATTAATAGGCACCCTGAAAAAACCCTTCGTTATCGTCTATTATACGTCCTACGCAAATAAAAACTAGGTCGAGTAGTAAGAGATAATCATCTGACTCTATGGTGTTTTGCTTTCCACTAGTGCTTCTGGCTGCAATTATTCCTGTCGGCTTGAGCTGTACAGTGAAATAAAAAAGTTTTGGTATAAAGAATAATAAATTTTGTCAAGTATATGGGAAACATTTTCGATATAAAAGCAAACTTTATGTAATACGAGTTTTATGAAAAATATGATGGTGACTGGGCGCGAGAATAATAAAATTAAATTGAGACTAGAGATTATAAAATATTATCGTAAATTAGGAAAATGTGAAAAAAATTTATGTTTGTTCGATTTAAGGACACACACTGTAATAATTAGTAGTACAAGTCGTTATTGAATTTTAATTTAAGTAGACGTTTTTGTGAAATATTAATCTCCTTCCAGATTTGTATGGCACCGTTTCTCTGAAAACTTTTGCTACTTTTATGCGTAACGTTTTCAGGAATGGGAAAACATAAGTTTAAATGTTGTCGAGTTAAGTAAACATATTTTCTACATATTTACAGTTAATTTATTAGAGAATCCTAAACCAAAACAGTTAATTTTCGGGTAAAATATTGAGAAAAATTTAATGATTCTAATGACATAATTTGTTACATAATGGTGTAAAATCTGGGGGATATATTGAACTAATGAAAATAGTTTGGAATCAATATGATAATTTGCTTACTTTGTCTGTTTTTCCGTAATGAAATCCCCAGCGCCACCTTTTCACGGAAACTACATTTGAATAACATATATATATATATATATATATATATATATATATATATATAATATATATATATATATATATATATTATATGTCATATATCACTGGTTTATTGTAAAGAAATACTTGTTAAATAAATATTTTTTATTTAGTCAAGAAATAAAGTAGTTTATAAAGAAATAAATGCTTTGGAAAATTTATAAAATAACATGTATCATCTTTAGATGATTTAGAGTCATAACCACATCGCATGTTTTAGCATACCTACTCAAAATTTTGAGCAGGACATAAGTGACACACAATTTGGATTTATAAATGCACTGGGAACGAGAGAAGCCCTGTTCGCTGTGAATGTACTTGTGCAAAGGGGCATGGATATTAATCAGCCATTATATATGTGTTACGTGGATTACAACACAGCCTTCGATAAGGTCAGAAATAACCGTCTTATCGAATTACTTGAAACGAAAAACTTAGATATGAGAGACATCAGGATCATTAGCGCTATCTATTATAATCAGATCGCTGTGGTAAAAGAGAACAACGTCTTTTCAAATTAAATACAGATTGAGAGGGACGTCAGGCAGGGCTGTGTCCTGTCTCCTACTTTGTTTAATTTGTATTCAGAGAAAGTAATCCAGGAAGCACTAAAAGAACTAACTATGGGAATAAAAGTAAATGGCCGACCAATCAATAATATACGGTTTGCCGACGACACTATTTTATTAGCGGAATATCTTGAGGACTTACAACAAATGGTTGACAAAGTGGTAAACGTCAGTGTAGAAAACGGACTGTCACTAAACACAAAAAAGACACAATTTATGGTAATTACAAAAGCCCAACAGCGCCAAGAAAACATAACAATACATGGAAAACAAATTTAAAAAGTTGAGAAATATAATTATCTGGATACAATAATTAATGAAAATAATGAGTACACAGAAGAGATTAAGGCAAGAATAGGACAGGCAAGAAATTCTTTCAACAAACTGAAAAACGTACTCTGCAGCCGGGACATTTCAATTTCTTTAAAGATAAGACTTCTGAGATGCTACGTGTTCTCCGTATTATTTTATGGATTGGAGGCTTGGACTTTAAAGAAAGATGTTTCGGATAGATTGGAAGCCTTCGAGTTATGTGCCTACAGATGGATATTAAGAATAAGTTGGGTAGATAGAGTCACGAATGTCGCGGTGTTGAGAAGAATGGGAAAAGGTAAAGAGGTCTTAAATACAGGTAAAGTCAAAAAACGGCAATATCTGAGACATGTTATGAGGGGCGAGCATTATAACTTGTTGCAATTAATAATGCAAGGAGGAATACAGGATAGAAGAAGTCGCGAAAGAAGACGCATCTCTGGGTTGAATAATTTGAGAGATTGGTCTAACTGCACTTCTGCTGACCTCTTTAGCGCAGCGGCGTCGAAAGTGCAAATTGCCATGATGGTTGGCAACCTTCTTAGAGGAGATGGCACGTGAAGAAGAGGACTTAAAATTTCTTTTGTGGACGGGCGGTTTGGTATCGGTTTCGTATCACATAATATTCAAATTTGTATACGCTGTCGTACGCTTTATTAATAATTAAAAAACAACGAATTAATAGTATTTGATGCACCAAGGGTGGGATTAAGATGATTACGCCCGAAGAGCAACCTAATCCAACCATAGTGTCTTCGGTCAGGGATAGAGGTTGTCCAATGGGCATCATCATCCAGTAACATCAGTGGTAGAAACAAAAAATGCATATTTATTTTGTAGGTGCAGTAAAATAAAAAGTAAAAACGTCTTAATTTAATTTTTATATTATGTAAAGTGAAAAACAAAACTTGTATCTACCACTTATGGTACCGGATGATTACGCTTACCAAGCAACATCTATCTCTTAGGCCAGGGGTCCTCTGGCTGGATTATCTTACTGTCCGGAGGGAATCATCTTACACCCTTTATGCATAAATATTAAATCATTGTTTTTTAACTCGTATTGTAGGCGCTCATTTTTATCATTAAAATTTAAACCAGCAAAAATGTATGCCCTTGATCTTGTTTCTCTCTCTTATACACGTCGCAGCCCGAGCGCCCATACTGTCCTAAGTGCCTTATTACCGATTAAAAAACAAGGTTTTAAAACAAAATATACCCAAATTTTATATTTTTTTTAAATTAAGTATTTATAACTCGAAAACGGTCTAGTTTTCAAAAAAACTACAACAAAATTATTTTGCTAACAATGATAAAAAAATTAAAAAAAAATGTTCGGCCCGAAAAAAATTATTGTTAGGATATCTCTTAAAAAATTGTTTAAAAAAATTGGACAACTTGTTACCTGAGCGACATCTTGAACCTTATTTTGGGATATCTCATCAAAGTGATTATGCAAAAAATCTCATGGAAATATTTTTCCGAACGAACCCGAGCTTTTCGACTTGTCATCTATATTTACTCCAGTTATAGTTTTTTGTATTTTTTACAAAATTCATCTGTTCATCAATAGTGGTAATGTATATTATTTTTGAAAATTTTATTTAAAAAATCCCTAATAAAAAAGTATATGTATTTGTTTAAAGATACACCCTTTCAAGCTACAGCACAGAATGTTTTCGGATCAACAAATCCAACATCAGTGCTGTTATCAGATATAAATGAGTGAATGCACTCTCCATGTAGGTAAAAAACCTTTAGCTGTTAATAAATTTGGTAAACCCTTTAAACTATGGATATAACGCACAATTTTATAACAAAAAAGTCCTTTCACACTTTTTTATAAAGTTAACCGATTCCAAAAAAATTAAGTTGTTTTCAATATAGGTGAATTTTTATTTTCAGAAAATTAAATAATCTGGAAACAATGTACGCACTGAAATCGCTTCTAAATAAAAACTCGTTTGTGACTTAGGAAATTTAACATAATATTAAATATAATCATTTTTTATTAACTATTCAAGGTTGTTGACATCTAAAGGAAATGAAGCTAATCTGCAACATAATTATTTCTTGCGTTAATTATGTAACATTTGCTATTATTCGAATTAATTAAGATTTTGGATTAAAGCTCGAAGTTTTAAATAAATTATTACTTTGACTAAGTAAGTACTATGGTTTAATTTCTAAAATGTAATTATTGTAACCTAAAATTATTTAAATGTTTTTCTAAAATGTATTGCGATAATTATGGCATAATTTTAAACGAATTGTTAAAATGTCAATTATTTAGAAAAAAAAAACACTTTCGCTTTTAACCGAACTAGTATTATGTATTTATTAAGCTCTTTAGGTATTTAATGCAGAGACCTTTAACTGAATTACATCATTTACAATGAAAATTAAATACAACAGATAACTTGTAATAATTCTAATTTATTTTTTTACACTATGCATGGACTATCAAAAATTTGTTTTCTTGTGAACTCAACTTAAATAAGATACTTGTACGTACTGGACAATAATTATTTATTATATTGTTTAAAGTAAACTCCATTTGCGCGAACACATCCATTGATACGACAAATCCAATTATTGTTATTAATGCAATAGTTAACTAAATTATGTCGGATAGTTTCTGCAGCATCAAAAATTCGTTCCCGTAATTCAGTTTAAGTTTCCATTTCATCTCGTTTATCATACAATAGCGATTTCAGATGTCCCCAAAAATAAACATTCAGTACATTGCATTTTTGACTTCCTGGTGGCCACAGAATAGGTCCATTTCTACCAATCCAATGACGAGGATATCTTGAAAAAAATGTTAATCTTCGAAGAAGATTACCTTGCTGTAAATCTTTTACTCTCTGATAGTAGTATAGATGTAGCATGGAAATACCGAAATATTTTATGAACAACGTTTTGCGACATTCCAACCATTTTAGCCACCGTTTGTGTACTTTCATTTAGATTATTTTTCACAGCATCTAACATGTCGTCTTCTACATTTATTCGACGGATACTTCTTTTCTTTCTAGTTTCTGGAAACTAGTTTCCAGCTGTTCTCCGTGCGTAGAGGTGTTCTCCCCGGCTCTGGAACTCAATTTTTACAATGTGTGTTACCTGAAGACATATTTAATTTAATACTGAACATCACAGTTTTTTAACAACAAAATGTATAATCTTTTATAACTATATGTAATTTAAACGGTTTTTACCCATGTATTTTGGTGGCTCAGGCATTTTTACCTAGCAATTTTAAAATTTAAACCTGATGATGGACTGTTTAGTCCGAAAACGTTTGTTTTTGTTGATGTAGCCCTTTTAAGGGTTTTTTAAATAAATATACCCACTTACGAAGACTAACCTCTTTTTTTTATTATTTATTATAAGTTAATTGTATTAATAAACCAACAGTTTTCATTAACCCGTAGAAATTAATATTTAATTAATAATAAAGTTATATTGACAACATAAGTAAAAATTTAGTCATCAATTCATTTTGTTTGTACATTTGCGATAAGCCAAACGAAATTCGTTGAAATTTATACATGTGAAGTTATTCCACCACCGCATTTTTTCATGTAAATAATTATTGTTCTTTTTCAGGGCTCTGGATTAAATTTCAATTTTAATAGGTAATGTTAAATGATGCCGTGCTTCTAGAGTTTCATTTTTGGAATCGCAAGCTGAAAATAAAAACGCAGAGCACAATAATTATTAGGCAATATCACTGTATGTCAACATAATTCAGTTTGATTCAAATTCAAACATTGATTGTGTCACTTAGTTGCATTAAGCAAAAAGTATGATGTTCCGAGAACAACAATCAATGATTTAAAGAAAAATGCTGAAGAAATTGAAAAGTATACTTCGAAAATGGAATTGTTGGATGGCCGGATGAAACAGTTAGACAATGAAAAAAAATCCACAAATGAATCACTCGACACGGTACGACACGACACACTGTATTTGTGTTTTGTTCAAAAAATAAGCGAAGATGTTCCTTTGTCTGCACCAATTGTTGCCGAAAAAGCATTGTTTTTTAACATGAAATTGAATGGCGATCCTTGATTCAAAGGAAGCAGCGGTTGGTTGAAAAAGTTTAAAAATCGCCACGGTATACGGAACTGAAAATCGAAGGTGAAAAATTGAGTACTGCAAGTATTGAAGTCGTTGACGAATATAAAAGAAAGTTTCAATATATGATCGCTGAATATGGTTTGACACCAGTTTAAACTACAAAGCATTGCCAACGAAAACACTCTGCACTGTCTGACAAATATAAACCAGGATTTAAAACGGAACAGCAACGAATCACAGCAATGATATGTTCAAATGTTTCTATATTATTGATTGGCACGGCAAAAAAAGCACTCAAGGGCATAAATATTAACGCGCTTTCCGTTAACTACTACGCAGAACAATATGCAAGTATTTCCCAGGAAATATTCGCTGATTGGTTCAAAAGGTATGTACTGCAAACTAAAATTTGTTTATCTACTTTTCTAACGTCTTGTTTTTAAGTTTTTTTACCGTGCGTTCGACAATACAAGCAAAATTACAAGCAAAAAAATTGCCACCAAAAGCGATTCTTATTTTGGACAATGCACCTGAAGCCGGTATGCTGCGAAGTGATGATGAAAATATAACGTGCTCTTTTCTGTCTGCGAATACAACATCATTGATACAGCCAATGGATCAATCGGTCATTAAAATATTTAAAAGAAGATACAGAAAAAAATATATTCAAAACCTATTTATGGAAGAAGAATATTGTTTGCCAGAATACTGGAAAATATACAATTTAAAACACGCAGTCGACAATGCTGTGTATGCTTGGGCTGATGTTTCGGAAGTAACGCTGAAAAGAGCGTGGAATAAATTATGGCCTGAATCAACTCAAGATTAAAATGCCCCGGTGACAGCCGAGTGTAATGCGGTAACAAATGAAGTTATGGCTGAATCAATTGTTTTGTTTTCGTTGCCTAAAGATGACATAAACGAATGATTAATTTGTGCTGAGGACGCAAACGGCTATCGATTGCTGACAGATGATGAAATCATTGAAATGGCAACAGAGAAGGACGAAACTGATTCATAAGCTGACAGAGACTTGATGGTGGCGATGTTGATGATGCTATTGCAACTAACAAAGATTTGCTCAAAGAAGCTATAGAAGTTGCATCGCACATACAACAATTCATCAAGTGTATTCTCGACAATAAAAAGCAAATAAGGTAGATTTGATGATTTTACGTCGATTAAGAAATTCAGCCGTTGCAAAATGTGAAGTAACAATAAAACAAACAAAGATTTCGGAATATTTTAAATCGAATTGATTCGACTTAAATAAAATTTAAGAGCTATAGTATGAAGTTTCTGTTAACCGTCTTTTCGATTATCCGTCATACACTTGGTCCGGTGCTCTGACGGATAATCGAGGTTCCACTGTATATCGTTGCAAAGGCGATAAGGTAACCTTTTAAATATGCTGTCGCATGACCTCGGTTTGTATTTAAAAAAAATGTTGATTACGTCATTATGCCGACACTGATGACGTAATGTCCAACAAATACAAAGCAGTTGATGGCCATTCAAAAATTAAAATTGACCTGTTTTAAGATTTTTTTTAAATCGTCTGTTTCTAAAATATTGAAAATATTTCATACATTTGCATCATACTGTAGAGTTTCACTGTCACAATCTTTGCCAAATTGAATGAGTGTCTTATACTGAATTTAATTCCTACATATTATTATTTCAAACTAATATATAAAATTAGTCAAAACTTAAATTTAGTTATTACTGATTGCTTATTATATAACTTAAACTTTTGTTTTCATGTATGAATAAAATAAATACCAATACATTCAGTAGTCATGATTCAAACATTAAACGCAATACTACCATCTGTTGGGGCTAATTAGAAATGACGGAAATTAGGGTTAGGTCGAGGAATGCAGGGCAAAGATTAAACCCCGTACATTATTTTCCCAACAGCCAGCGTGGTAATTAGCCTTGTCTATTTAAACCCGAAGAGAACTGGAAACTTAACAATGTGGAATTTTGTATCTCGAACTTGGACTTTTGGATAATTGAATCGTGTGGCGATTTGTGGTACAAGTATCTCTGACGGTGGATAATTTTCGAGTTTCCAGATTCCACTCTGGCATTGTTTTCTGCTAGTTAAGTTAGGTACTTGGTTGAGCGTTACAAGATACGTACTAGTAAATGCATAATATGATAACTTCTACGTAATTGTTTTCGGGAATTCAACATTTTGGTCATACTATTAGTAATAACGAGTTGTATTAGTAATAAAAAATATGTAAAATTAGTGATATATTCGACAATAACTTGATGGAAGTTCATTTTATTTAAGAATAACACATTAAAAATTTTTGTTTTGTACACTTTTACAAAAATTTATTAGCATTTATTATCACTACAGCTGTTTCGGCAGAGTGCCTTATGCAGATTTAAGTAATGTATTTTACTATGCGTTTACACACGTTATAGTCTTTAACTAAATAAGTTGAGGAGGTGAAAACTGTTTGTCTTAAATTATATCAGTATTTCTTAGTTTATTAATTTCTATAGATTCTAACAAAGAAGTGCATATGTAGATTCTTGTTTTTTATTATTAAACCCTCTTTTGGGTTCTGCTATACGTTTGTTAAAGGTTCTAGCAGTTTGACTGATGTAAGTTTTTGGGCAGTCAGTAGATATAAGTTTGAGTATACGACTGTGTAAGTGCGGTTTATTTTAGCCCTTGATATTATTAATTTGGCCATTTTTCGCCATACAGTTCTGTTATTTGCTTTGTTTTTCCAGTTAAAAGTACAATATAAAACTTGGACAAAAATAAATCCATACCTGGGTCTAGACATTGTATAAAATATCGTTCAACTATCTGTCTCGCAATGTTGTTTGCGTAAAGGAAGAGATAATAGTTCAGGAAATGAAGCTCGAAAAAAGTTAAAACTTCGCAATTTTTTCGTCCTGCATGGATGAAGTTGAAATTTTAACAGAGGATAGGTGATAGCATAAAAATCAAAATCTATAGCAAACCGAAGTGCGCTGAAGGGTTTTAGGGGTGAAAACTACACTTAATTTTTAAAAATTATAAAATAACATATTGAACCAGAATATGGGTAAAATTTAGTTTGAATTAATTAAATAATGATAGTTTCGTGCTTTTGAATAAAGTTCCATCATATGTCAACCCTTAAAAAGCGACCCTTGTTAAAAATTAATGTAAATAAAAGAAGTAATGCGAAGAAAATAATTTCGCCTTGGAACGATTTGCATAAAAATTTGGAATTAAGCTCAACTCATCCTCTGCTTTATAGTTTATGTCATGCTGAGGACCCCTGATTGTTCTTAGGGGTGGAAACTACCCCTAATTTTCAGAAATTGTAAAATAACAATACAAATCTTAAGATGAGTGAAATTTGGTTTGGATTAGTTAAATTCGGATTAGTTAAATTTGGATTAGTTAAGTTCATCGGGGGCAGGTTGTTTGTTCATGCGTACGGGTAATAACAACCATCTTTGGAATACCATCCCCAATCTGTTGCTCTGATATTTATATTGCCAAGCCATAGACATACGAGCAAATGTTTTATTCTGTTGTATGGGATTTCAAAATAAGAACGCTTAAAATTTCGAATGTATAACGCCCCACTACCTAATATACCCGTTTTGTACGATATTATACAATCTATTTAACGATAGAGTGTTTCTTCAAAAACTATTTTGTAGAGTTGTGTGAATTAAATCTTTTTGGAACCCTTGGTTTTTAAATGGGGTGAGTTTAAAGGACTCGAAAAAGATGATGCTTGAACGTAAATCAATGCTTTAAACGGCTATATCTCGCCAAATGTTCATGGTACAACAAATCTAAATAAAGGATAATTTTAGTAATTTAAAAAGCTACAATTTAGTATATTTTTATTTTTTTCATATATTCAGTATTTTCGGGGATATTTAAAAAAAAAAGGTAAAAAATATGAAATTGTAAATCGTTTCTCGCTTTATGCTGTACTTTTTCTAAAACTAAGCATTTTAAATGGGTCAAACTTCTTGGACGTATTAACAATACATGTACAAAGAGAATTGCAGAAGGGTGAAGATCGAATTTAATTATGGGGGTGGTTAGGGGATTGTTTTCATCAATTTTTTCGTAAAAAATGAGGTATTTACCTTATTTTCATCATAACTCACTCAATTTTTGAGCTAGAGTATTTTTTTTTGTGACAATCGTATAAATCGCGTGAAAACTTTTAAATACCTTGGCACCACAATCAATGACCAATCGGATCACCAACACGAGATAAAAACCCGAATACAAATGGCAAGACAAGCATTTGTGAAATTCAGACCGCTCCTATGTAATCAACACCTAAACTTCGAAATACGCCACAGAATGGTCAAGTGCTACATATGGTCCATCTTGCTTTAGGGCATGGAAACGTGGACGAGAAAAAAACATCTATCAACAAACTTGAAGCATTTGAAATGTGGTCATTGAGAAGAATGATGCGCATACCTTGGGTGGATAGAGTTCGAAACGATGACGTCCTTAATAGAGCCGGCGTGGAAAGAGAACTCTTTGAATTAATTAAAAAAAGAAAGATTGGTTACCTTGGGCACATATTGAGAGGAGCAAAATATGAAATACCACAGTTAATCCTACAAGGGAAGATCGAAGGTAGGAGAGGAGCCGGCCGCAAACAATTATTTTGGTTAAGGAATATTAAAGAATGGACAGGAATACACAATACAGGTGAGCTGTGTCACGCCGCCAAGAACAGAATTCTAGTAATGAGATAGTCGCCTACGCACTTTGGTGTATGGCATGTTAAGAAGAAGTATTTTTTTTATGATAGGTCTATTTATGCTCTTTAAAAAATAATAAATCAAAGAAAACTGTATTAAGGCTCTACAGTACAACAGCTCTACAAAAATATGACGGCAAACATTAAAACTGGAAATAGATTAACTAGAGAAATTCCTATTAGTAAGGGCCTAAAGCAAGGCTGCTGCATAGCACCTACACTCTTCAAAATATATCTAAATGAGGCACTCTCGCTGTGGAGAAGAAAGTGCTGCAATATGGGCATCCCAATCGGAGATGATAGATTGTACACGATACATTTCGCTGATGACCAAGCCATTCTAGCTGAAGACGAGAGTAATATAAGCTACATGCTTAGAAAACTGGAAGATGAGTACACCAAATGGGGCCTCACAATTAATATACAAAAAACTAAGTACTTAGTTGTAGGAGAACAACCAGAAAGCCTACAAATAGAAATGAGAACCATAAAACCAACAGACAATTATAAGTACTTGGGAGTCCAAATAACATCAAAAGCAGGAAGTAGCGAAAAAATACATTCCAGGATTGGCCAAGCAAGATCGGCCACCAGACAGCTACACGGACTATTATGGAATAAAAAAATAACAAAAGAAAATAAAAGAAGAATTTATAAAACAATAATAGAAAGTATTGGACTGTATGGCGCCGAACTCTGGGAAATAAACCAAAGAAACAAATCAAAAATTAAGGACATGGAAATGAACTACTGGAGACGATGTTGCCAGCTCACTAGACTAGATAGGGTGAGAAACGAAGATATTCGGAGAGAAATGGAAATCGATCTTGACATAATAGACACAATCGAAGCCAAAAGACTTAACTGGTATGGACACCTTCAGAGAATGCCGGAAAAGAGATGGCCAAAAAAAATAGAAGAATGGACTCCGCCAACTAGAAAAAAACGAGGTAGACCAAGACGATCCTGGAGAGACGATGTCGACGATGCAATGACCGCCAGAGATCTAACAACTGAAGATTGCTTCGACAGAAAACGCTGGAAATTAGGATGCAAGAAGCGGCGCCAGCTGTAGAAGACTCGCTTGTTATATATGTATTAAGGCATCTGGTGCAAGGATTACTATTGAAATAAAAAAAATCTTAATAACATAAAAACAGATATAAAGAAAAAACGGGTAAGAATATGACTGTTAACAAAAAAATTTAATTGCGCGATTGGGAAAAAGAATTTAGTATTCACGAAGATTCCTGGGGGATATTTAATTGGAACTAACAATTGAGAAGCGAATAATCTACGAAATACTGGATCCGCTAGTACGAGTTCACAAATGTCGCCATCTATAGGAACGCTGACAAAACGCCCAAATAAGAATAAATTTAAGTAAGAGACTAAGGAAACGGAAAGTTTATTAACACAAGAGTACCAACGACTTGTTCTTCTGGAACAATTAAATGTTGCCGGACTTCAAGCCCAAAGGGAAAAACTTCTGATAGAAAAAGTTAGTTTAATCTTAAAATATTAGTCGTATAAGATTTTATCAACCAGCAAATACAAGATTTTCAGTCAACCTTTTATTTACTGTTCTATACTGCTTGTCTATGACTGCTATAAAGTAACAAATTAGCATAATTTATTGGAAAATATAATAAGTATTTCTGTCGGGTAGATATATCCAGAAAGTTCAGATAATAGAGGAGTGTTTTAGAAGTAACAACATAAAAGTTTTCCACTGTAATTTCTGAACCCCTGATTTAAATCTTATTAACCCCAGATATCTCGTGGCGCAACTACCATGTCTCAAATAATGAACCCAAAGCATGTTGTTCTTTTCTATGTAATGAGATTCTAAACGGGTACTTTCTTTTCTTTTTATCTGCGTTTTCGAGATTTACGTATTGGTATGTATAACTCGTTACAGATTACAGCATGTCTCTAGTATCTGAGGGGAATGAGTTGTCTGATGAATGATCGCTGTACCTATATGAGCGATGTTTGTGGCAAGCAGTTTTTTATGTGGCAAATCGCTTTGAGACTTCACGTATAACGAGTTTTTTATTAAAGATGGATTTAAGAAACGACTCGAAGAGCAGTTTTTTGTTACACGAATTTTTTAAGTTCTGACAGTGAGAATAAAAGTGAATTATTATTAAGTGACCCTTAGTTGGATCCAAATAATAGCAGTGAAACTGACTTATACCAAGAAGCAACTGGACACTAATAAACAGTGGTGATATGCGACTGTCTTTTTCATTTACTTTTCTGCATAGTTTGGTCAAAAAGCCAATGCAATGGCTTTGTTGGTGACATTAGTGAAATATTTGCTATTAAAAGATACTGTTTAACTACGGACACCTTTTATATTTCATCGGTGTCAACTTATCTTTTAATAGGAGCTCGCACATATATAAACAGTTCTACAATAACACATCGAACACAAGAAAATATTTGGTAGTAGAACAGACAGGACAGACCAAATAAACACTCTGGTTGAAAAATCTTTACATGAAGCTGTCTATTCATCAGAATCGCAGCCAATGGAGACAGCAAATTAACAACATTTAAAGTATCACCATGCCCAAGGGACAAGGGATCATAGAATGAGGAGAATGATAAGAACACAAAGAAAAGATCCACGACCAAAAATAAAGAAAAAGCTTATTAAATTTAAGTTATCATTGTAAGTATATAAAATATATAAAAAAAATGCTTCTTTTTTTATAAGCTTCTTTTTTAGGAAAATCTAATATTTCCATTTTGCATCGTAAATCACGTAAAGAAAGTCTAAATAGAATTAAACCAACCAAACCTAAATAATAGCTACTTAGTGCTAAATTAATGTACTTATTAAATATTCTAGGACATAATGGAGCTTGCTAATGGCCCAAAGCCAACTATTTTAAGTGGTATTGCTTCCCGTGAGACTAATGTTACAAGTTACCAGCATATACACTAACAAAAAATTATAGCATAGAGATTACACGTGGTCTAATATATATAAGTAAATTAGTCGAGGACAGTTCCTTTTAAAATCAAACTCTATTTAAGGGACAAATAATTAATCTTTTTCCAGAGAGAGAAGAGATAAATAGCTTCAGCGTTATTTTATAAATAATGAACTTAATCTCTGAGTGGGAATATTTTGTTAAAGTCGTCATAGGAAACATATACGTAATACCAAAATTTTTTCCATACTTTAGTAATAGTCGAAATAAACTGTTGTAGTTGTCTTTAATTGAAAGAAAAATAATTAATAATAATATTGAAGTGTATCTTCATTAATTTTGATTCAAAATTTTCCATATGTAAAATTTAAAAAATTTCAAACATTAACATCTAAACATCTAAAATAGAAATATATATAAAGACACACATATACATTTCGATAAAGACCTTTACATCATGGTGTATTTATGCCAGATATACCCACTAAGATACAGTGGTTGAAGTAGGTAGAAAGCTAGATTTAATGGCTTTGGTGTAAGTTTTGAAGATATCTATGTTGCTATTTTTTAGAATTATATTGCACTGCTTCATTATGCTGTTTATGGGAAAGCAATATGTCTTAATAATACACAACATTCCTCTATGACTAAACCTTAAGTTAATCTTAGGCGGAAAGAACTTTATGTAATTAATAAAGAATAAATCTTTATATTTTAAGTTATTCACGACAACATATATAAACAGCTTTGCTTACATTATCCTTCCCTGTTCCAGTATTACAAATTTAAAAGTTTCAAGCATACTTCTGTAAGACACCAAGTATGGATAATAGTTATAATTTCTAACATATACATATATATATATATATATATATATATATATATATATATATATATATATATATATATATATCTTAAAAATCTTTTTTGTACCTTTTCAACTAAATCTATATTTACTTTTGCATGAGGTGTTTAAACTACAGAAGCATACTCGAGGTGTGGTCTAAACAAGGAGTTGTATAATTTAAATATACAATCTGTCATCTTAAAATGTTTTGTGTTTTTAATTACTAATCCTAATATCCTAAAAGCCTTGGTAGTAGTAATGTGATAATCCACTAGGAAACTAAGTTCCTGTAGCTGGTTGTATACCATGTATCACAAAAAATTTTTATTTAAAATCCTTTATAAACGGTATATAATAAAATACCCAAATGAGCTATATCATAATTCCAAACTAATCTAATCAGTATCTTCTGTGATCCATGCTCCAAGGTATTTGTACGAAGATAGTTGTTCAATTTCTGTATTATCTAGTACTAGCTTAACTTTGATGCTTTGTGCTTTTCTAAATACCATGAACTTGGTTTTCTTCAAATTTATTTTTAGTCCAAAAAATGTACCTTTAATATGATATAATCCCTATAAAACATCTTCCGACGCCCATTTTTCATTCAATTCGGTTGTTCCATTGTTCTTTAAGTTCTTTCGAGCTCATTAAGTTTCTTATTCCTTTCATCCGTATTTTCTAAGGTAATCCTCTCTTCTGGATTCCTGTAGGTGTTCATACAGGTACTTGTTTCAGGAGTCTACTGTCTTTTATTTATTGGACCTGTCTGCACCATTTGAGCTGCTTTCGTTGTATGCCATCCATGACTGTACCTTCTATTCTCATACTTTATTGCATCCAGTTCGACGAGATATCTCTCTTCGATGTCTCTGTTAATCGTCGTGTTTCACAACAGTATAAATAAAGCATGCTTTTTACCACAGTTTCATGGGTTGTAGTGCTAAAGAGAGCATGTCAGCTGTGCCAAAACGAAAAATAATCCTTTTGCTAATTGCTTCCACTGAAATAAAATGACCGTTTAATTGGGCCCGGGCTATATCCTTCTAATTCTTTAAACTCCTGTTTTAAAATTAATAATACTCATTATTTTGTCTAATTACCTATTTAGTTGTCAAAACAGATACATATACCTAAAGAAGTGAAAAATGTTCAATTTAGAAATTATATAGTAAATAATAAATATTTGAAAACTGATTTACATATTCCTCCCGCGATTTGGGCTTCAAGTACCACAATTTTATAAATCGCACCACTAATAGACGTAAATCCTTTCATTTTAATTTCATGAATGTTTTTATTCAATATTATTTCAAAGTCGCACTGAATAGAAGGCCGCCCGCTCGTTTATTGTATAGACCCAAGACTTTACACAGTAGGGGGTTGTATAAGGTAGATATAAAGCTAACCTCTAGTACAAGATGACGTTTAGAATATTCTTCGTGAATGGATTTTGTTTTCGTAAAGAAACATATTTTTGAAATAGATATCCCTCTGAATTTTACCGTTAAAATTTTCGAGGATAAGCCTTAATACTATTGTTAATATTGTTTTGACACTTTTGACAGATCGTATAAGTTCATTTATGTTTGTTGTTTTTCGAATATTTTTAGTTTTATAATAGTTTTATAGAAACTGTAATAATATATTGTGATAGTAAAAAATCTTCAGGAATAACGTTGTACAGGTTAGTATACAAATATGTAAACAAAGGAATGGCCCGTATTTCAGAGAATAAATTAATAGTATTTGACTGTATTAATTTTTGGTACTTGCAAAAACCATTGACCCCAGTAAATGATCACAAACTACTTATCTACTTACATTTTGCCTTAAATATCCTTCTTACAGATTTAAAAATATTTTTTTTTTTCTACACTACAGTTTTCACATTTAAGAAAACCTACTGCTTATATAATATGTCCTACATCATCTTAAGAAATCCACAGATTTCTTAACATCCTTATATCGCAATTCAATTATCATAAACCAATTTGAAACATTAAATCTTAGAAGGCACAGATTAGAGCAAAAATCTGGATTTTGGTTTCATCAACAGAAATCATCGGATTGATTATCAGATATCGCTATAGCGTCCATACTAAAACCATTTTATTGTTGCTTTTCTTCGACAGGAAAGATTTTTTTCACGTTTAGAGCTTCTGTAAAATACGTATAAAGCGAATATACAGGAACACTATACGTGAAATCAAATGTTAACTGTTTTTCTTTTATTTCGATATACTCTTTATAAGCATAGGAAACCAATTCGCCGGGGATTTTTGCTTAATCGAGTAGATATGTTGTGGAATACAATTTAAGATTCCCCACTTTCTCTCTTTTAGAATACTTTTCTAAGGAATACATTTTAAAGTAGAATGCTTATTTTTAATTAATAAATTTCCGAGTAAAAATTGTTTCTATGTTTTCCTTTTTGCAGAAATGAGAGAAAATCAGAGATTTTCTTTTGGAGATAGTTTGTTAAATTTTTGAGGTAACTACGCCACCTCTGTGTGATCGATCAAAGAGTTAAGACGTTGCGTCCTCCGAAAATTTCTTGCAGTGTTGTCAGCACTTCTGTCTTAGAAAGTACTTTAATTTAATATATCTAAGATTAAAGCGGCTTAATACTAATACATTTTGGTATAGTATAGTAAGTTTAAAATTAGTGGAATTTTAAGTGCGTAGATATACAAAACAACTGTTTTTAGTTTGCCTTTATAATATCACAAAAAGCGGAAAGATTTCTTAATATTTGGCTAATTTACGAGCTATTATTTTCACCTTTTTTCAAAAATAATTAGGGCTGCTATCGGATTTCTTTTAAATAATAAATATAAAAATATTTAACCTTCAAGAAGAATATTTACATTGAAGTTATTTCTTTGCAATTACCATCTCAGTTTATAATTAAGACAAAGAATGTGCTATGTTTGGTATGTACTTTTATAGTCCAGAAGTGTGGACGCTAAAAGTATCGATCATAAACAAAATTGAAGCATTGTAAATGTGGGTTCATAGACGAATGCTAAAGATACCTTGGACAGCAAGGAAAACTAATGAAGAAATACTAAGGAGCGTCAACAAAGATAGAGAACTGCTAAAGATTGTTAAACATCAAAAAATGTCATATCATCGAAAAATCTGGGACATATAGTAAGGGGAAGTCGATATAAAATATTACAACTGATCCTTAAAGTCAAAATGGAGAGACGTAGAGGTGTAGGAAAAAAACAAGGTTCTTGGTTAAAAAACATTCCATATTGCAGAAGATCGAGAAGCCTTCGCAATAATGATCGCCAACATCGGATAATTCTGATGTGACACGCGAAGAAGAAGAAAAACATTTAATATCGTTTAACATTCAGTTATAACATCATTAAAAACAGTGTAAAACTTAATTCTGAAAACAAAAGTGTTGTCAAACAAAGTGTTTCAATTCAAAGTTGTATTTCAACCACACATATTTTTTATTACATTTACATTATTAAATTTAGAATTTCCTTTATTTAGAGATAAGCCCAGACAGTAGAGAGTGTAAATTTTTATCTCTTTTATTAAATTTTTAATTAACAGCATCTCTCTTTACTGATCGATTTACGTTTGCATGCATTTTCTATATATTGTGTATGTTGAAAGTATTTTTTTATCGATTTATTGTTTATGTTTGTATGTAGCCAACCACGTGTTAATTGTTGGTGCATTTTTTTATTTTTTCATGCATTCAACACCATGTATTGAAACTGATAGTTGACTGTTAAATTTTTTGTTTAAATTCAACCATTTGTTGAATTATTGTTAAATATAATTGATTTTGTTTAACTAACGTATTTTATTTCTCTACTACCAACACGTTCCCTGATTAAATATTAAATTTAAACACGTGTTAGCTATATTTCGACCAAAAGAAATAATCAGGCTATATCATTCGTATAGGTAAGTGAGTGGACCAAATATATTTTGCATTTATTTATACAAAGTGTGTGTTGACGCACTGTTGAAGTTTAAACAATAATTAAACTTTCATATCTTTTACATATTTAGCTTTCAAAACATAGTTTGTTATTTCTTATCTTTCTTCGATACCTAAAGTTTCTTAGCATTTCCTTTTCATTTACCAAAAGTTAAATAGCCAGCTTTTTCAAGCTTAATCTACTTTTCTATGGTAACTTTCCATACATATTACTTTATATATTTCTCTGTCGATCGATTTATCTATTCTATCTTATCTTATCTTTGATGATTTGATTTGTTGGGCTCAATCATCATCATGATCATTCTGGCTTTACAACCCTGCGTGGATCCTAGCCTCCTCAAGAGTTTTGTTCCAGTCGTCCCTATCCATTTCTCCGCCAACCATGTATTCCCATATTTCTTATGTCTTAATCGATGTCATCAAGGAACCTTGTTATGGGTCTTCCTCTTCTTCTCTGACCAATGAGTCTATCAAGAAGCGTTTTTCTAGCTGGATCATTTTATTTCATCCACCTCAGACGTCCTGTCTTATATGTTTTACGATATCAGGTTCCTGATATATTCTATAAAGTTCTATAAAGTTGTATCGTCTTTTCCATATTCCATTGTCATTCACTGCTCCATAGATTCGCCTTTTCTTTCGAAACATACTACCATATTTTCATTATTTGTTGTTAGGGTTCAGGTCTCTAAAGGATATGTTAGAATTGGGCGTATTATTGTTTTTGTAAAGTTTTAGTTTTATATTTCTTGATATGATTGTGGATTTAAGGAGGAGATTGAGCCCAAACTAGCATTGCTGATAGGTACACAAATTCGTTCACTGCTTAGATGACGTCAATTTCTATAACAAGCATTAAATGCTTATTTTTATATACTTGGTTTTGTTGGTGTTTATTATTAAACCTATTTTTGTAGCTGATTCTTTTAATGCTACATACGTCTCTCGTACAGCGTTTTTCGTTCTTCCAACAATATTGATCATCAACATAGGCAAATATTTGCACTGATGCAAATATATTGAATCAGTAATTGTTATTTGGATATACGTATTACTTTTTCCAGAGCCAGATCGAACAGTATACAGGAAAGAAGGTATCTCTGGTGCAGCCCGTTATTTGTTTTAAAAGCTTTAGACAGTTCCCCTTGAATTCGTACTGTACATTCAACTTTTTTAAGTTAGTTTTATTGAATTTACCGACTAATTTGGTATTCCTAGCTTTTCTATTGCTTTAAACATTTCTCTTATATTCACAGAGTTGTACGGTTGTAGTGGTAGAGCTGTTTTGTAGTCTACAAATATGTGATGGGTATCAATGCCATATTCCAGTGTTTTTTCCAAAAAATTTTTCAGGGTTGCAATCTGATGAATTATCGGTTTACCACCTTTGAAACCAGTCTAGTATTTTTCTACTATACGTTCTGCATATGGTGCCAAGTATTCTCATATTCCAATCATTGAGCCAAATGGCCACTTTTTTTATATAGTTCAGCTAGAAGATTATCTGTTGGGCACAATGCCGATTCCAAAAGCTAGTTTCGAACGTACGACTCGCTCTTCAGCAACCGTCTGACTGTCGTTTGTAGTTTATCCATTGGTGACCTTTCTAGCAACGTCCAAAAAAGGGTACTTCTTCTTCATGTACAATGTCCTTTCAGAACGTTGGTTACTACCATGGCTATCTTAATTTTATTGATTGCTACCTTAAATAGCATGCTTGTATCAACACCATACCAATCTCAAATCTCATACCTCGCACGGTATAATATTATATAGTGCTTTTCAGATAAAACTATCCACCTTAAATAACTTTTGAACCTCTATTTTTTTGGAAAAAACGCAAAAACACTTTAAGTAATATCTGAAGGGGGAGGCATAATATAATATTTAAGGTTGCTGGAAAATTTACCCTCTCACCCCCTGTATCAACCCTTTATTATTTTTAAATTACTTCCCCCTTTCTTATTTTATATTTGGATTCTCCTTTTTGTACTGATTTGAGAAATGTATAATACATGATACTTGAAGTGATTAGTTTATGAGAAAAGTATATACAAAAGCAAGAAAATTGGATTGAAAAAAAATTATTTTTTAACAATTTTATTACACACATTTAGAACAAACATTTCACTACTAAAAATTTTTACAATAATTGTTCAAAATTACTGCCTTTCACTTCCATACAATAGTACAATCTATTTTGAAATTCTTCTCTGACATTGCTTAACACGTCTGCATTTAATTGTCGACATTCATCCTCTATTCCTTGTTGTAAATCATCTAGATATTCTGGTTGATTAGCATAATTTTTGTTTTTAAATACTCCCATAAGAAGTCTAGGGGTGTTCAATCCGGTGACCTAGGTGGCCAATCGATCATCTGTCGTCTTTTACCTATCCAAGGACCGGGAAATGTTTCGTTTAAAAATTATCCCACAGGTAAAGCAAAGTGTGGAGAAGCTCCATCATGTTGAAATACAACCAAATCATCGGACAGGTTATCATTATTTGTTACTATTGTTCTAACAATCAACCACTTGCCTATATAATTCAAGATACGATGCACCATTTAAGTTTCCAGTGATAAAGAAGGGTCCGATAATGTGATTACGTAGGATACCACACCATACGTTTAACCTTTGAGGATGGTGTGTGTGAAATTTGCGTACAATATGTGGATCACTCTCAGCCGAGTATCGGCAATTTTATCTGTTCACCAAACTGTTTAATGAGAATGAGCATTCATCCGAGAAGCAAATATTGTTTAACAATTGTGGATTGTTAATGATGCATTTTATCATTAATTCGCAACATTCGGGACGACGATCAAAATCTTCTTAATTTAACTCTTTTACTTCTTCTTCTTCTTAAGGTGCCGTTCATTTCTGCGTAGGCGTCCACCGTACATCGTCTTGTCAGGTGAGATGTTAAATATTCTGGATTAAATAATTCTGTTTTTAGCAGCATTGCGAAGCATTTCATAGCTGTGGATTCCTGTCCATTGTCGAATATTGCGCAGCCATGACATTTTTTTACGTCCAAGACCTCTCCTACCCTCTATCTTCCCTTCGAGTATCAGTTGCTGAAAAGTGTATCGTTCTCCTCGTATAATGTGCCCCAAGTATGCAGTCTTCTTACTTTTTACATAATTAAAAAGTTTCCTATCCTGTAAGCCCGCTCTTCTGAGTACTTCCTCATTTCTGACCCTGTCCGTCCATGATATTCTGAGCATTAGACGCAGGCACCACATTTCAAACACTTCAAGTTTGTTAATGGAACTGGCCTTTAACGTCCATGCTTTCATTCCGTACAGGAGAACAGGCCACACGTAACACTTAAGCATCTTGTATCGGAGGTTGAAGTCCAATTTGCGATCAGTCAGAAACTTACGAAGCCTCAAAAAAGCATTTCTGGCTTGTTCAACTCTGCTCTTTATTTCATTCTCGGGGTCCCAACCCTCATTCAGCAAACATCCCAAGTATTTGAATTGCCTGACTTGTTCGATTTCTTCTCCAGAGACATATATCTTTGCGTTGGGGTAATCATTTCGACTTATAATCATTGATTTTGTCTTCTTGATATTTATTTTCAAACCCCGAGCTTCACTTGCAAGAGTTAGATCATTTAAAAGGCATTGAAGATCTTCGATGTTATCTGCCACTATGGCTGTATCATCGGTATACCTGATGTTATTAATAAATATGCCGTTAACTTTAATACCCTTATTAGAGTCTTCCACTGCTTCTGCGAAGGCTTTTTCTACGTATAAATTGAACAGCATTGGGGACAGTATACAACCTTGCCTTACTCCTTTTTTAATGGAGAAATCTTCTGCTTCGTTGGAATTTTGAAGACGTACTGTTGCTGTCTGATTCCAGTACAGATTGGCGATGATTCTTATATCCTTTGCATCCAATCCCAGTTCTTGTAGGTATTTTATCATCAATTCGTGTTTTACATTATCGAATGCTTTCTCATAATCGATGAAACAGATAAAAACATCCTGTCTTTGATCTAAACAATTCTGTATCAATGTTTGCATACTAAAGATCGCTTCTCTGGTGCAAAGTCCATTTTTGGAACCAAACTGACTCCATCCACTGACCTCTTCACATTTCTTAAACAATCTAGTGTGAAGTATTCTCAGGAAAAGTTTTAAAAAGTGACTCATTATGCTTATTAGTCGGTGGTCCTTGCAGAAGTCCGCACGTGGTGTTTTTGGTAGGGCGATAAATGTAGATCGAAGCCAATCTTTTGGAATCTGGCCCGTATCGTAGATGTCGTTAAAGAGCTTAACAATAATGTCTAGGTTTTCTTCATTAAGTAACTTGATTGTTTCTGCGTACATATCATCTGGTCCTGGGGTTTTGTTACTTTTTAACGGACGGATGTCCCGAGGAATATAATGCGGTAGATTCCTACTTGCTTTCCGCATCGCAGTACCGTAGCCCTCTAACTGTTTCAGTCTCACCTACGGTATTCTAGTAAGAAGCCGGTTTAGGATCATTTCCTTTACGCCTAATTCTAGTACTGGTGATCGCTTCACCAGGTTGATTCTATACTATCCCTAGAAACAGGGTTGCCACTTCCGTTGAATTCACTGAACCGAATACTATATTCTCCACCTTCATCATCGTTGTGGTGTTCACCCGTATCCCTGGGCAAGGGGGCCGTGTTATACCCCACGGAACTGGGTCCCTATGTGAACTTAGCCATCTACTAGCTGCGGTCTCTTGTACTAATTTAATTTTATATGGATAAAACTTAAATTTATGGAGGACTTGGAAGGCTGTAGAAGATGAAACACCGATTGCTCTGCTTATTGTTGACAGTGACTGTGATTGTTAAAAGTCTAAGTTAACTTGCCCTAAAACGGCTACTTGGATTTCTTTTTTATATAAAAGTTCCTGTCGGTTATGTTTTTTATTGCAAACTGACCCTCTTGATCTAATTTTTTTTGCATCAGTTCAATCACACACTTATGAGTTGCATGTCTATTGTGGTGTGTTTCATTAAAAATTCTAGCAGCAGCTCTTGCACAATTATTATTTTTGTAGTATAAACCTACAATTTCGATTCTTTCTTGCAAAGTGTACACCATTTCAGCGATCAAATTGCACACGTATCAAAATAAGCTGTTACTTACAAGTTATAACAAATTGTCGCTATTAACCGATTAAAACAAATGTAAAAATGATATCGAAAACCTTTGATAAAACTTAAATAAAAAGTGAATTTTTTTGTTTCTCGGTTTTTAAAGGTACTACAAATAGTACGGTTAAATATTTAAAGAGTTTAAATTATGCTACAACCTATTTTGTTAGAGTCAATTAAGGTAAGGGAGACACTGTCTTGTTAACAGGAAAATTGTCTATCTGATAAACTAATCACTTCAAGCCAAAGGTATTATACATTTTTGAAATCAGAACAAAAAGGAGAATCCAAATATAAAACAAAAAAAGGGGGAACTAAATAAAAAAAGTAAAGAGTAGATACAGGGGGTGAGAGGGTGCATTTTCCAGCAACCTTTAATCTGATATTATGTCTCCCCCTTCAGATATTATTTGACGTGTTTTTGCGTTTTTCCAAAAAATTAGAGGTTCAAAAGTTATTTAAGGTGGATAGTTTTAAGCACTGTATATAATTTATTAACTATAACTATAATTTTAATAATATTCAAATACTAAGAATAAACTCAAAATACATCAGTGAAAATTCATAAAGCTTTCGGATTAATTTTTTATTTCTGATGTTAAAATTCAGTAGAAAAAATGGAATATGTTTATATTATGTAAACATTTCCTACTACCGCTTTTTTCATAAAGAATATGTCATCCAGCGGCAACATTTTTTGTTAAAGCTCATTTAAAAGCTGTTAATTTTCCAGCCTCATAAATTTCGCATACGAACTTATTCCGATCTCTAATGAACAGTAGGAATAGGGCAACAAATAATAAAAAGTCCCGGCAGAGAACACAAAAAATAAAAGGGTCGCGTCTGGCAGCCAGTAAAAATCCCATTAGCCATTCAACGTGCACGTTCGTGTTTCCGTGTAAATTTAAAAATATAAAATTGGTATTAGCATATTGCTGAATTATGCAATAAGGGAATAAAAATGAATAACATCCTGAAGGTAATTAGAACGGGATAATTTGATTGCGTATAATTGTTCGAGTTGGATTCATAAATTTAAAGACCGGGTAAATTAATACACAACGCAATTATGAACCTTTTCGAACTTCAGTAACTTAATTATGGATCCGTACACCATATGTTTATTTTGTCGGCCTGTACTTCAATATTTAGGAAAAATTTGTTCCAGTTAGAGAACGATAATAGTATGGATGACTGTTAACGTGCAATGACATAAACACAAGTATTATTTGTCAAATATAGAAAAAGGTTTCAGAAAAGAGGGAAGACGTAAACGCTTGGTTTGGTGATAAGGTACAGTCTTCCTCAAAAATTATTTTATATTAATTTATTTAACATCTCGAGTCGGAAGGTAGATATCATTAGGAAAGTAATGAATTTAATGGGTTTTTAAACCATTAAAAGTTTTTTATTAGTTTTTGTTTTTCTCTATCGAAACACTATATCCCTCATTGCTTTTCTTAATGATTCACGCGAACCATTGTAGCTATACTCAGTGGCAAATTTTCTATGTACTCGTCGTAAAGTTGGAACTTGTTCGGTAGTGCAAAAATTAATAATAAATCGAAGAAGCATCCCTTTGTCACATTTATTCAACTTAGATTTTAAAGCCGACTTATTTCTTTATTTATTTGGAGTACTAAAGGTTGATGCAGTATCATCTTCGATGCACTTCATTTCCTTCTAAATGACTTGTATGTCAGATAAACTTACAAATGTTGCTCCTACAACACGTTTTTGCACTTGTTTTAAGTCTATTAGACTTGATTGTTGTCCCTTGTTGATTGTTGTGTACTTCAACTGGTATATTTCCGATAAATTTAGTGCGCCTTAGGTGGGCGTGGCGATTGTAATATTTTCAAACTTCTTCCTATGTTTGACAAATTGTACGACCGCTGCATTCGGCAAACAGTGACTAAGATCTATATGGATTTTTGCCACTACGATCTATTTTTAGAAGCAAATTTCACAACTAAGTCAGAATATATACCCCCTAGTAAGGTAAGTCCCATAGAAAGTTTTGGGAGAGAATTTCTAACGTCAAATGCGGATGGCCGTTCAGTTAGCGTGAAATTTAAAACGTAGACTTTGAATTTTAGGCGGCAAATTAAAAAAATATTCTCTAAATTTTAGGCACCAAAATTCAAAAAGTATGCTTTTAATGGAAAATAAATATAATCATAAAATAAGTACTAAAAACTTCTATTCCAAAAAATATATTCTCTTTGTTTAAAAATATAATACACTTAGGTACGCATTTTTTTATACAAATGTATA
The DNA here is from genome assembly GCA_918026665.1 of Diabrotica balteata. NCBI lineage: Eukaryota > Metazoa > Arthropoda > Insecta > Coleoptera > Chrysomelidae > Diabrotica > Diabrotica balteata. Next base: position 44,033,224 of record OU898277.1, read on the forward strand.
ACATATGATCATATAGAGAAAGTATATACATATTATGGAGCATAAAAGGTTTTATTTAATATTTTTTGACTATATCTGTTTTTCATTACACTAACAAACCAAAGTCCCGAAAATAGCAAAGTAAAACACAGATATCCTGACACTTGTTTATTTGTATAATTTTCTTTGCTAAAGTATTGGCAACAAATATCCTCCTTCTCCTCATTCCTTAAGCCCTTATCAACGTGTGGGTGGGAACACTTTAAATATTGTTAACTTGCTGTCTCTATTGGCTGCAATCCTGTACTAGATGGACAACTTCATGTAGGGATCTTTCCACCAATCTTCATTTAATCTTCTCATCGTGTTCAAGGTCTTCCTTTTGATAAACAAATATAGATGCCTCTATATTCATTAGTACTTATTTGGTGTAAGTTCCATATTTTCTCAAACACTCTCCCTTTAAGGACCATCTTTAGATAATAAACTGTAAACTCTAGCATTTCTGTGGTCTTGCTTTTCAGGATCATCACTTATTAGCATTCGACTATTGCTCAGAAGTAGAAGGTCCATGAAAATCTATAATAAAATATTATTAAAATAAAGAATGTATGACTTTTTTTAGAAAATAAGGCAAATTTTAGAAATGCAATTACAATAGGAGTTTTTTTTTTAAATAAGGCAACTTTTAGGAATGCAATTGTTTTAAGAGTTAAGCGTTTTCATTATTTGAAAATATATGTAGTATTTAAATAAAAGATTCGTGTTGCTTAAGATTTAAAGGTAATTTAACTACAGAAGCAAAATGTACAAAATAGTATCTAATTTGTATTTACTAACAAAAGTGCCGTTCTTACCTGGTGCTTGTAAAACTAAACTAATGATCCTCAAAACGTTTAATAGCCCTTTGTTCACCCATTAACAAAAGATATTCTTCTGATTTTTTCGATTTGGAATACTATACCATTTTGGTATTGTACTTTCTTCTCTTTTAGCAAAAATTTGAGATATTATGTTTTTATAACGTCATTTATGACTTGCAAAGGCGTGGATTACAATATTGCCACTAACACATTTTTTTGTCGGTGGATACTAGTAATTTATTAAAAATAATTTATTGTAAATTTAAGTGGTAATTTTAGTCAAATTTGCTACAATCTTTGTTTTTTTGGAAAAAATTGTATAGTATAATCATTATTTGGGTAAATATGCAGAACTAGTGAAACCGTGCAACAGCACTTACATCAACGTCATACGCCTCCTGACATGTCATACCCCCTACCTAACCTGAGTAGTAGCGCCGTCGCCAACACAAACGGCTGGGCCCATGCAAATCACTCTCCCCACCTGTCCTATTCCACTTACCCTACTATTTGTGGTATATACTCTGAACTGAGCATGTGACAAATGCCGTACTGCTTAATAAATAATCAGCCATATCGTTTTCGAATGTCCAACTACAAAAATAGAACGCGACCTACAATACATGCATCAACCTACTTGCGAGCTAAAAGATTGGCTAATGACATGGCATACTGTTTACATGTGAACCTAGATCTACTTTATCGATTTTATAATCTTAAGTTACTCAACTCGACTACGTCTTGAATGTCCAGAACTTCTTTTACGATATTGATGTTACAAGTTTTCTAGAAATGGTTGTAATACGAACACTTACTGTACCTTTTACCGAATGCCGAATACCTTCTGAACTTATGAGCGGACCACATTCAGTTGCCTGCACTGATCTTTCTTTAGTTTTTCTTTTGTTCTTATCTTATTGTTTTTACTCGAAGTTATGGAAGTTATAAATTTTATTCGTTTCGTGAGAATCATAGCGTAGCGTTTGTTTATTAAATAGATATTGAGAAACTGACTTCATTTGCAAAAAAAACAAAAGTTTTCTAAGAAAACTCCACTTTTACCTTCTACATGTATTTAAATTTTTGTTGATAGGACACTCTGATCAAAAGATATCGAATTTTTACCGTCAAGTTGACACAAATTTTATTTCAAATTGATTTCGCGCGCGTACCTAACATTGAATATCATTGGTCGCTTCAACCGTTCCACGCCGACAAGAAAAATGACACAACTCAAAAATTGTAAATTTTGGGGTTATGCCATAGAAGCGTAATAACGAAGTAGCCCAACATTTACTAAAATCGTCACCTCTAACTATAACTTTATCCACGTGAGGGCAGTTGTGTAACTTTTATCTTAGGCTAGTTCGTCAATCGCTACAGCAAAAACAGTGTCACCTCAGCGTTAGTACTGTAAGATGTGTCTAAATCAATTACGAATATCGTCACTTTTGAGTTGTGTCACTTTTCGTGAATAAGATAAGTTGAATATACTTTTTTATATGGGCATAATAAGTAATATTATCTTTAAACTAATTAGGTGTTAAATAATTTTTTATATATTATATACAGTAAGGTTTCTTTTTATGCAAAGTATTCTAATGCTATTTTCAAGTTGTGCCGTTTATATTTTATCAAAAAATTCTATTATTAACAACTACCATAATTCATATAAACTATTCACATCCAGATATCAGTAAAGTAAACTGAGTAAAGTAAACTGTCTCCTTGTTAAATGATGTCGCTATTACATCATTCTGTATAGCATGTAATTGTTTTGAAATTAAATTTGCTAAACACCCTCAGAAAAATATAAAAAACTAAAAAAACTAAAAATAAAAAATAAAAAAAAACTAAAAAAAACTAAATAAAAGAGTTTCAGCGAAAATTAGAGAAGGTGTAAGAAGATATAATACTAATGTAATTACTCAAACAGTAGAAGAGAACAAAGGTTTAAAGATAATGAAAAGAAAACTTACGCAAAGTAAAAAAGAAATATACAAGCTGAGAGATAAAGACGGAAAGGCAACAACAGATAAACAAAACATTCTGAAAATAACTAGAGAATTTTATAAAGACCTCTATACCAGCCAAAGACCACAAGACAATTTCCCGACACGAGTAAAGACTCTCATAAATCAGGGATCGGAAATACTTTTACCCATTACTGTGTCAGAAGTAAGAGCAGCTTTAAAGGAAATGAAGAACCATCGATCGCCTGGTGATGATGCACTCGTTATCGAGGCAATAAAAGCAGGTGGAGAAATTTTATTGAAATCAGTAAGCGAACTGTTTACTAAATGCTTACATGCGGGTACGATTCCAAAAGACTGGAACAATGCAGTAATAGTCTTGTTATACAAAAAAGGCGATATTACTAAATTAGAAAATTAAAGACCCATCAGCCTCTTGACACATATGTACAAACTCTTTATGAAAATCTTAACAAAGAGGCTAACACCTAAACTTGATTTCTATCAGCCCAAAGAACAGGCAGGCTTTAGGGCAGGATATGGCACAAATGACGAGAAGGCTTTTGAATCTGTAGAGTTTGAAACAATACTGGAAGCCCTAAATCAAAGCCGAATAGATTACAGGTACACGACACTAATCAAAAACATCTATCAGAACGCTACATCAAGTATACGCCTGCACGAAGACACAGAAAAATTCAGCTTAGGTCGAGGAGTTAGACAAGGAGACAATATTTCACCAAAATTGTTCACGGCAGCTCTAGAGTCAATATGTAAGGGTACTCAATGGCAAGATATGGGCATCAATATAGATGGCGAAAGATTAAATCACCTAAGGTTTGCAGATGATGTTGTATTAATCGCAGATAACTTACATGATACAGTTTCTATGATGCATTCGCTTAAAAGTCTGTCTGAAAGAGCAGGATTAAAGATAAACTTTGAGAAAACTAAAATTATAACAAATCTCGTAATGAGTGGAAATATAACTATTGACAATAATACCATACAACAAACAGACACTTACAAATATCTGGGACACGAAATCAAAATAAGCAGAGACAATCAAACACATGAAATACAGAGGCGAATAGGTCTAACATGGGCAGAATTTGGCAAATTAAGCCATATTCTAAAAAGTTCAATTCCCATGTGTCTCAAGCCAAAGGTTTATAACCAATGTGTTTTACCTATACAAACTTATGGAGCAGAGATCTTAACACTCACGCAAAAATCTGCGAATAAACTTAGAGTTACACAACGAGCCATGGAACGTGCAATGCTGAACGTGAGCCATCGAGACCACATAACAAACCAACAAATCAGGCGAAGATCAGGAGTTCAAGACGTCATCGAAAGAACCACGACGCTTAAGTGGAACTCGGCAGGGCACTTAGCCAGAACACAAGATGGACGGTGGACAAGACGTATTATGGAATGGAGGCCCAGAAATTATAAAAGAAGCCGAGGACGACCACCGACTAGATGGACCGATGACATTAAACGTGTAGCGGGAAACTGGCTACAAGCGGCCCAGTGTAGAGAACACTGGAAAGAACTGAGGGAGGCCTATGTCCAACAGTGGACGCGATTGGCTGATTGATGATGATGAAACACCCTCAAGTTGATTCCGCAATAGAAGATGGTGTTATTTATCATATTAATAGTATACCAAACATCGAAAGCCATTAACTGCGTGCACAAAGTACTCGAGAATATATAGAAGGAGGGAAAAGTCTGGCTGACTTATAAAAATGAATTTCTAAATGTCTATTTTTACTTTAAAAGTTCAACAAAAAAGTAACCTGAACTTCACTAAATGTTATTTTTTTTTCTTTAAAATTTCTGTAAAAGCTGGGCACTGGACGTAATCTTTGGAACTTGGCATCTTAAAAACAATGGAACCATGTGGGTATTTTTCAAATTTGTTGTAAATGCCGTTTTACAAATCCCCCAGATGAAAGACGGCACTAAACAAAACAGTTATTACTCTTTCAAATACTGACACATTACATTCTAGTTACCTTTTTTACAACAAATTTGTCGATTTCTTCAAACTACCCACACCGCGTTTGATCTCTAAAATCTATTTCAAACCTCACTTCACTTACTGTACAATTAACTGCCACACTACTACATATTTTTCCATAAAAAAAATACGAAAAACAAAAACCCAAAAAGTTTGACGAAAAATTTGGACCAACACCGAATCCAAGTGTCACTCTATGAACGCCTATAATTTAATTATTTAATTTGATTCAACTTGTATATATTTTCATCATCCGTTTATTCCAACAATCTGTCTCTTAGCTTCGCTGTTTTTTAAATCGTGTTTCGAGACAGTAAAGAACCAATAAATCCGGGCGTATATCAGTCGAAAAGTTTCATTTAACTCTTTGGCACTTGTTGGTTGTCTCGGAAGTTTCCGACAAACTTTGAATTCGACATTAATTTATTACCGCTGAGATTAAATAACTCGTCCGCTGTAAAACGAATATTCTTCCATTTTCAAGGTAAGATAAAGTAATTTATCGATATTGGGAGTTTAACAGACTATTTACGAATTTATTACGAAAAGGAAACACAGCTGCTATTATAATTCAACTTTAATTGATTTTCCTTCTTTAAAGCTATAAATAATTTTCAATTTGCTTATACTCCTACAAGTGAATCCTGTTTTCTTTATAATTACGATTTTCGCAAATAATTCTCTTTAAATGACAAAATTTTATTACACTAATTCCTTTTTGGATTTAATTAAATTAACAATAAAAAATTAGAGAAGTTTACTGTACCATTACACAAATAAATATAACCTACAAAACAAACTGAAAATAATATTACTTTTGCTTCTTCTTACAAAATATGTAAACTAAAAACAACAATAATAAAACTTTTGTTTTTTGTTACAGATGCTCCGGCATTGTTGTGTACCTGGTTGCAAAACCAATTATGCCAGTACTTTAAAAACGAAACAGACAGAAAATACGTTTTCGTTTCCCAAAGATCCCCAAAGAAGGTATACTGGGTTATGCTCTATTCATAGGGAAGGCTATACAATTACCAAATCTTCAGTAGTATGTACCAAACATTTTCATGAAGATGATATTCAGTGGACTGAACAATAAAAAGATAAAGATGGAAATGTAGACATTGAAAAGTTAATATTTCCCAAATTAAAAGACAATGCAGTTCCTAATATATTTCCTGAAGTATCATCATATGTAACTGTTCGTCATACTTAAGAAAGAAGGAATCCCGAAGACAGAAGAAATTTTTTGCATAAGAAGAGGGAACAAGAGATAACAGAACTCTTAGACAAAGATTTAAATCATTTGAATCATTTTAAAGAAACTTAGACAATAATATCCCATTGAAAAACTGGACAAGTAAAATTACAAGTGACTGTGTATATTTCTATGTATTAAACATTAATCAGATGGGACACGAGTGTGATAATATTTGTGTAATAAGTAGTGTAATAGTTAGCAGTAATTTTAGTGTAATCGTCAATGTAGGTAAGAATAGATTAAGTAGTAATTATTTGAAATGGATTTTACAATCTAGTAAATTAACAAGATGGTCACAATTAGAGAACTTACTTTCTCGATATAGATCTGCTTTTTAGATAAGTGATAACAAATTTGAGTATTATATTCAAAAATCTTTTGAGAATATAGGCTATTTTAAATCGATAAACAAGTTATAATTGGTATGTTACATTCAACACATTTTTCATGTATACCTCTTTTAATATATATATATATATATATATATATATATATATATATATATATATATATATATATATATATTTGGTCTATACGACAAAAAACCTATTCATATTTAAAATTGCTACTTTCGTATACCTAAGTATGAAAATTCAACAAAAGTTATAAGTAAATAGTAAAATATTTAATTTTCAATTAGATTAATTTAGAACCATATTTATATTGTGTTTGATTTCTTAGGATGAATTTTTTAATCATAATCTTTTTAAATGTCGTGTTAACGTTTTGTGTTATTTCTGTACTTCAGTACTTAATATTTAAAATTTCTAGAGATTCTTGACTACACTTGATTGTAAGATTAAATTTTTGACACTGTATTTTAAGTGCAATAAATTTTACTCTAGTGATTATTTTATTGATAATATAACCTTAATAATTATAAAACTTTATATATATTTATTAGGTATATATAAGGTTTTATTAATTCAATTTCCCTAAAAATATTTCTGTAATGAATTGAAGTTTTCAAAATATCATTTTCCTCAAATTCAAATTAGTTTAATTTTCTGGTAGACCTTACAGCTGTCTATCGGACTACCGACGTAATAGAATGCGGTGTTGCCTTTTTTACTTTATGGCTTGGAAGTAAAGGTGGCTGTGAATAACCACATAAGCAGAATGAAGGATACCCGTGTCGTCAAAATAGCAAGAGATAAGTCACCAATCAGCAGAAGAAGTATCAAACGCAAAACATGGAGTGACAAGAATAGGTAAATTTTGTTGATTTTCAAACTCCTCCTCCGAGTCTATATCCTCAATAGTTTCTATAATATGGTCATCTATCAAACTCACAACATTGTCATCTGGTTCTGCCTCTGAATTATTTAAAACTTCCCCATGAAGCCGCAACAGCCATTCTTGTTCCCTCTCGTAATTCATGATAAAGGTAGGCCCTGAAATATAATATAAATCAGTACCGAAAACAAAAAATCAAACAAATTTTAGTCTTACCACAAAATGTAAAGACAACTATAACGTCGGTTTGTGAGACCGAATCGTGTATAATATTCAAAATTCTTATTAAACGATACACGCTGTCCACTTGCTAAACTAAAACTGAACAGACCACAGGCACGTTCGGACGTTCGAAAGGTACTGTAAGACGTTGCCAGATGATTTTTTTTAATTCCCTAGAATTTTTACCAAAATTTCCCTAGATTTCCCTAACAACTTGACAACCATATTTAGCCTAGAATGGACCACCTATGTCTGACGTCAGAATGAGCGGGATTTTTAAAAACCTTTCCAAACATTTCTAATTTGAGTTTATTGGTCACATAACAAGTTGGAAATATTGGTATTTTAATTGTTTGTAGAATAAATAACGACTTTTGGTTATGAACATTTATTCTGTGCGATTGGTATTATTTGTTGTTCGTGAATTTGTGAGGTAAGAATCCTCCTCAATCTTTTCTTCTTCGTAAGGATAGTAGCGTCATGTAATTTTATTAAATATTTTTGTCCAATTATCTCTTTCCTGTGCGTGTTGTTTTGCTTCGGAGAATGAATAACCAGTCATCTCTTTTATTTGGTCCGACCATCGTACTGGAGATCTTGCTCTGGATCTTTTACCCCCTACGTTACCTTCAACTATCATTTGCTCTATGCCTTCTCTTCTTCTAGTTATATGTCCAAAATATCTCAGTATATTTGGGTTGATAGTTGTTATTGTCGTAATATTATGTGGTTATTTTGTTATTGTTGTAATAAGTTGCTAAACCATAGGTGGCGATAGGAAATATCAATGCTCGAACAAGGCGTAATTTTGTATTTTTTGTGATGCCAGTGTTCTTCCAAATTTTTGTGAGTTTAGCTGTTGCCGATCTGGCCATTGTGATGCGTCGACGGATCTCGTCTTCGCATCCTAAGTAATAAACAAGCCTAAGTAATTAAATTGCCTGACTACTTCGTAATCTGCCATGTTTTTTATCTCTGCTTGGTTGTTTCTGATTCTATCGATGATCATCACTTTGCTTTTCTGCATATTTATTTTCAAACTATATTCCGTACTCCCGTGCCTAGTTTATTCATAATTTGTTTCAGTTCTTAACCGCAGGTTTTTAATTTTTCTTCCTCCTATCGTTGCTTCACCTTACCTTGCCACTTTCCTCAACAACTTGACGCATATGTTCACTACACATATTGAATAGAATAGAGCATATTATGCATCCCTGTCGAACTCCAGATTTTAATTTGATGTTTTTCGAAATCACATTATTAACTCTTACATTAGCAGGTATTATTTACCTATAGTTTTTGTAATAAATAGATAAGATGTTCTGCAGTACTCATTTCACTAAGTGTATGCCACATTTTATTACATTTTACGGTATCGAAGGCTTTGGAATAGTCAACAAAGCAATCTCGAGATTTTTCGATAATTTGACGAATATTAAGAATATGTTCTCTTGTTTCTCTACCTGGGACGAATTGGCATTGTTCTTGGGGAATTTGTGGTAAGGGAACTAATTTAAGACTTTCATTAATGATGGTAAGAAGTTCTTTGCTCGTGTGTGATATCAATGCTACTGTGCAGTAATTACTGCAATCAGCTGTCGGTAATTTTTTTTATATATGGGAATAAACGCAAGTTTACCCCAGTCATTTGTCTACTTTTCGGTATTCAAAATCTCATTGCAAATTCTAAGCATTACTTCCGTCCCTAATTCTCCCATTTCTTTTAGTGTTTCAGCTGCTATTCCATCTTCTCCTTCTGCTTTTCTGGATTTTAGCTTTTTAATTGCCACCTCAATTTCTGATTTTAGTATTTGAGGTTCTTTTTCATAACTTATTTTCTCTGTATTATTGTCTCGGTCGTTGTTAGAAAATAGTATCTCGCAATATTGTTTCCACACCTCTGCGAGGCCTTCTGGGTTTTTTATATTTCCACTATTATCTTTGATGATCTTTGCAATTTGAATTCTCTTGCTAGATACTTGACTTTTGAGAAAAGTTCTCTAGGTTCTTGACGGTCAGCATGTTCCTCTAGTTGTACACATATGTTTTTAATATAATTATTTTTGCCCCTTCTGCACAAGTGTTTTATAGTTGTATTTATGGTAAGAAGGGTAAGAATATCAAAGTATTAAGATATTTTAGTCCAGGTGGATCCCTGACGTAATTCGCCCTTTGGGAAATACCACCACTCTAGTCATCGACGGAGAATGACATAAACAGTTAGAGAAAGACAAACTAGAAACCAAAAATCACCCGATGGCCGACGCCAATACATACTTTAGCCCAGATAGATCCCCGACGTAATTCGCAGTTCGTGAAATTTCACCACTCTAGTTTCCGACGGGAAATCACATAAACAGAATTTAGTGATTTCACGAATAGTATGATTTCCAAGTAGATAATATAATATGTGCAATTTTGGAAAGTTTATTAAATAAAGCTGATTTTTTAAAATATATTTACAAATATTAAGAATTCCCTAGATTTTTCATAGAATTGAATAAAAATCCCTTTTTCCCTAAGCTGGCTCAAAATTCCCTAGGTATAGGGAAAATTCCCTAGGTCTGGTAACGCTAGTGTAAGATGCAGATTGAAATAAAAATTAGTACCGCTTAAACCGCGAAAATTTGAATCAGTCGGTGCGAGAGACATAACGTTATCAGCCGAAGGTTAAGCTTCTTGGATTTCAGGGAAAATTAAAATATTCAGAATCATTCGCAATTATCAATTTTGTCCGTTTGGATCAATTTCACCCCATTTACGTGACCATATTATCAAATAATACAGAAGAAATTGAAAGTTTTCGTCCTCAAACAAATTACAGGGAAGCTGGTGATACATTTAAAATTTATATTTATCATTCTACCTAACATATTTATTTATTTATGTATTATATTTATTTAGTTTAGAACATTTGTGCAGTTCTCAAAATATTTAATATAAATATTTGTAACTTTTATTAACACTTAAAAAGTTGATTTGTTGACAATATTCATACTAATTTCATACATAATAAAATAAAAATATCCACAAGGAAAAAAAAATTCCTGTAGCTGGCTGTATACCACGTATCACAAAAAGAGGTTAGTCTTTGTAAATGGGTATATTTATTTAAAAAACCCTTAAAAGGGCTACATCAATAAAACAAACGTTTTCAGACCACACAGTCCATCATCAGGTTTTAAAATCGAAAAATGCCTAAAAATAAGTATAAACCATTTAGTTAAAACAAACGAGATTTTGAAATTTTGACTATGGTTGAAAAGCAAAAGACGTACAACACCCAGATTGTACGGTTTACCTAAGATACATAAAGAGGGCATTCCCATTCGTCCCGTTGTTAGTTTCATAAATACTCCAGTTTCTATTTTGTCAAAATTCATATTGAATCTCATTAACAACATGACGAACTTCACCCCTCGATTTGCAGTCAAAAATACTATTCATCTAGTCAACAATCTTCAACAAATAAATCTTCATCCCAACATCACAATGCTTTCATTCGATGTCAGCAACTTATTTACTTCAGTCCCCAAACAAGAAACTATTAATCTGGTCCAGTCTCTTCTACGAGCAAATTCTATCACTTTGTCTACCACTAACTCAATTATTCAATTATTACAAACTTGTCTAGCTCAAGACTTTTTTGTTTTCAATAGTAAATTTTACAGACAACCTGATGGCTTAGCCATGGGTAGTTGCCTTTCCCCTTTCCTAGCTGATATATTTATGGATCACTTAGAATCCACACACATTATGAAAAATGCTGAAATTCTCCATTGGTTTCGATATGTTGATGACTGTTTAGTCTTCATATCAGGTAACTCAAATTCAGCTGATTTGTTACTCTCTAAATTAAATCAAATCCACCCAAACATTAAGTTCACTATGGAACTAGAATCATCTCAATCTATTAATTTTCTTGACCTTACCATTACCAGATTAAAGGACCATTTCGATTTCAGTATCTATAGAAAACCTACACAAACCGACCATATCATACCTTTATCTTCCAACCATCCAATGTCACACAAATATGCAGCCTTCCATAGTTACATTCATCGATTATTAACAATTCCACTATCACAATCCAACTACCATACAGAAGTTAACACCCTTAAACAAATAGCATTCAACAATGGATATGACCCCAATATCATTAACAAACTTATAAATAAGAGACAACTCAAACTATTGAGAGAGACTGCGTTTCCCAGAGAATTGACCATCAAACCTCATTATGCTTCTTTGCCATACCTTCAAGAACGTCTTTCTGGAGATCTTAGATACATCCTAATAAGATCTGTTGAGAATACCCACATTTCTTTCAAAGTCCAGAACAATCTAGGACAATGTTTAACCAACACAAAAGATCCCATCAACTACATGGATCGTAGTGGTGTTTATAAATTACAGTGCTCTGATTGTGATGCTACATATATAGGTAGAACCTGTAGATCACTAACTTCTCGTTCCTTAGAACACACTAAAAAAGAGAGCACTTCCACCTTCTCTCAACATCTTGCACAACATAAACATACCCTCAACATCCCAGAAGATGTCTCTTTGTTACATAATATTCCCCAAAAAAAAAAATTTTCTAAAATTAGATCTATATGAAGACTTGGAAATAGTCAAAGAAAAACAAAAGAGCCCCAATTGCGTTAATCGCCATGTTTCTTTCAACCGGGACTTTCAACCTTTACATCGTCAACTTTTTTCATAGTTCACACTTCACAATACTGCCCTACTTTCTCTGCCTTATTACATCACATTCCTGTCAATCTGTTCTCTTTCATTATTTCTTGGTCAATTCATATATCAAACATGTATCCAATAGTTTTAATTTAGTAATCACTCAAACATTATCTAACAATTTATTAAAATTCATAATCTATCATATTACAAAGAATCCTTATCTACCATTGTCCACCTTCTCTCGGTCAACAACTTAGTAGCACACTTATACAACAAATTTCAGGTTTCTACAAACTGAATTTATTACCACCAAAATAGATTTTGTTCAGGGTGCTAGATACTTTAAGTATAAAGGACCCCTATCATCTCTAATTTTTGATTAACTCCTTTTCTCCTTCAACCGCCCCCCCCCAACTTTTCTTCAGTCATTTCATTTACTTTTATTCTCATTAGTCTCTGAGGAACCCAGCCTCTTCAATTTGAAATTCAATCACATAGGTTACTACTTTAATTTCTTCAGCCTGTAGATTTCCATCTTACTAAACTTAATTTTATTAATTTTTCACCATAGGAGCAGTCTTAAATAAAGTCATTTAAATATGAGGTCTGATATTAGCTTCAAATATTTGTTATTTAATTTTTACCTTGTCCTAAATGTGATAAACATAAAAGGATAATTTTCATATATATATAAGCTAATCCAACATAAAATACACTTTTGTACCACATTCCATACGACAAAAAGCAACATAAGTTGCCTAAGGCACAGGTCATTCTATTAATCATGACCATAAAACCATCATTGATTTCACATCTTTTATACCCTAAATTAATAAATAAAAAAGTTTTTTAAATCCAAACACCTAGATTGTTGTTATTTTTTAAAATCATCAAAACTTGTTGAATCTTTTGGCTGTAGTAATACTATGTACAACTAATATAGTTTTTGTTGCATTGACATTCTGTTTTCGTTATCCTTCATAAGTATCTTGTCAATCAGTTCCCAGCTGTTCTCCGCGTGTAGAGGTTCTCTCTCACCGGCTGTGGAACTCGATTCAGCCATGTGTTACCTCTAGTCAAATTTAATTTAATACTGAACATCACAGTTATTTTACAACACAATGTACAATCTTTTATAACTAAATGTAATTTAAAGGGTTTTTACCCTAGTATTTTGGTGGCTCAGGCATTGTGACCTAGTAAGTATAACCATCTTTTGCTTTTCAACCATAGTCAAAATTTCAAAATCTCGTTTGTTTTAACTAAATGGTTTATACTTATTTTTAGGCATTTTTCAATTTGAAAACCTGATGATGGACTGTGTGGTCCGAAAACGTTTGTTTTATTGATGTAGCCCTTTTAAGGGTTTTTTAAATAAATATACCCATTTACAAAGACTAAAATAAAAATAGTTTTACCGGATCCTACTATTTTGTCTAGATACCTTTAAACCACTTTAAAAGAGAAAACAAAAGACAGCATAGAGATAAAAACATTAACTGTGTAATTTAATTTTTAAAGTCTATTTAAAACTAAAACTATATACAAAACTGTGTTAGCTAAGAGAATTGGGATGGACATCAACGGAATTTTAAAAAGAGTGGACAATATGTCCTAACTCAATTTCGAGCCTAAAAAACTCCAAGCTCCATGGCATATACAAACATTTCGATCACTTTCGTACTGAAAATTCATTCCTATCAGCATAATTTCTTTCAGCTCATCGCTCATAGGCGTTCACATTGTATAAATTAAGGATAAAATTGTTTAGTTTCAATAATAACTAACTGGATAAATATGTTTATCGTTTTTTTTCATTTTTCTGACACAAATATTAATTTAAATACGTTTTAAGTATGCAAAATGTATGCGGCTTTTAAAATTTTAGCATTAACATTTTAAAGTAAATCTGAAGCCACTTTTGTTTTTTTTTTATTGCCGAATCGATGGAGATCGTACATGTTAAGAGCTGCAGTTTTTAAAAATTGACGAGTTTTTCTCTAAATACTTTCTCTCATGTTTATTGTTTTTGAATTCTTCCCTGGGCGTAAAAATTAACAAAAGTTCTGTAAATAGGACCATAACAATATTATTCCCCGTCACAGGGAATATCCGATATGGAGATGTGTCTTGTATAATCCTGGGTTTCTTCGTATTTTTACTCTTAATTGTTGCTTGAAATTGACACTAACAATCTCTTTACACAGAAGGATCACGATTTTGGTGTTGTAGGTTCTAGATCCATCTAGACCTACGCTCTACAATTTTGGCAACAAATAGTAAAAAACACTTAGATTATCCTTATATATTAATTTATTAATTATTACTAGACTACGGCAAATATGCAAATAAAAATGTAGGAAATATGCGCATAAATATGCACGTGTTTACCCGAAAATATGCAAATATTTTACAAAATATGCATACAAATAAATAAAAAAATCGTAAAATAGTAACAATTTTATTAAAAAAAAAAGTGTACATAACTAAATATTTCCTACTATTCATTACGATTTACATTTATATTAAGTAACAAAAACTTGTGGCTTCTGTCTGAGTACATATATTTATATATGGAAAAACTTCGTTCAACATCAACTGATGTAACGGGAGCATTTTTCAAACTAACCAAAACATTTGGTTCTAAATTAATTGTTTCCGAAATATTTCCAGCTAGAACACTGACTACTTCAGAAAGAATATGGTAACCTTTATTTTTTTCCATAGTAGCTTCAAATTTTTTTAAAATATCTTTTCCAATATTACCTCTAACGTTCTGACAACATGACGCAAATTCTTTTATTAATGCTGTACTTTCGAACAATGACAGTTTTGGTGATTCTAACTGAGTAATTGTTTTTTGAACAAAACTAAAATTTGATTTTATAAATGAAAGTTCTTGTTAAAGCAAGTTACTCTGAAAAGTTTGTTTAGAATCCAAAAGAGATTGGGAACTTTCATCTGTTAACGTATCAATTATGTTCTTTATTTTAACAAAATGATCTGCATAAAAATTAGCTGCTTCTAACCATGTTCCCCATCGCGTTAAAATAGGTTGTGGTGGAAGAGGAATGTTAGGTAGCATTTCTTTATAAAGTTGAATTCTTATAGGAGATTTAAGAAATACTTTTTTGACACTGGATATCATGGTATTTACAAGAGGAAACTTTTTTCGTATTTCCTCTGCAACTCTGTTTAATCCATGCGCTACACAAGTAACATGTATTAAATCTGGGAAAAATATTTTTAAATTTTGTCCTGCTTTCACCATATAAGGAGCAGCATCCGATAAAATAAGCAGTAATTTATTAGAAGGAATAGTTGTCGGAAGAAAAAAAGTTGCTAATGTTTCTTGTATAAAACGCGAAATTGTTAAAGCATTTGTTTTCTCAAGTTGCTGGCATGAAATAAGATGAGATTTTGGTAAGGTATCTTCTTTAAGAACACCAATCAATAATAATGAGCAATATACTTTCCTGAGGAATCAGTGGTTTCGTCTACAGATATGTAAAAATAATTATCTGCAATTTCTTCCTTAATATTAATTAACACCGACGAGTATAGCCCGTTCACATTATCTTTTCTTAGAGACCGATCACTTGGAACATTAAGTTTGCAATATTTTTTTAGAAACGAACTAAAATTAACATTTGCTAATTTTGAAAGCGGTATGTTTGCAGACACTAATGCGCGACACAAGTCTTCATTAAAAGTTTCTTGGTCATCTAATTTTTTTGAAGTAGATTGGAAACATTTAGCCATTAAAGTTTGATGTTTTCCTCCTATTTTTCCTTTTTTTGCAATGTGTGAAGCAGTTCTCACATGTTGGTCTATCTGAAATTTCTTCTCACATGCTATCTATAAATAAAAATAAAAACGTTTATTTTAACCCAACCTTTAAAATATAAAAATATACAAGGTGTTTTTGGTTAATCAAATAACTGGTTTGGAAAAAAAAACACTCGCTAAATGTTTTAAATGCAGTATTAATCCACAAATTAGTTTTTGTTACTATTCTTTGTTTCAAGTTAAGAAAATAACATTACGCTTATGGAGATCAGTGTTGCCAAAACTCTCAGACACTCTCTTTTGCACGGATGTCCAAGATATTCCCTTTGCTTAATTTTTGAATTTTCATTTTCAATTAAACATTTAACTGTAAAGTCAGAATAACTACTAAATAAAAGCCTTATTATCATTATGTAGTCAGAGAACGACATAAAATAGCTGACATACGCACATCGTATTATTTTAAGTTGCAATTAGTAATTAGATATACGCAATATGAATAGTTGTAAATATTTCCAGGATTAAACAAATTGACTTTATGTTTTGGTGCCACTGTTTAGTTATCAGCGATAATTGTTTTCCACAGCTATTTCTATGGTTTGATATTTCTCCGCACAATTTGTGAACCATCTGAGTAGATAAATTTAAGATTAGGCATTAAATAAAATAAAAGAGAACATCCCAGTTTGAGACTCTTACTTGTTTGACATTCTTTTGTTGTTCTTGTTGGTTTGTTTTCAGCTTTTGTTATGATTGTTTTATTTTTATCTTCTCTTCTTCTAGTGCACTCCATTACTGGAGGTTTGCGATCACTACATCAAAATATTCTCTATTCTACACCACTTTTACTAATTGTTGAACGTTCATGCCTGTTCAAGTTGTAATATTCCGAAGCCATGACATGGATCTTCTGCCTACCCCTTTCGGCCCTCTATCTGATATTTTGAAGGAACTAAAAGCCTGTGACTCAAACATAATCAGTGTATTAAGTAATATTGTGTGGGAAGGCTTTACAAACCAATATTGGGAGCTAAAAAATTCTCCCCGATCGCAGAAGCATTTACTGAGATCATACAAGGTGTTTGTTGTGGAGTATTTTTCTAAAATACAAGCCAATTGTTGATATTAGCACCTGTTTGCAGCATTTACTGCTGAGCTTTTCACATTTATAAAGGGTGTTACCTGGTTAACATCCAAAAACATACACGAAGGAGTAAATCTGCATTAGAGACTATAAAAAACACAACATTTTAAGGAATGCAGTGTCCTATATTTGGGTTAGAGGTCATGTAGGTATACTTGGAAATAAAAAACAAAGAAAACACAGAGTATTTTGCAATATTTTTACAATTGGAGAAACAACAATGGGAGAATATTGTTGGAAACTCGCAAGTACGTATTTCCAGGTACATCCCCTTGCATTTATTTAAATTTGTACAGTTGTAGTATAAGTTCTTATGGCAATCTTAACCATATTTTCTTTAGCTGCAACAAATATTTAGAAATACATCTTAGCTTTCGTGAAGTCCATCGCCCATCTTGTCAACTGCTAAGAGAGAAACCTTATGGCCCCTCTTCATAATCAACGATTTCAGACAAGTAAGGGTGAGCAGGTGAGCACGACTGTGTAGAGGGCATACTCGGCTATTCCTTCCCACCAGACACATCAAAGGGAATTGCTTGATGCTTGTGGTTCGGCATACTATTAAGGATGATTGTGCGGACGGTTGCAGGACGATTTTACCGATAATGGACGATCATACGATCAACCATCATCGCCAATAGTGCAGTGTAGGCATTAGAATTGCTAATAGACTTTATTAAAGTCAGAAAATTAGAAATATACAAATAAAAACATGCATATACGTCATAAGCATATTTTATTTCAAAAATAAATAGACAATATAAAATATTTGTTCAAAAATTAATTACTTCTTCTTTTGCATTGTCTTTTTAACCCTTCATTCTCTACGATAGTGTGCTGCTATTTCCTATTGTTGTACCCCAATTCTAGATAGATCGGCTTCAACATCAGCCTTCTATCTTTCAGTAGGTCGACCTACTGATCTTATACCATCTGGTCTTTCAAAAAACACTGTCTTTAACACTCTGTCATCATCTGATCGTACCACGTGACCTGCTTATCTTATTTGGTTTGCCTTGATATGTCTAACTATGTTTTCAGTTCATACAGAGTCACCAATTTAGCATTACGGCGTCTTCTCCAGTCCCCTCTGAATCCATCCCTTTTAGGGTCAAATATTATTCTTAGAACCTTTCTTTAAAATACTAGAAGCTTATTAAGTTTCCGCTGGTTAATGCTAGTCTATGTTTCACTGCTATATGTAATAATTGGGCGAATAATCGACTTGTACAGTATTAATTTAGATTTTCTTTTTAGCAGCTTCGATCTTAATAATGTTGAAAGGGAGTATAATGCTTCATTTTCTCGTAGCTATCCTTGCTGAGATCTCTTTTCCTATGTGGTTGTCAGCTGTGATTATCGCCCCCCAGGTATTTAAACTCATTTACTACTTCGAAGTTGTGATCATTAATACTGATGTTCTGCTTAACTCTTGGTCTTGGTTTAACTACTACATGTTTCCTCCTCGAGCTGTGAAAAAATCTCTCCCACGTCTCTTGTAGATTGCGTGAATTCATCTATATTATCATCAAAGGCCAGCAATAGTTTTGTTCCTTGATCAGCAAATCCTTCTGTCAGCTCAGACGATATTTTACTTATTGCATATTCTGAAGCAAAATTAAATAGCAACGGTGACAAGGGCCCCCCTGCCTAAGTCCTGAATTTATACCAAATGGCATGGATGTTCTGCTTCCTATCTTTACTTGCGCTTATGAGTCCGTCACGCATATTTGAGTTAATTTAACTAATTTTCTTGGTATTCCCATTTCTAACATTGCCATCCACAATTTGTTTCTTTTTATGGAATCATATGCTTGCTGGAAATCTATGAAAATTTGGTACACATCGCGCTTGAATTCCCAGTTTTTGTCTAATATTTGTCGGATGGTAAATATCTGGTCTATAGTTGACGTTCCTTCCAGCACCAAAGTCGCATTGGTGGTCGCCTAGAATATCTTCCGAATATGGTGTGAGTCTCTTTAGCAAGATAATTGATAGCACTTTATAAGATGTGCTAATAAGCGATATGCCTCTCTAGTTTCGGAATTGTTTCCTTTCTTATATATGGGAATTAAAACGCTTTTATTTCATTCTCTAGGCATTTTCTGTTGTTGCCACACTCTCAGAATGATGTCGTACAATTTTTGGTGTAAAAGGATTCCTCCTTTTTTTAACAACTTTCTATTTTGGTCTTTTAGAGACGCGATCGCATTCTTTACTTCCTTTAGTGTTGGTGCTGGCATTTCAATATCTGCAGAATGAAACGTAATATCAGCTTCCTCTGTCTCATATTCAATATTTAGTAAATTCCGAAAGTATTCTTTCCATCGTTCGACGATTTCCATTTCTATCATCATAAGTTGACCTGCTTCATTTCTCATTTGCTGTGTTACTTCAACACTTGCACCTTTTAAATTATTAACTTCAAAATATTAATTGAAAAAAAAATATTTGCGACCCCTTTTTGACTGGCAACTTATTATCAATATATTCGCCTAATTTTAAATGTATGTAAAAATGTAAGTTTGATTAACCGTTATAAACGTAGTGATCTTGCAGTGTGATCTTTTACTATATGTAATATATTATTTTTGTAGACGCCTTTCCCGGTTGAAACGTCTGCAATTGTCACAGCAACGCTTGTGCGTCTCTTATTTTTATTTCCAATGGTCCCTATCTCGTCGTCCCGATGGGCCAGTATCAATTTTTTGGTTCTCCAATCGCCGAATACTAAGCTATTACGGGCCAAATACAAACACGTCGATTGAAAATTCCCCATGACGACCCATATAAAATGGGATTGAGTTTTGTTGATTTTAACCCGCGCCAGATTTTTCTGTCAGTGTGTTTGGATAAATATAAATTGAACCGATTGAAATTTTCATAAAATGTTTTTCGATCGGATGCGTCCAACAATATTTTCAATTGCGGCAAATACAGTACGTTAGCTTTACTGAAAAAAAAACTAGCAATAAATTTGAAATTAAAAAAGTTTGTAGGTGGGTAAACTACAATAATTTAACCATAGATTAACAATTTCCCTAAATACGTCAAATTTGTAAAACTTTATTTAACAAATTGTATTTCCTTTTACACAGTTTTTTTTTATTTAACAAAACTGTTTTTTATTCAAACAACTGTTATTAAAAATTTTAACGTGTTCTGTTATTCAAAAGTAAATACAGCAATACGAGGAGGATATTAGTGTTACTAAAAACAGTGATATAAAGTTGCATAACTGACAAAGCAGTTTTTATATCAGTAAACAAAATCACAATACATATTTTTTATAAAGTTTTTTTGCAAAAATTGTTTTTTATTAAAATAAATCACACCTTTATAAACACATTCAATCAAAAAATAGGTTATTTTTTTAAACATAACATAACATTTATATAATGCATCAATAACACACTGAGAGCTTTATTTTCAAAAAACTTCCACAAAATTGATTATAAGATCTTATCACTACAGCTGTTTTGACAGAGTTCCTTTCTCAAGTGATCTATTTTTGGCATGTCTTTACACTTTATAGTCTTTAATGAATTTATAATTATATCTGTGTTTTTTAATTTGTTAATTTCCATTGATTATAACAAAGATAGCTTAAGGTCTTTATTTTGAATATGACGAATTAGAAATTCGTCATTACAAGAATGATTATATTCTAGAAGGTGAAGTGCGTATGTAGAATCTGTTTTTCTATTATTGAAAGCCCTTTCATGTTCTGTTATTCGTTTAGGGTAGCGGGTAGGAACTCCTCTGGATAGCCCTATCAGGGAAAATGAATCAGTCGTTGCCCTTAGCAGATTTCAGGGATTTAGGGGTTTCCTGACCCGGGAAACTAGTACCTGTTTAGGGTCCCTTATCCAGGGAAGAAGAATATCCTGGCTTGCTTACCTGAGAGCATGGTATAGAAAGACCTCAACACAGCTATTTCGTATAGCAACCAACAAAATTATCATAGCCAGAATGATCGCCAACGTTCGGAACGGACAGGCACCCTAAGAAGAAGATCCAGGGTCACGGATGAAGTCCAGAATGGCAGACACGGCGGAGAAGAATACCTTCGGTACGGCATGGATGGCGGAAGTGGCAATCCCCTGATTTCAGGGATTGTATAGAATCACTCGCCAACCCACTCGGCAAGCGTGGCGTTTAAAATATGCTAAAACCTCCCTAGTTAAAGATGTCGAATATCAATACGAAATTATCCCAGGTGAGTAGAATTATACACTCAAAATCTCACACTGAGCAATCAATCAGCCTCATGGATTCTGTGGGAGGCAAATATTCGACGGAATCTAGCAAGAAAAACTACCATCATTGCTTCGTATAGCCACTTACAATATAAGAACTATGAGGACCCAAGAACACCTTAAAGAACTAAAACAAGAGCTCTCAAATATCAAATGAGATATAAATGGACTGTGCGAAACTCGCTTACCAGGAGAAGCATGTACCATCTTAAAATCTGGTCACCAGCTATACCAGAAAAACTCCGTAGAAAATCATCACATAGGCGTTGTAGCGTTCCTGATAATCAAACAAGCTTTCTATAAAGTAACGAAGTTCTGTGCAGTATCAAACAGAGTCATATATCTTGTCATCGCTTTGAACAGCAGATACAGCTTACAGATAATATATGGATATGCACCGACAAGAAACTCAACAGACGAGGAAGATAAATCATTTTACGAGGATCTGACAACAGCAAGATACCAAGAAAAGTCACACTATGTAATAATCACAGGAGATTTTATTGCAAAAATTTGAACAAAAGAAGAGGGCGACACACAATATATCCGTCGCTTTGGGCTATACAATAGGAACGAAAGGGGTAATATGTTGTAGAACTAGTTAAGCAAACGAAGATTTATTTTGTGTTAGCACTTTCTTTAAAAAATATAAATAACGTAAATGGACATGGATCAGCCCAGACAAGAATGTCCACCGATGTCCTGTTTCAAAAACAAACGGAATACCAAAAAAAGCTAAGAACAAGACTAAAATCAATAAAAACACTGAAACAAATGGATATAAACGAACTAGCCAATAAAATCAAAGTAACTGTAATAAAATCGGTTAAGAAAATATGCTTAAACACGAAAACACCCAAAACATATAAACTCCTACCTAATACAATTAAACTACTCCAAGAAAGACAAAACAGAACAGATTGATCTTCGGACAGGTTCAAAAGTTTAAACAAAAACGATAAGAAAGAAATTAGGAACGATCATAGAAACTATACTAACAATATAATAAAAAATATAATACAAGATACCTGCAATATGAAAGTACTCAAAGCAAAAAACTCAAGGAGCACAACAAAAATCATAGAAATAAAAAATGAGAAAAACCTCACCGTCCGAGACAGAAAGAAAATAAGCGAGGCCATTGAAAAATTCTACAATAAATTATACTCGGCAAATACACAACCACAACAACGACGTGCTGAACGATTAATAATTAATACTGGCTCAGAAGAAATACCGTATACCATATTCCGAAGAAATACCATAAGCGACTATGAAATAAGAATGGCCCTAAATCAACTAAAAACGAATAAATGTCCGAGAAAGGATAAAATTACAGTTGAAATGTTGAAAATTGGTGGCAGAAAAATGGAACAGGTATTAAATGTTTTATTTAATAAAGTAATTGATGAAGGAAAGATTCCTCAAGAATGGTACGACTCCGAGGTCATTTTACTATTCAAGAAAGGAAACAGAGCAAACATTGAGAATTACCGACCAATATCCTTGCTATCACATCTGTATAAATTACTAACTAAAATCATAACCAACCGCCTAACGTATAGGCTCGATTTCTATCAACCTATCGAGCAGGCTGGAGTCAAAAAACATTTTAGTACCATAGACCACTTGCACACCGTAAGAACACTGATAGAAAAATGCACCGAGTATAATGTTCCAATTCATATGGCGTTCGTCGATTTCCATAAAGCATTCGATTCCATTAAATTATGGGCAGTGCTTGAATCTATAGAAAATGCACGTGTAGATTCAAGATACACTAACATATTTAAAAACATATATGAAAATTCCACCATGCAGATAAAGCTGGACGAAAGCACAAAAACTAATCCCATAAGACTACAACGGGGAGTAAGACAAGAATACACTATCTCTTCCAAGCTATTTACACTTGCTCTAAAAAACATTTTGAAGAAACTAGAATGGAACAATAAGGATATCAACGTTAACGGATCATACTTAAACCACTTGAGATTCGCAGATGACATAGTTTTAATAAGTCAAAAGAAAATGTAGAAAGTATTTTTGAAGTGTGTATATTCCACCATTAATTGCAGCCACATTTAGCAGTCCATAAAATGTTAACATTGTCCATCTGCTAGTTACCCTGGCTACATTATATATTCAAGACATTCTATCTACTACATCTACTCTACTTTTTGTTGTAAAAAGTTGTAAGTTGTAAAAAGTTAATATTTCTGGCTTTTGTGCATCTCTAGTTGACGGATCGATGTTGTCAATATCGCGGTTTTAAGACGATACTAGTAATACATAGGAAAGTGCGGTGGCATAGTTTCCAGAAGCAAATAACGATGGCAATACTGGTCAATCATTTACTGTACGCAGTGTTTCTGCAAGCTTTCGTTTATTTGACCGAATTGTACCAACAACTGAGTATTTATGCCTGTAAACTAGCGATGCATAGTTATATTTTGTCGTGACCATACAAATATTGGCAAATTCTTATTGCAATATTGGAACAAAGTGTCACTGACAAAGAATGTAGCGTAGAATTTTTAAGTATTTTTAAACTGTTTGTCCTCGTTTTAGTGTAGTGTTTTGTACAATTTTATGTCATTATTAATGTTTCCACATTCTACGCTTGCCGGATAGTTTACATTTGACGAAATGCCCCTGAAGATGCTATTTTAAGCGAAAGTACTTGGGTAGATTTAGTTAACTTGTGCTCCGATAATAGCCTTATTTTCAAAGTTCATTTTAAAATTCTTCACTTACTAACTATTCTGATGTTTTGGCAACGCTGTGGGGTTCTGACGACGTAAATCTTGAATGACGTGCAAATTTTTTTTTATGAAAAATGCAATATTGCAAATAATATATTATATATATATATATATATATATATATATAAATATATATATATATATATATATATATATATATATATCTAAATATTCAATGTTAAGAGTCTGGTTTATATTTTTAGTGTATTACTGCTCTGTGATTTTAATGGAGAAACTAAAACTTTCATTATTAAGTAATTCATTTATTCAATAAACCGCGTCATGTAAAATTTTCATGACAACTTTAATTAATTAAACCCGTTTAGTTCGGTATTCATTTTGGTATATTCTGCTTTTATTACTGGTTTATGGATGGAAATCATTTACATTTATAACAAGAGAATGACGTTATAAGCTTGTTAGAGGTAGAACTACCGCTATTCTTGTGTTAAATATTAGCTTTTGTTATATTATATAATAATTATTAAATTGCTAAACCGCCATTTAGTATTTGCTAATACATATTACTAACTGACATAGATATAATACCAGAAAAGATTTAAAATATGAAATAGAGCAAAAATATATTGTGATATCGACATTGAAAGAAAAAATATTTTTTCAATTACGATTATATATATAAATATATATATATATATATATATATTATATAATTAGATATATATATTATATATATATATATATATTATATTATATATGTATATATATATATATATTATATTATATATATATATATATATATATATATATATATATAGATATATCATATATATTATATATATATATATATTATATTATTGTGATATATAAAGTCTTGGTGCGCCAAGCAATAATTAGCTAATTAATTAATTGATTAATTAAAATTATTTAAATGATATGATTATGACTCTATCACACTTTTAATTCTCTTATCTCAGGTTAAATTCGTGCTTCAATATCTATGCTATTACATGTGAAAGGTAAGGTCCAAAGAATACCGGAATAATAAAAAACACATATGATATAACACTATATATTGAAATAAAAATAATGAAATAATTCACACTCAAATGTTTTCGATAAACAAAATCACATATCATGATTCTCAAAATTTTGTTCTACGTACGTGAACCTTCAAAATTAATGGTACAAACAATATTAGTTGAAATCTCAAAATCCAAGTATTACTCTAAATCTCCTAATCAAAAATATTTATATCCTTTCTAAATTAAGTGTAAAAATTGTGTTATCAATGAAAGAAAAACTGCAGAAAACAAAACTATCTCTCTCTGATGATGAGTGGTCCAAATCCTTGTTATTTGTAGACTATACTATTTACTCGTGGCCGCTCCCTAAGTAATCAGCAATCTTACAATAAATTAATTGCAAGTATCTCGTCCTTAATGATCTCCTTCAAATGCACGAATCGTTCAAATTATGCTAGCTTCTTCTTCTCTCAATAAACTGAATCTCTCGTTGGCCTGAGTGAAAAATGACTCTTGGAATATCTTTTCTTTTACGATAAACTGAATTCTCTCGTTGGCCTGAACAGTGACTCTTGGAATATAAGTAGAAAAATATGACTTACAATATTTTACTGGATCAGCTTCTGTCAGATACACTAACTACCGGAAAACTCACAAACTTTCACTGCTATTGCTTCCTACCTCTGGGAAACTACCCGAGAACAACGGCCGTTCGCCTTGCACCCTTGGAAACCAACTGACTATCTTTACTCACTCCGAATCTACTAAACGTTCATTCCTACATACCTATCCCACCTTTTTCAATCTCCGCCAATCAAACTCGTCACAATTTCCCCATTTTTTCATTTCGATAACAAACAACTTTTACATATAATTATAAAATTTCCTAAAACTTATTTACAAATAATATTTTCTACGATTCTTAAAAACTAACAAAAACCTCTTTCTAAAATCTCTTCTATTGTCTTTAATTGCTGCGTTAATGTATTTGGAAAACCCGGTTCAATTGTTCTTTGGATTTCACTTAAAATTATGCGGGTCACTCAAGTATAGTACAACAAAGGAAATAATTTATGCATAGCTTACATTTTGTTTAATACAGGTAATCCAAAAATTTAAAAACTTTCTTTCTTCGAAATGTTTGTTGGTTATTATCCTACTTATCTGAATTACTTTAATGTTTTTGAACTTTGAAATATTTTAATCAAACCAATATTTTTCTGATTTTATATATCATAACAATATAATATATATATATATATATATATAATATATATATATATATATACTATATATATATATATATTAACTACCGTATACGTTTATTCAGTATGTGAGAGGCAAACACCATCTCGAAGGAGTAGGTATAACTTTTAAACAGTGTTGTTCTATATTTTCTGTTACATCTTTCCTTCTAAAATTTTTAGTCCCATACATGAGTGTAAAATAATATTTTAATCAACTACAGTTCTTTGTAGAATGGAAATTAATATAGAAAAAAAAAACTCAAATAAAGTAGCCACGTAATTGTTAGTTTCCAATAGTTTTCTATCAATTACTTAATTACTTAAAAACGAACATTAATTTAAGGAATTTATGTGCGGCAACAACGCATTAATTCCCCTGACGAAAAATTTTAAGCACACACCTCCTTTCACAGTGCGAAGCGTATAAGCCGATACATCCCGGACGGCATTCAGTAATTATCGGACACTGATGAGAGCGGAGATCTTTGCATAAAACATTAACTAAATATAAATATTATTTTTTTAAGAAAAAAAAAAACAAGTAAAAAAATTATTCTAAATAATTTTAAATTAAAGGCATTTTTAAAAAAATCTTTAATTTGCTTATTTGGTTTGTACTCGACTACAAAGTTGAACAAGGTTTTCTTCCAATTCTGCTAAATTAGTGGCTCGTTTCGAAATCATGCCGATATAATTTTTGATTTTAGCATTCCCTAGAAATAAAAATCCAAAGGTGCTAAATCTGTTGATCTAGGCCATTTTATTGTTCCTCGTGTAGAAATTAATCGTCCAGGAAATATTTGTTCCAAATAATTTGTAACTTCAAATACATTATATGCTGGGCAACCATCCATTTGAAACCAAACATCATCGAAGTTGACCGCAAGGTTCCGAACTGCTGAAATATTGTGATTGCCTAATAAATCTATATACTTTTGTCCATTCAGATTTCCCGTAATTAAAAAATGGACCAATTATATTATCGTTTATAAATGCCAGTCCCAAACATTTAATTTCTTTAAATATTGTTTTTTCACAGTAATACTCAAATGTTTATTTTCCCTAGACCAATAGCGGACGACAGATGGATTATAACGTTTTATGGATTGTGAATGAAAATTCATGCGAAAAACAAAACATTTTTTAAAAAAATCCACAAGGAAAACAATTCCTGTAGCTGGCTGTATACCACGTATCACAAAAAAAAGAGAATAATCTTCGTAAATGGGTATATTTAAAAAGTTGTTGTTCTCTTTGGATTTTCTCCATCATAGTTTCACAAAATTTCATACGTTTAAAATGATCGTCTCGAAAAAGTTCTTGGATGGTTCGCACTTTATAGCAAGTGTATCATTTCTTTTTAAAATATTCCTTACAGTTCTCTCCTTTAGGTCAACTTCATCCGCAATTTGTCTACTCGAACAAGCCGTTTCTTTAGCAGTTAAACAAACCGGCATTTCACGAGCCTCGCGTTCAAGAGAGATTTGTTTCGATCGTTGTTGTATCCCTTGGACGAGATTTTCGTACAGGTATTTTATGCAACCGAAATTTTCACAAGTTTTTAATAATTAATCGAATTGTTTTCTTTGACGAGATTGGACGATTTTCAAAAAGCAGCAATAAATAACTGTATTATTTCTACAATAGAATGGTTCCCATAATACCATTTCACCATTTGAATATTTTCTTTTCGAAAATATACGCTTGGCATGTAAATTATTTGTTTTCAACCTTTTTACCACCACAGCTAAAAATCAAAGAGAGTAGACCTTACCTTATTGACCTTTAAAACTGCTGTAACAGTAAGCACCGCCTATTCTTTTGAGGGAAATCGTAGAAAGGGTAAACCGTTTATACTATTTGTATGTCTACTAAAGTGCGTTATTTATTTAGTGCGTTTTGATTACTTCATGTAAGTTTTGTAGGACAATATTAATTTTCATTCTACAATGAACTGTAGTGGATTTAAACACTCATGTATCCGAACTAATGTTTAAAAAGAAATTGTGTAACAGAAATTTATGTAATAAACAATTAAGTGATATCTTTGTTCCACATACTGAATAACGTATAGGGTAGTTGAAAACTTGCCGAATCGGTATATATGTAAAAAAAAATTCAATGTATGTCAAAAAATTCAATTTCAATGACTTATATAAACACGATTTACGGTTTTGTTAACGCGAATGTTGGTAAAACAGGCAGGTAGGAGATGTTGTGTGTTTAGTATGTTATGGTTTTTACATGTACTAAAGCAAAAAGAAAAAGAAATAAATAGTGCAGCCACATTCTCAAATAATCGCGAAAATTTTTTTTGCAGCGTCCAATAATTCTCTGTATATTTCAATTTCTCCTTCGGTTTGTCTTTTTCTTTACATAGGATAACACACTCCATCTTCTTTGTTTCCGACTCTTTTGCTCTTGCTCTTCCCCTTTATCAAGTATTATTGCCAACAAGGTGAGATCTCCTATCCAAGCCGCTATATTTTTAACTCTCTCTTACACAGAAATATGTAATATGTTTTCATTTCTATTCGGCCCGGTACAAACACTGTTACAAAGCGGTTGTTTGTACGCACACTGTTTACAACGCGGCTGTATGTAAATATAAAAAAAATACCCGGACTCAGCACTGACACGTAACGTACACGGTACGGATATGTATAAATCGCCCTTTAAAGTGTTCTCTCCGAAAAATTGTGAATTTGGTATATACACTATATATTTCCAATTGAAGATCTATCAGACGCTGTACCCATAGATGCTAAGAAGAGTTTGAGTTTATTTGTTATAATAAATTGCCTCTAAATGGCGAATTATTCACGTTGAGTCAACTGCAGACTTTATCACAACGCAAGAAAAGCTATAGTACTATACGATTTAAAAAAGAATAAAGCTAAAAAATATGGTGATAGATTCCACTCGGAAGAAAGAGTTAATAATGAACATCACTAGAGAAAGAACAACGAAAATAATGAAAAAAGCGTACTCAAAAAAAAAGTAACGAAAACGAGTCGGATGGAGAATTAAGTGAAAAAAATAAAATAAGAGTATGGCAACGGCGTCCACATTGAGGGTGAGGTATTTTATAGTTATAGTGACTGTGTGGTCAAAGAAGTAAGGTCCAATAACGTATGATCCAACAATGCCTCCCCAAACATTCAACGACCACCTGGTTTCGGTAGTGTCTCTAAAAAGATGACGAAATAAAATAATTTCCAAAAAATTTACATTTTGACTTTATATTTTTTCCATCCACATACAAAAATTAATTCTACTTTGAAAATTATTTGCATTTAACACTTGATGCTACTGAACTTTAAATAAGTGAAATTTGTTTTTCTTTATAATTCTTCGAACTGTCGTTGCACTTAACTCTGTATTATTGCTTAATTCGCGCGTATATATTTGTAGTATCAATTATATATGCAGTTCGTTCACTGTATCTATGCACATGTATGAAATTATTCACGAACTATTTTTAAATTTTATCTCATTTCTCATATCCAACATTTAATAATACATTGGACAAAGAGAGTAATTTAACAACAGTCTGTGATAAATTCTCATCTTAGACAAGGAAAGAGAGAGGACGGGTAACGCTCGTTCCAACCAACCTTCAAAAAATGATGCCACTTTTTGATGTGTCCGCCATTTTTTTGGTGGCAAACAATAGACCTAACACCAGTTTTGTTTTTGTGTTTTTTTTAAGTGAAATAATACCTATTTTTTTTTTTTAATTAACAAAATGGTAAATTGTGCATATATTCTTTGTAAAAATCGCAGCGAACAGAAAACGCCAATACAAAGATACACCGCTGACCACTCCTCTGGTGGCAGTTTGGCTTCACTTTTAGCGATACGCGTCCTCCCTCTTTCCTTGTCTAAGATTCTCATCATTGAACCTGCTTGTTGTCAACTTCAAAGCGTTGTGGTGTTTACAAAAACTATATTCAGATTGTTTAATATTCCATTACATTTTCGTGCCTTGAGTTTATAAATTTTCTCAAAAAGAGTTGCTATAACGACTAACTGTTCACTCAGTGTTGGATTCCTTGATGTACGTATAAATTTTGCAGTTAAATTTTCTTACCTTTAATTTGACGTAATACGTATCTGAATACGTATCGTAATACGTTTTTGAATTTGGCTAAAACTCTGTCTAACGGATCGATATAAAAACATTTTGTTGTCATAAATATCAAACAAATATCAAACAGAATAATTTTTTAAGGTTTTTTATTTTTAGAATATGCCTGAAATACATTAAATTCTCAATCCCAGCAACTTGTAATAAATTTGTATGAATATTTTAAGTTGGAAAAAAAGAACGGAGGATCCTTATTGGTAACTTTAGCTGTGTTTAAGAGGTATTGTAATGAATTGTATGTTGTTTAATAATTTACACATCATGCAATTTTTTTTTATTAAGAGGGTAGCTGCTGCCTTAAAAATATCACACGGCGTACCGTATGTACAATTAAAAAACGAGAAGAAAGCAATCATGTCCTTTCAACTACAGAGTAAAAGTAGACGTCGTCATAAAAGCAAGACAACTGATCTGCCTGAAGGAACTAAAATGGCAATACAAAACACTGTGTACAATATGTACCGACAAAGTAAGAATAAGTTAATATTGTACAAAATAAAAACGATCTGGTTTATACCCCAGCCAATAGATCTTTCAACATCAAAATTAACACTTCTAAAATAAAGTTTCACCTAGTATTATTAGTTTTTAGTTTTTGTTTTAGAAAACAATGTTAGTCTACAAACTTTGAAATGTGAATTAGAGAAAAAAGAAGTTGTTACTATGGGAAAAAAATCTTTGAGCATGGTATTGAGAGATATAGGATTTAAATATAAAAAGGATGACAAATCGAAGATCATTATTCAAATGAACCAATATTGCTGCTATAAGAGCAGAATTCTTTTGTGGGTACTTTGAAAACCTGAAAAGTGTGCATCCAAGAGAAACTTGTTTTTTTTTGATAAAACATTAATTTATTCAAAAGGAAATATACAACTTCCGGGCAAGACACTAGTAGCAAAAGTGTACGTAAACCAGAAGGTTTTGATGGTAAACGTTTCATAATTGTTCACGCTGGTTCTTTTAAAGGATTTGTTTAAATACTAATTTTCTAGGTATGTGACGTAAGAAAAGTCTTATTATTTTAGCCTAACAGATTGAGCACTAATTTGTAAACACCCTGAAGTTTTCTACAAATTAATGTATTTTCGAAATTTTTCTTTTTCCATGTTTTTATTGTTTTGTTTTGTAAAGTTTAATTAATTTTTTTTGTGTTAGTAACTTATTTCAAAAAGCATGCATGAGAGTTTTTTATCTTTAGGGCATTTTCTTATGCTTAAGCTTAAAAATTTATTGACATATGTATAACGATGTAAATGTTTAATATTGTATTTTGAATGAAAACTTTTTTCATTCAGTAACTGGCTTCGGCTATTGGATGCTTTGGTTTATAAATAAATAAATAAATATGAGAGTTTAAGCTGTTTAAAGAAACAAACAAAAAGAAACAAAAACAAAGTGGATGAAATATGTGACAACATTTGAAGACGATAGGAATGTCACCATCACACAAAATATAAATCGGCTGTTGGATACTTTGGTGTAAATAAATAAATAAATAAATAAATATGAGAATTTTAAGCTGTTTGAAGAAACAAACAAAAGAAACAAAAACAAAGTGGATGAAATATGTGACAACAACATTTGAAGACGATGGGAATAGAAAGCGGAAGTAGAAGCTGCTATAAACAACATTAAGGGGGAAAAGCCGCAGGACCAGACGAGTCAGAATTTTTGAAAATTATGGTTAAAAACGAAGTAAAAAGACTTACCTTGATCTTCAACAATATATATCAAAGTGACAAAATACCCCAACAGTGGCTAAGATCAACTTTTGTAACAATCCCTAAAAAACCCAATACCAAATAATGTAAAGATTATTGAATAATAAGCCTTATGAGCCATCTCCTGAATACTATTTTTTAAAACTATACATAAAAGAATATATAAAAAGTGTCAAGAACACATGACAAACACACAATTCGGCTTCAGGATGCATTGGGTACTTGAGAGGCACTTTTGAGAGAGGATGGAAATTAAGATAAGGATCGAGAAGGCAAGATCAGCTTTCGTCAAAATGAAAAAAATCTTTAACAGCCACGACATAAAATTGGAAATAAAAGTTCGTTTACCAAATTGCTACGTATTTTCCGTTCATTTATTTGGTGTGGAGTCATGGACCTTAACTGAAGCATAACTGAAGCGACTCGAGGCATTTAAGGTGTGGTGCTATAGACGCATGTTGAGGATTTCCTGGATAGACAGAGTTACCAACGAAGAAGTACTACATAGAATGGGTAAAGGGCGCGAACTAGTCGTAACCATAAAACGTCGCAAACAGAATACCTGCGGTATTCTTGTTATATGATATGACCTACTTCGGACCATACTTCAAGATAAAGTGCATGGGAAAAGAGGTCCAGGACGGAGAAGAATATCCTTTTTATTTCCTCAGATGTGTTATTATTGGGGTTAACCGATGTCCCTAGATATATGACACTCTTGACTGCTCCGAAGTTTTGGTCATTGATGATTAAATTCGTGTCAAACATTTCCAGCTCTTGTGTTTGTGTTAGTCGCCATGTATTTGTTTTATTTTGATTTATATGTAACTCCATTCGTTCTGCTGCTGCTACTAGCTCAGTTAGGATTTCCACAGTTCTCGCCCTAGTTGTTGTTATAATGTCCACGTCGTCTGCATATGCTAGAATTTGGACTGATCTATTAAATATTGTTCCCCTGCTATCTAAAGTAGCGTCTCGTACAACTTTTTCTAAGGCGACATTAAAAAGCTGACACGCCAGCGCATCTACCTGCCTTAACCCCCTATGTATTTTGAAGTGAGTTTGACGAGTCGTTTTGAATTTTTACTGCTGATAGCATCTTCGCCATTGTCACTTTTATCAAACATATGAGTTTTTTTTGGAATTACTTACTCATTCATAGCGTTGTAAAGACTTGGTCTTAGACACTGTCATATGCCACTTTAAAATCGACAAAAAATATGATACATATCTATGTTAAACTCTTGCGCTATTTCGAGGATCTGTTGTAGTGTAAAGATCTGTTAATGGTTGAACGTCCACGCCTGAATCCTGCCTGATATTCTCCTAGAAACATTTCAGTATAATCTCTCGTGCAAAATATTTGATAATATCTTGTATGCTGTATTTAGGAGAGTTATTCCGCGGTAATTATTGCATTCCAGTTGGTTTCCCTTTTTGTGTAACGGGCAAATTAACACAATTCATTCTACAAACAATTTCTCGCATCACCTTGGTGAGCTGCTCTCCACCGTGCTTAAATAACTCTGCTGGGATGTCATCGCTACCTGGGGACCTATGGTTCCTTAGTTATTCTATAGATATTTTCACTTCATCTACCGAGGAGGGTTTCACAGTTCCTCATTTCGGTATTCAGCTCATATTGTGTATTCCTCGCAATGCCTCTCTAGTATTGTTTGGAATTCTTTTTCTGATAATTGGTTATTATTTAATAATATTTATTTGATGATAGAACTTTCTTGTTTCTCCGTGACTCGGCTATGGCTTTCGAGCCGTTCTAATATGTCATTTTCTAGTCTCGTTTCTTTTTTCGGTGTATGCGTTTTTCTTCTATCCTTAAGTTTTTGTGTCTATCTATTGTTGTTCTAGTTTTTCGTTGTTGCATGGTCCTAAATGCCTCGTTCTTCTCATCTGTTATTTTTTTGCAGTCTTGGTCGAACCAGTCGTTTCTTGTTTTTGGGTTCGGGATATTCCGAATGTGCTTTCGGCTGCTAATTTCAGAGCCTCCTTGCAGTTGTTCCACATTTCCGTGCTTGACTGGTCGACTGTCCAGGTGTGTTCTACGGTTTCTTTTATATGTGACTGGAACTGTTTCTCTTTGTTTTCATTTTTTAGCATATGTAAATTATATTTTACTTGTCTAGTGCCCCTTTCTTTCTTGGCATTGGAAATTTTTGTCGTAACTTGGCCCTTACCATGAAATGATCTGAGTCAATATTTGCGCCTCTGTAACTTCTTACGTCCATTAGGTTTGTAAAGTGCCTTCTGTCAATTATAACATGGTCAATTTGATTTGTGGTGTGTCCATTTGGTGATATCCAAGTTGCTTTATGGATATTTTATTGATAAACAAAAACAATCACTATAAATAAGTTTAACGGGTTATTAAACATTTTCTAATTATTTCATGAATCTAGAAAATACTTATGTTTGATTTAAACGCTTTGATTTAATTCGTACAACTATGATGTGCAAAGATACATCAAACGAAGTGTACCACATCTATTGTATATACCACAACTCGAAATTTATTTTTATTGGCTAAAACCCTTGTTGGTAGGTATTTATGATTTTAAATACTGTACATTTCCTGAAGAAACAATGAATTTTAGAATGATGTTACTTGTAAATACAACTTATCTAACAATAAATATCAGATGGTCAAGCCAACATATTGACCTTTTTTAAAACATCTAGTTAGTTTAATAAAATTATCAATATGAGACGCTCACCGAGATCTAAAAATTGTTCTTTTAAAAAATGCAGACACGAGATAGAATTTATCGTATCCATTTCTGAAACCGTCGATGTTTTCTTATTCCTCACTTAAATCCCTATTTTGTACGAAAAACGCACGTATCGATAGAATTTATTATTTTCCACATCCTGTCTCTGTAAATTTAGTGTCAATCCATCTTGGTTTTCTACGCTCGAAGCGGATAGACAGTTTCAATATTTCCAAACCGTCCATACTCGTAATACCTGCCTGGATGATGTCAGGGCGAAAGCCATTTATCCTGTTTACGTTGCCGTTATCGCAAAAAGAACTAGGCAGTGGCTATTCATCCACATCGAGGGCAAAAGAGTGCGATTACGATCGTGATTGCTTGTCAATAGCGAGCGCATAGGTAAATAGAATGATGTGAAAGTATCAACTATCAGATACCGTCATGGAATACATCAAAGGGTTTAATCTATGATTGTTATCTTTTACACTATATTAAATATAATTAACTTTAAATTGGATTAAACGGAAACTACAAATACACATCCGCTTCTGCCATAATTAGGTGATTAATTTTATTCACATTGAAATTAGATTTCGTTTGCTTTATTGTAGCCAATAGTTTTGTTATTTATATATTTATTATTTTAGTCCTACTCTTAAATAGTATATGGTTGAACAAGCAGGAGCACTAAATACGGAGGTTTTTAAAACATATTTTTCTCAAAAGGTAAAGTCAGCTTATAACAAAATAAATATCAGACCATACAAAACGGTCCAAATAAGTATTAAATAGATTTTTACATCCCAAAAAAGAAGATACCTTAGAAGACACTAAAGTGAGAACAAAACGACGAAAAAATATTGGAAATGACAAGAAAAGATCGAATATTCTTCTTATGGTAATATTTTCTATTAAGGATTTAAGGAAATCTCAGCGAAGTAATATATACCGACCTTGTACAACACTAAACAGTTAATCTGAGTTTAAACAAGTCCAAAGTAATTAAAACCAAAGTATCATGTAAATTCTTCTATTAATTCCAATATTTAAGGTCCTGTTTCGCTAGTCTGTCAGAGTCTTTAGTTATTTGTACTGATAAAGTCTATGGTTGGTACTGAGTGTGCTTTTTATATCTCATCAAACAATGTACAGAAAAACTTTATCGACTTAATCCTAATTTTTCTATCTTTACTGCTGAAGCTGTAGCAATGTATGAAGCATTAGGATACTTTGAAAAAACTGAGAACAGATATACTGTTACAATAGTATTTGACTCATTATCTGTTATGCTAGCCATTGAAACTTGAAAATTTTCCTAGTAATAACGCAAACATATTATGTTCTTCAAATTAAAAATTTATTTATGACAATGGCAGCTATGTACGCCGTTGCCTCCGCTTGACGGCGCTAGTGTAGTTGGAGGTCAACACATTTTGAGAATTCTTTGGGTTTGTATGGTATTTTTGTTGTAATTATTGTGATTTAATAAATTATGACAGAAAAATACGGATCTTGATATATTTAAGACTTGATAAAAGAATTGAGAAGAAATGCGAGGATTACTGGAAAAAAAGGAAGACATTATCGAAAAGTAAACTAGGTATATAAATGATCGTCTTAATGTTTCATTGGTTCATCTCAGACCATCATAAAAATTTTTATATTGGTCTGTATGTATTTGTATTTGAACTAATACTGTCACGTACTTAATTAAAATATGGTAATTTTAGCTACCTACCATATATTGAATACAATTTTGTGCTACCTTAAAACAAAACGCATTATAAATCACCACTTTTGATATATGTATAAAGATATTGTCGCTGTAGTGTCGCTGTCAGAAGTTCATTGCTTTGCCTGTCCAGAAACTGATTAGATATCTATATTATATTATAGGTTGGGCTGCATATGATCGAAATAATAATTTTCGACATGGCATTGTATGGTCACTAATGTGGATTTCACTACTCTTCAGAAATTCCTCTAGTCGACTTAAATAACTATTTTCTATATATTATAAGTTAGCAAAGGAATGAGCATGTGTGTCGCAGTCCACAAAAAACTACAGTATGA
This sequence comes from Diabrotica balteata, assembly GCA_918026665.1. NCBI lineage: Eukaryota > Metazoa > Arthropoda > Insecta > Coleoptera > Chrysomelidae > Diabrotica > Diabrotica balteata. Next base: position 44,070,351 of record OU898277.1, read on the forward strand.
TGCAAAATAATTTTTTGTTAGCTATTGGTCAATCAAAAATAGATGAATATCATTTTTACCGAGCGCAAGTCAACAGTGAAATGGCCAAAGCACTTACATACAATGTAAAACTGGTCCTCTCATGGATGAAAGTATTACTGAAGCATTATGTTAATATATTGTTGGCAAACGATACAGAGCAGTGTGAAAACATGTTGCTGTTGCGATGCTTTACTAAACCTGAAAAATAATGGTAAATGATACATTAAAGATACCTGCACTAAATGAAAGCAAGTTTGGCATATGCAAAAAAGATAATAGACTGGAGGTATCGCCAAAGAAAGCCGAACAAATAAATTTTATAGTTCCTGTGTGCAATGTGCAAAAAAAGTGACAAACTTCTGTTATAATCCAAGACCACAACAATACAGAAATATGCCTAATTTTACTAATAGTGTAATCAGTGTAACATATTGGAGTAAAAAATGTGAGAAAATAGCTATCCGTGCTTATTAGGAGGCAACTATTAACCATTTCATTAGCTGTGGCCTTTTTATTTCATTGAACCAGCCTTATTTAGCTGCTTTTCCAGATGAACTTGTGGAATAACTAACTAGAAGTTACCTATCTCTATTCCATAAAAGATTCAATGATTAGTTCTGATAGTTTGCCATATTAAGAAAATGAAAGATGAATTACGTTTGACATTAAATTCAAATTATTATAGCAAGTGCAAACTCAAATGTTTGTCACTGGTCGAGAGTTCTGCAATTTTTTCACTTGGACAAAAAAAGATATAAGACGTATTTCGATATGTATAAAAAATAATTTAATTTATAATGAAATAATCCCTCAAGCAAAGACTTTTTGAGTAGTATATGGTTATAGCATTGGCTAAAAAATATTATTTCTTACCGAAGTAAATAATCTTAATCTGTATCACAAAATAAAAGACAAATAAATAGTATTTATGTTAATTTTATTCATTTTTATCTATTATGTTGCTCCGAAAATTTGCTAATATAAAGCATACAACGATTATCCTTTATATATAATAGTTAGTTTATTGTAGATACGAGTAAATGCATTTCTGTCGCACATATTTATCTCTTCTTATTGCCACAATCCACTTTTTTCTCATCAGATTATCTTTGAGAAACCTGTGTTCTGATATTCTCGATGAGCACAAAGGAACAGAACAACACTAAGGCATCTTATTATCTCAAATTAAATCTACAAAGCGAAATAAATGCAATATTTACTTTAAAATTAATAGATTTGGACAGTTGACATGACCTCCAACTACACTAGCGCCATCTACGTTGAGCTTTCCAGATTAGCTGCCATTATAAAAAACGAAGAATTGTTAATTTTTTGTGGGCTGCACACATAAATCTTAAATACAACAACCATGTTGACGTATTAACAATAATTAAAAATCATATCAATAGTAAATGGAAACAATCATGGCACATAAATCATACACATTCTTTCTCGCAACATGCGTCTATACAGCCTTCAATCCCAAGTGATTATGGCTTTAAAAATCGTAAATTCAAACTTATGTCCAGAGTGTCAAAAAGAAGAGATTTAAATCACATTTTTTTCGAGTGTAAAAAAATCATAAAACAAATGAAAGATCTAATAAATAATTTAAGGTGAATCCCTAGACAAGAAACTGTGTTCCATAGTTTTCTTCATCCCTATATCTTATGCCTCTTAACTATTTAACACTTGTGCGAATGCATTTAAAATTAAGTGTAATGATAATCGTTTAAACTTTAATATTATGTTTATTGTGTTTATAAATTAACCTAACCTAAGACGATCTTCCTTCTGCTGTACTTTTAAGACACAATTAGCATGTTGTTGATTGAGGAGCTTTTTGACCACTTGCCTATGCCAATTTAAAAACTAACTTCAATTCAAAAGTCTTTGCCTCTACATTCTAACTCAAAATCCTATATACCATGGCCTAAGGTATGTGTTTAACTTTGTCTGATCTAACGTTTTTCCACTTTTGGTATATTACAAATCCATTATTTTCTTTACATTGGGCCTTGAACGAACTTTCCCGTCGTTGCTGTACATGATTTTTCCTCTGTGGTAATGTTTTAAGAATTCTCTATAAAGGATCTAGAACGTGTTGAGATAAGTGAAAAATACTAGCCATTGATATTTAAAAAATTAAAATAAGTTTCATTTTGTTCTACATTAAAAAGTATCCAACCAAAAAATTTTTAGACCCCTAGACACAAAACCTAACGCTCCAAACAAAAATATAAAACAGGTTTTCTTCCGCATTTTTGATAATATTCTTTGGTTTCTAATCAGGTTAAAAGAATCATTTTTAGGTTTTAATTTATAGGATAATGTCAGTATGGTCTATATCTCACGGTATATTTTTACAGGAAATTTTTAAAAGGCTTTGTGATTTGTTTGTTTTTCTCTGTGTTTAAATGACTGCGGGTACACTAAATCCCATTCGCCAATCTTACAATTTGAGGTGTAGTGTGTGTGTTGTGTGTGTGTGTGTGTGTGTGTGTGGGGGTAGAGTATTGTCTTGATACTTACGCAAAGTCGACGTCATTGTCTTTGCTAATGAGACGCTAATTGTATCCGAACGTCTGCGGTCCCTCCGGTGTGTACCGATCAACAAGGATAGAAATTATTTTCATTTATTAATTTTTTTAATAAACGAAAATTTCCACCCAGGTGGGATCGAACTCACGACCTTTAGATTTAAAGGCAGGCGCTTTATACCACTGAGCGACAGAGGGGGTATATTTAAAAGCTTTAAAATTGGTTTAAAAAAAATATATTATTGCATGAGTGTCATTTTCATGATATTTTTCAGATTTTTTACAGTGGGCATCAACATCGGGATAGTTAACATGAACGAAAAATTGATTTCTTCGTGTCTAAGCTGGTTCAAATAGTTTCGCGTTTTGGTTTGGTTCTAGTGGGTCTGAACGTTGTTGGGTATATGTTAATGTAGAACAACATGCTATTTTTAATTTTTGAAATATTGGCGGGGAATGTTCCACTATCAACCGGCTTAACCGAAAAGAAAATAATTTTTCGTTAGTTGTGAGTACGATATCCCACCTATAAAAATCTGAAAAAAATCATGAAGATAATTTGACACTTAGCCAATAATGCCCTATACTTTTTTGGTACTTGGCGTTCATACAGTATAGGCTTAAACAAATTTTGAAATATTTTTAAAAGCCTTCATTAATTTGAATTTCCCGTCCAAAATGTTGGGTAAAAAATGACCATGATGTATGACAATAAAAATACTTTTCCTAATAACTGAAAAAAAGAAGACTTTCTTCTACCATAGTCAGAACCAAAGATATTGTCAAAGAAAAAACTAAAAAACACGTTTTTCGATTTTTTTTTGAGATTATGTATAGGTCTAAGCTGTCCCAAAAATTTGTGTTCAGTGGATACCGTTTTTGATATATTTTTATTTTTAAAATATCACTGGAAGCCTTTTTCACTATCTTAACCTGGCTAGAAAACCCTTTTATTTCATCAAGGACTTGTATAACACTTATATTACTTTGATGTGGTTTCCGCTGTAACTGCTCATAAAACAACTAAGTAAACATAGAGGTACGTCCGTGCCAAGCAAGAATATTCCTAGATTCCCACTTAATCTAACCGGGATATTCTAATAAACGTGATCTTTAGTGGCTAGTAGAAATACGTGTATCGAGAATATGTAACGTATTTGGTTATGTATTTTTTTGAAGTCCATCAATATAATATGATAACTATTAAATATTTCAATTAAAAACCAAATTACACTATATGCATACAATATTAATTTCTTAACCCTTGCGAGCAGATTGGCTAAGATATGCGGGCATAACAGTAATAAGCACATCCGAACAAAAAATACCAACAACATTGCCTAATTTATATTACATCAAGGCAAAACAAAATTCTGATAAAATAAAAAATAAAATACACATAAACACCGAACTTTTCAATAAATTATCTAGGCGAGGTCATGAATCAATAAACCTACCAATTTTTTGCAAATGAATGAAACTCAATGAAATTTCAAAATGCCGTATATTCAAAGTGCTTTGCTTTGCTAACTGATGAAAAATAAATCAGTCCTTGTAATATTTGTGTAATGCGGAAAATTAATTAACGTTAATGAGTTCAATTGCGGTATGGGCCTATTCTCTGAGTTTTATCGGAAAATTCGTTACAAAACTTCGTCTCAAACTCGTGACACTGGGGGTTTTTGGGTCGCTGAACACAAAGTATTTTATAATAAAATCAATTTTTAATGAATGTAAAATAAATGCAATGTCTTCATTTTCGTGATCTGCTGTCTCATTTTCTTCGAACGTCGATTAAAAATTAGTTCATGCGACCCTGCAATGCAATCCATAAAATGGATTGTTATAAAACATTGTACAATTTAATATAATTACAAATTAATTCTAAGTTAATCCGTTCTTCCATGGAACTTCTGATCTTCAAAACGACAACATCCAGGTCTAATAACTACGTCTCAGATTAGGACACACTTTACAACACATGAAATACTTGTTGAAGAGAGAAGAAGGAACCAGTGGTTTTGTTTGTGTATGTAAAGTGACAAGTGAGAAGCACATTGTGATTGACTCGTCTCCAAGATTCTTCATTTTGAATGACGATAATCACCACACCCCACTTGATCAAAAAACATTCAAACAAACATTCTAGAACAATCTAAAATACGTACTGACTTGAATAGAATTCTGAAATCTCTAAACATGTTTTTAAGAAAATTAATACTATACAGCAATAATAAATAATATAGATGGTATACTATACATGATTTAATATGTAATTGGGTAAAAAATGTTATATATGTAATTGAATTATTTGTATATGTCTAGGTGTGTCTTTAATCACTTTTTGTATTTTTTCTTACCGCATCATATCACCCTAAGAGTGCTTGGGATGAAAAATAATATATAAAAAAATTCTACGGTATATATTTTGTACAATTAGTTTGCTTAGCAAATAAAGAAATGAAAAGGCGAAAAATTATGTTTTAAGAAACTAGCCTAACTGGCGAATATTAATAGAGTTCTGTTAGCATTATTTAATGAGATTTTTTTTAGCATTATTTTCAAAAATCTCCTTTGTAGTATTTCGAGTTTAATCAAATAGGGTTATGTTTCACCTCATGCTAAAATAGCATTCTAAGGCGTGAATCTATCAAAGATGGTATACTATCTTTAAGTAAGACAAATTAAGGATATTGCTGAGATATCGAAATCTGTTTAATAAGATTTTTAGAGTTTAAACAAGGCTTAAGCAAGGTTTAGATATCTGGAAATAGATATAACTAGTTACGGAGATGTTGAAGAAGAAGTACGACAACAAACTCAAAAGCAAGTAAAGCGGCGAGATCTCTTAACACCTAAAACAAGACACAAAAACAAGAATATATAAAGCAGCAATTAGATCTATATTAACATACACGGCGAAGACAAGACCTAACACATATAAAACAAGATGACTACTAGACACAACAGATATGAAAATACTCCGACGAATATCAGGAAAAGTCTGTTGGACAAACACATCAGTAGAATGTCAGAAGGATAGAGTAGTACGAATAGCACGAGATAAGTCACCAAATGGACGAAGAAGTATTATCAGACCAAGAAAAAGATGGTGCGACAATTTAAAAAAGTTTATGAGTCTAATATTGAAGAAAAAACAGGCTTTAAAGCCTACATACAAGAAAGAAGAAAAGAGTTTAAACATACCATATTAATATGTATATATCCTACTTCAAGTGACAATCAATATAAACGCCTAAATATTTTATGTATTTAATATCGCTAAAGTAGAAGAGCCACTGTCCAGTATCTTATATAAGTAAAGTGGAATATCCCTTTTTAAAACCAAATTGGTTTGAAGACATGTTAAATTTTGTAATGAAGTCATAAGTAAAGGTAGGATACTATTGTAACAGACCTGTATACTTATTGTAAGAACTCTCAAGCTTATTCAATGTCCGTAATTTTATTTATTTTTTATTATCTCCAAAATACATTTTAAAAGAGGACGCACAGCATACAAGACAATTCAAATCAGGTACATAATTTTTACCAAAAAGCGGATAAAATGTCGATAAACCAATATCACCCGCATTTTGAATACAAAGAGAAATTAAACTGATTAAACAATACAGCGTTTGAACAGATAGTCACCGCCAGATAAAAAAACTGATAAACGTCTATGGCTAAAGGCAAATTGCTCGCTGTCTATGTAGCAACCTTTGTGTTTCGTTTACAATAGAACGATATAATAGGCAGATAAAAATTCCTGCAGACCATCTCAATACAAAAAGCTGAAAAAGTGCAGGAGCTTTTATGATAACGATGTTTTATTTGTTGTGTTCTTTTGAACTTCGATTTTAAGAAAAATGGAAAAAATATGACAATGAGCAAGAAAATTTGTCAGAGAAACCTTAGAATAACTATGCTTTCTAGTTGAAAAGGTAAAGAAGGATTGTTTCGTTTAAACAAATGAGAGATTGTGTAGAAACAACAATATTGAAGTGACTTATTTTGTGCTTAGTATTCCGTAATATAGAAACTAAGAGTACAAGAACAAAAATAAGAAAGTAGAATCCGTTCAAGTACAAAGAAAAAAATTTGTTGATAGAATAATATACAGGATATTTAATGTTTCTTGTAATACTTTGTAATATAAAAACTGAAAGATTGGAGGAAGAGAGAGAAAAAACAACAGTATCCATATTTAAAAAATATATCATCAAATACAGTTATTTAACGACATCTTTACTTTATATATTTTCTCTAGTTAATATATAATGCCAAATAATATTTATATACAATAATATAAACAAAATTCTCGTATCACACTATTAATTACGATACTCCTCCGAAAGGTCTGGACTGATTTTTATGAAATTGTATATGTGTATTGGGTAGATCCAAGAATCGATGATAATCTTTTTTTTTATACCTCTTAGTAATAAGGGTGGTCTACCGCAAACATATTTTTTATTTTTTTGACAAAATTTTAATTTTTATATGATGTGGCATTAAAAATACATACAAACTTAATTTTCACCCTTCTATCACCAACCTCTAGAATCAATTTCCCTAATAGAAGGCCAAACATATGGAGATCCATAAAAGATAGCCACGAATTACCAGAGAGTGCTGTTGCAAATTCGGACCACTATTTTGGTCTAAATTATAAAGGGAGCAAATATTACCCATTACCCACAATTATTACCACGTAAGTTTGTAAAAAAATATAAAAGATATAACGGTGCCACTACTTCAGGAGGGCGAAGTTAGGAAAAACATTCAGGCAGCAAATTGAATGAAGAGAAACTGAAAAGCCCGCACAACAGTAAATGATATAGAAAGCAGAATTGGGTACAACTAGAAGTAATAAAATTCCAAGCAGCAGCGCCGACCTCCTCAGTAATTATTCAAGAAAACAGACAATGTACACACAAGACGGATTGGTATGATGAGTGATTGTAAGAAAAGCCAATTAAGTGACAGACATAATGCTAGAATAAATAAATAGCATAATAAAAAAATAAATGAAGAGAGTAAACAAAAAAGGCTTATGCCGAAAAAAAAAGACGGGAAGCAAAGAAGATCTGTAGAAGGAAGAAGCGTTCAAGTTTAGAGCAGAAACTTAGTTATTGAAGAAGTATTTTTTACATAAACAAGTCAGCGAATTTCTACCAAGAAATAATACGAGAGACCGAACCCAGTACAAAACCACAATCAAGATATTATAAAGATGAAGAGGAAGCTGTTAGTGGAAAGATGAAAAATTAAAAGGTGGCCAGTTTTTTGGAGAACATAATATTATGTACGGACGACCAAGATGAAAGAGACACAACGCAACTACAACATGAAGAAGTAAGGGACACAGATGTACAATGAAGAAGTACCTACCAAGAAAGAAATTATAGAGATCATAAAAAACTTAAAAAACAACAAAGCACCTGGTGAAAATCGTATCATTGCTGATGTTTTAAAGAAGGTGGCGAAATGGTACAAGAAGAAATCGCTCAGTTAATACGCGAAGTGTGGATCAACAAAAAAATACCCAATCAGTGGAAAGAAGCAGTCCTTATGTCCAGTGCATAAAAAAGGAGACGTTACAGAATGTAAAAAATTACAGGGGAATATGCTCTACAAGATACAGTGTATAAGATTTTGGCCATATCAATTAGAAATAACATTTACAAACAAAAGTTGAAAATTGTCTAGTGAATATCAAGCAGTTTCTAGAGCAAACAGATCGGTAACTGGACCAAATTTTTACAATGAAACAAATTTTAAGCTAGCTCATATGAATCAACCTAACAGTACTACACTGCCTTTAATTGATTTTAGAATGGCATATGATACTATAAAACAGAAATAAAGTATATGAAGCACTAGAATAATTTGAATTTCTCACCAAAAATAGTAAGACTGCTAATTGCATACTCAATGATACTAAAAGATAATGTCATGTTAGAAGGACGGGTTTCGGATAGTTTTATCACCAATAGTGGTCTGCCGACAAAGGTGATCCGTTATCAACAGATTTTTTCAATTATGAATCGTAGAGAAGATTTTACGAGAATGTAAACATCTACACTGTGACAGTAGTAACAACAAGTAGTGACAGTGACGTAGTGCCGTGAATAGTGAACAGTGTAGTAGTGTCTGGGGCTCGGGAAACTGGAGACCTCGGAAGCCCTGAGGAAGGCATCAGAGAGGATGCCGAAAGCTTGGCAAAATGGACAACGACGCGGTTCAACCCGGAAGACTGGTGAGTTTGATATTAATTTTAAGTAATAATATTAATCTTAGCTCTAGGTTGTTAATTGTAACTGAACTACTATAGAACCGTGCGAAATCTTTTCCGAACCATTTTATATAATATATACTCTATAAAAAAATATATATAAATATATATAAATATATATAAATATAAATAAATCTATAGATAATTTAAAAGAAAAAATAATATTTATTTAGTTCTTTTTAATTAATAAAAATATTTTATAAAATGATTCCGATTCTAATTGATGTCGGGCCCTGCCAAAATAGCCCTCGTTTTTATATTAATTAGTTCTGGTTACGTGATATTCAGAAAATTTTATTAATAGCTTTTTTTTAAAAAAAAAAAATGCATGTATGTACCATTAGTTTTGCTTGTCAAATGAATTCATTATAAAAATAAACTACAGAGTAGGTAAGTTTGTAATTAAAATTGAGGCTGCTTTCCAGCTCCGGCTTCGCTTTGCTATACGAGTATTCCTATCGATCAAGTTAACGTTCGTTATTTGTAAGAAGACCCTTCTGCCGTTAACCATCGATCTCGATTTAGGGTTAAATAAACTAGTATAGTTATACCACCCTCGCAAAATTTACCCCCGCAACTAAGCGTGCAAGGATTTAGTCTAGTCCATATCTACTATGAGGAGTATATTGTCATTTTATTACTTATACCTGCAATACACTCTTATTCATTTTATTATAACTTCTGATCATATTTCTTTTGGGAGAAAACTTAATGATTAAGGTTAGCTTATAAGAATATATTTTTTGAAATTTAGTACCTAACATATAAACAAAAACTGCTACAATTTTTTTAATTAAAAATGGGACGCATTACAAAATTTTGGAATCGTCCTCCTTAAGATAAACTTGACGATTTATTTTAAAGAGATGAATTAAAACTTACAGGGCCCTTATTATTTTAAATTTTTCAGTACCTCCACTTAATTGGTAGCCCATTGGAAATTGAAGAAAATACATAAAATACATGATAAGACGCAGCGTCCACTCATTTTTTTAACAAAGAATTTCCAACATTGGACAAAATCCAAACATTAATTAGAGAAAACGAAGAGTTACAATCATAAGCAACAAGAAATTATGGGGACTATTGAGAAAGATGGGATTTCGTTGGCAAAAGAATAGAAGAAAATCCGTTTTAATTGAAAAAGATTACATTGTATGTTGGAGACGAGATTATCTAAGAACTATTAAAAAGTACCGAGAAGAAGGGAAAACAATTTTTTATTTGGACGAGACTTGGCTAAATGAAGGTCATACTGTACCATATCTATGGGTTGATACAAATATGAAAAGTTCCGTCGCATTCACGAGTGTATTACTGAATAAACAATCCCTTGGAAAAGACGCAGACTCCATAATAACCCATATTGGAAACGAATACGGTTTTGTCAATGGTGGATTATTAAATTTTGCCTCAAAATCAACCAAAGTATACCACGAAGAAATGATTGCTGACGTTTTGAAGAATATTTTGAGAAAATGTTGAGATTTAATTCCAAAAAATTCTGTCATAGTCATAGATAATGCTAGTTACCATTCAAGACTAGCCGAAAAATTGCCAACAAACGGCATGGAAAAAGGAGAGATAATCGAATGGTTGGATAAACACGCAATTGAGTACGAGGAGAATTCGACAAAAAAGGAATTATTACATTAAGGCAACATAAGCAGCTATAAAAAATATATAATTGATGAAACCATGGCATTAAAACCATGATGTAATTATTTTACGTTTACCCCCATACCACTGTGATCTGAATTCATAGAAAATAATGGTCTCAAGTAAAGGGTGAAGTCGGACGCAACAACAAAACTTTTAAATTAGAAGACTTACAACAATTATTAGAACATTCCTTATCAAAAGTAACTCCATAAAATTGCAAAAATGCTGTTAGTCATGCTCACAAGGAAAAACATTTCTTGCAAATTCATTAGTACCTGTTAATCTCCATCACTCCGACACTGGCAACTTTATTTAGGGATTAGTAACCCTCAAAACTATTGTATTCTATTCTATTTCAACCTTTATATTTGGTGGTCATACTCAATTTAAATATTATTTTTTATATATTATAATTATAATTTTTTATAATATTTAATTTTTTTATAATTTTTATAATAATATTATAATTTTTTTCCTATATACTCCTGTAAACTTGTTGACAAATATCTATTTTTCATTGAGTCACCCGTATCAAGAGTTTAGGGATTTGCATACATAATGTGCTATCAATATGATGAAAATGGACTATAACTTTCAAGAAATATGCAAAAAACTGTCTGAATATTAAGATCCTTAGTTTTGTGCCATGATAATTTTTTTTAAGTCAACTACATCTGTACAAGTAGATTAGAACTAATAATTTCCAATTTAATAATATTGCTCATTTATAAAAAAATTATTATTTTGTGTTTTTTTTCATGTAATTAGGTACCTTTCTGTAATAAAATTACAGACTCACTCTATTAAAAAATTTATTTTCATGTTCCACATTATAACACATTATAATACATTACGGCATATATTGCTAAAACACTAAACATTGCTACAAGTTACTATCAACACTTATATTCTAATAATTCTGCTCTAAAAAATTTATATCCACATAAAAGTCTTCAAATCATGGGGAACGTACTTTACAGCTTTTTACCTCATTTGAAGGAAGCTGAATGGTTTGTGGGTCAACTTTACTAACATTGAAATTACTATAGTTGTAAGCAGCATTATCGTCAGCATTGATTTTATGAATAAACTCCGATGTTTTAATATTACACTTGTTAGAAGAATATTTAAAGTAATGGTACTTTGACGTATTGAAATATTCTCGCTCTCTCTATGAGAGGGCAGTACTCTCAGTTGAACATACTCTCTTCTTGTACACGTGAGGCCACCAATTATCTCAATTATACTTCCTGTGTGTATGAGTTTGACAGTATTTTTAGATTTGCGGTTAGCAGAGCAAATCACTTCACACAGCTGATATATCGTGTATATTCGGCTGCAATATCTAATAAGGCGTTTTATGATGCTAAATGGGACAAGCATGAATACCCTCTACGAGGGAAAAAATGTTTAATTGTTTTGAACCGGCCGTTGATAGTAAGATTTAAGAGGACCCAAATCAACGTATGATTTTTATTCTGACCCGGACAATTGTCAGAAAATAAATGAAGTTTAGTTACTAAATGCTTTGTTGGTACTGCTATATAATCTATCTGATTCCTTTTGATGTTGTCAGGTGAGTCAGCAGGGGATTTCCATGTGGAAAGTCGACGTTTGAGGAGCTTGAAGAGTGTATTACTTAACAGAAGGTTATATTCCTGGCAGAAGCATATAAGTCTATCACCTCTATCGTTTCTCTCTCCTAGGCCGAAGTTTCCCAAGATCTCATTCACCTTGCCTCTGCCAACCTTTGCATTGAAATATCCCATCACTATTGTTAATTCATGTTTTTTTGTCATTTTCATCAGGCTTTCCAGTTATTATGTGGATGCTAAGTTCGTTAAACGTGCAAAAGTTTATCATCAGTTCTCCATTTTAGTTTTTAACATTTTCGTTATGTTTTTACTTAATTCCGGGTATTACTTGATTGCATTGATGACATTTGAGCGTTAAAATCCCCCAATATTAACAGTTACCCTCTGACTTAATTACTACTTGTTGTAATTGGGCATAAAACGTTTCGTTTGTTTTTTGAGGCTTATTATTTTCTGGGCCATATACTCCGATGATGTTCAGGTCTCCCTTCTCAATTTTTAACTTTGCTGTTATTTTTTGCATTTGCACATTTTAATTTTTTAATATCTCGTCTTAAGCAATAAACTACATATAATTAATCTTTTTCCCTAAGCAAATACTAAGCATGCTTATGAATAAAGAAAATTACTTAACGGATCGACAAAACCAACACCCACTTTAACGTACAGATCTCCCTTGGGAAAGTCATTATCTTTTATATAAAGCTACAGCAAAATGAATAAATGAAGGAATAAACGTCTTATGTTTGCTTAATATTTTCCTTTGCCCCGTATATGTGTAATCCCTAATGGTCTGTTAATAACTACAGTACAGAACGTTCCCCACATTTCCCCCAGTGTATCCTTCAATTCTTACTTTTCCACCCGGACTCTGCTATAATAAACTAAAAGCGAAAAACCCATTATGAAGATAAAAATCTAGAGACGATCCGGTATTTGGTCGGAGCGGCCTGTCACGGATTGTTTTCCTACACACGGGAGAAACTGAGACCGAGCCCATAAAAAATTACTGCCCTACTAATAGCGGAGAAATGATCCGTTAACCAATAGGGGATTTTATTGTCCGGAATAGAGACGGAAACGATCATTGACATAAAATCTGGCCTACTTGCGACTATACAACAGTACATATAAGGGTTTAAGTGACGCGCTGGGTAAATAAAAAATAATAATAAAAGCCCCCGGGGCGGCATATTAGACATTTAGGTTGGTTTGCCTTTTTTTGTAGACAAGATGATCGGAGTTTATGATGGAGAAAAAGGTTTGTTGGTTTCTTAATTTAATTTCTTTTCGACAAATGGAGGTCTTTAATTATCTAACTTTAATAAAATATATTTTAAGGAAACAAAATACAAAAAATTTTACTATAAAATAATTTTAGTGTAAGCTTAATTGATCATCATAATTGTTGTGTTCTTTCAATTTTAATGTGCGTGTATCAATAAAAATCTCCATAAAAAAACAAAGGAAGATTTATCATACAAAACAGGATCCAAAAATAAATATTAAAAAATTACAAAAGAAAAAAAGAAAAGATTGCTAGGTAAAGTGGGGTAAATGTGATATAATTATTGAATAGTTCACTTTTCATAAGGGTAGAACTTGCATTTTGAATCAAACAATGATAAAACAAAAAATGTTATGCATTTTTTTGTAAACTATGTCAGTATACAGTGATGAGTGCCTTACCACCCGGCTTTTTAACGTAAGAGATAGAAAACACAGTTACCTTGTGAAACAAAAAGAGATGAAACTCGTAGAGGTGGAAAATAATCGATAGAAACTTATAATTTACATTACATTACATTACCACTATCGATAGTCTCACACCTTTAGACGTTAGACGTGGCTATTTGACTTCAGTCATAATTATACGGATAACCTCAAAAATATTTTATTTTAATAATTTCTGATGTTAGAATAAATAATTGAATAAATTAAGATATATTATAGTAAAAAACATTAATTAGTAGCGATTTTAAATATAATCTTATTACAATTATTTTATATAAGCACTAAGTTTATTTAATAATAAAAATAACTCAACTGAAATATTTGACTAAAGTAAAGGTAGGTATGTTCTGTCCGAAAACAATTAATGTATGTGGAATTGGTGTAATAGTTAGAGACGTGGTCTATTGACAAGAAGATTGGGGTTCAATTCACACCAAGGATAAAATTTTTGTTTTATCAATAAAAAAATAATAGAAAATATGATACATATTAGGTAACAAGTTTTCGAAAAACTCATTATTTACAATTTATTCTTATTCCAATGTTATAAAACGGAATACAAAATAATTCAAATTCAATTCCAGTTTTAGTGTCTTCAGTTGTGAATGCAAAATAATCCGGTGAAGACTGTTTATGTCAAATCCATCACTAAATTCTCAGTGTTAATATCAATTCCTCTGTACAGATAATGATTTTCAAAACAATTGACAATTGTAAATACGTTTATTTACAATATTTTTTTATTTTTGTGGAATTTTTACTTATTTAAACATTCTTTAAACGTTGTTTTAATTTTGAAGAACTTTTACTTTATTTTCGAAAGTACGGCGACACTTTTTTCAATAAGATATTTATGTTTAACTTTAAACACATCTAATACTAGTAACGACTGACATTAATGTTCAAAAGCAAAATGATCTCTGCATAATTTCAAATTATTAAAAAAAAAGAAAACAAACACATGTGGGTTTTGAACTCTAATCGTCTGCATTGCAGTGTCAAATTCTTACCACTAATCCACAAAGGATTGATAATTATTCCGTGAAAAGAGTGTATGAAACTCTTCAAATTATAGTAGAAATTATTCTTGGTTAATAATTTAAAACTTTAGATTAAATAATCACTATTAATTAAATTATTTTATTCACATTTTTGCTTTATTGTGGTCAATTAGTTTTTACTTTATGCGAAATTAAAAAATGGAAATACGTCACACATACGTCAAACATAATAATTATGACCGAGGTGATTTAACTCAAAACTAACGTCTAAAGGTGTGAGACTACCGATAGTGGTAATGTAATGTAATGTAAATTATAGGTTTATATCGATTATTTTCCAGCTCTACGAGTTTCATCTCTTTTTATTTCACAAGGTAACTGTGTTTTCTATCTCTTACGTTAAAAAGCCGGGTGGTAAGGCACTCATCACTGTATAATATTTACCTAGAAATTTGGGACAAATGTAGTAATTCTGTATATCAACTTATAAGTACGTCATTTAAAACATTACCGGGAAAAAAGCATAAAATTTAAATTATAAAGATTAATCGTAAGGGAAACTGATATTCAAAAAAAAATAATTATCTGAAAAAAACTTGGTATTGGTACTTACTTAAATACAAAAAAATATTAAAATCAAAAAATCATTAAGAATCATTAGATAAATTGTAACATTTAAAATAAACTGAAAATATAAAAGAACGAATCATTGACAGTTGGTTGATCAGTATTGACAGTTGACATCACTTTGATCTACGGTGTTCATGTCCCCCATTACTGGCCTTACAAATGCGTTTTTTGCAAATTGTGTGAACTTTACTGTCCAACTATCATCACATACTCAAACATGCCAACAAGATGCTTTATTAGTTTTTTGGTGCCATATTTGACTAGTACCCAAGAGTTAGGTGTTACAGTTTGGTCAACAGCTTTACTGTTATTATCATCTTTCCACTTATGCCAAAACTTTTCAGAATTGTAAGAATCCATATTAGGTGGAGTTAGTAGGTTGCAAATCTGTGTTGCTTGACGAAGTTGATCTTTTTTTTTTTTTCTTTTAGCTGGTTTTGGTAGTGTCGATTTGTTACTGTTTTCTTTAGTTTTTACTAAATTTTTTTACTAAAATTTGTTACTGTTTAGTCGACTTACTGTCTCCTCTGAGGTTAATATTTCAGAACCAGGACATACTCAGGATTTTTTGTTGTCTCTGGCTTAGGTGTCTGACGAACCACTACTAATAACAAGTTCTTAAATGACACGTTAACACTAGACTATTTTGTAGCACTTCCTTTTATACTGTAGAATACACTACAGTGTCATCTTCTGATGTAGAAGTCACTGGAGTTATCTGCATCGAATTCCGTTAAAACTGATACTATTTTGAGAATTGTTTCATCTTTTTAGCGCTTCTGGTGGAAAAGCTTCATCTGGTGTAACATTTTTGTTAATTAGGAAAATTCCACCTTTTTCGGAATCCACCCTCTATAACTTTTGTTAAAATAGCTTTTCCAAGTTTCGCAGAGAAAAATGCAAAAATATTTTCTCTGGCAGTCTTTGCGCCCACCATGGTGTCTTTGCCAATATATCAACTTTTCATCCCATTTTATTTAATTGGCCGAGCGTCACCTCTACTGACACGAATGTAGTCAATGCCACTCTCAAACTACTGCTACTTTCTATCTCCGTGGAAAGTAGCCATACAATTAGACTTTTGAAAAGGGGCAAAACCCGTACCGATCTAAACTCGTACAGGCCGATATCACTCCTAAACGTTCTAGCTAAGGTCTTCGAGAGGATTCTCAAAGACAGACTTTCCACGAATACAATATCATTCCATCGTTTAATTCGGCTTTCTTCTTATGCTAGTGCCTATCCTCTATGAATGTTGCCTACCACAACGGCCATCGTATTTCTATTAGCAGCTGTTCGAAATTATTAGGTCTGTGGTGGTCATATCTGTCCATTGTCTTAAATTCTTAAGTCAAGATATTCGGCGGCGTTCAGGTCCTCTATTTTCCTTCTATTTCCCTTCTCATATCAATACAAATTTTTGTTTTTATTTTCATTTCTCACTAAGTATCCGAAGTATCTATTTCTCTCATCTTTAATGGATTCAGACTTCAGGTTCTTTTTGTAAACGTTTCATTACTGCGTCGTTAGTTTACGATTGTACATTTGATATTCTGAGCATGCGACGATAGGCACCACAGTCTCGAAAGACTGCAACCGTCTGCAAGACTCATCATTGAGTGTCCTTGCCTCTGTTCTTTTGGCTTTAGAGAATTCGGCTTTAGCAAGTTACTCCACCAAAACGGCATTGACAGAAATCGTCACACGTCTTACATAAAGTCTAAACGACGGAAAAGTATCCTTAGGTATCTTTCTCGATGTTCAAAAGCCTTTCCACCCAATTCTGGCATGCATGGACTGGCCAAGAAACTGTTGAACGTCGGCCTTCCCCCTTTCATTCGACTGTTTATTGTACAGGAAACAGCCACAGCTGCTCTCTTTACGCGAATCGCGATTCCAATACATTTAATATTTTATTAATTTTGTAAACTATTAAAGTCACAATATCCATCAATATTTAAAACCAATTAACCTTCTTAAAAAGGACCATTAACCAACACCCCTTCGCCTCTGAATTGTTCCAGTACGGCTCTTCCGACGACAAGTCCAAGACAGCAAACCACCAGTAGAATCCGACGAAGCCATCCGAAAAGCCACGTCCTGAAGAGGTGGAGGAAAATCCTAAAACAGGGACACCAAAAAACATCAGACATAGGAACCCATTTTTTTTCCGCACAGAAGAGACATCCCGACCAACATGTAAATTATGACCAAAGTCGTCACTCGACAATAAGGAAAAGGCAGATTAAAACGTACTCGAGAAATAAAGAAGGCACTGGAAAGAGCTGTGTGAAAAAACTGATTGAGGGACATCTGGGGTTAGGCGGTACAAGAGCCGTTATGAAGAAGTTCCATGCGTATCCTCCTACGAAATGCCTATAGACAAGAAGCTTTAGGTAACAAGTAGAGCTCTTTCCGGAGGGCAGATGTCTATGAACACATGAATGCATTGCTGGAAGCACAAACCTTTCCTGAGCCTTGGAGGACATCGAGGTTAATACTGCTTCCCAAAGCTAGGGAAAAGTATCGTTCCATCTGTCTTCTTCCATGCATCAGTAAGCTATATAAAGATGCTGCGAAGTACGCATAGACGACATGATTGAAGAGGTCAGGTGGTTTATCTCGGAGGCAATTTGGTTTTTGTAAAGGGAAAAGCACGATTGATGCAATCATGAGTGTACTCAAGCATTGCACAACAGAGGGAATGAACATCGCTGGCGGCCCTGCTGTTGTTTGATGTTAAGAATGCATTCAATACGCTGCAGTGGAACGAGGTAATGAAGGCAATGGAGGAGAGAGAATGTCCTGGTTACCTGATGAATGTTATGGCGGAGTATCTGTCCGAGAGAAGGATTATGGTGGAAAAGGGCACGATCGTGGACGTGACGGCCGGGTACCCCAGGATCTGTCTTGGGCCCGACGCTATGGAATCTGGCATATGACGGGGTTATGCACTGTGAATACGGAGAGGGTACAACCCCCTTCGCATTCGCGGATGACCTCGCTGTACTGGTAGTAGCCCGGGATGAGCCAGATCTCAAATACCGGGTTCGGAACGCAGGTGGCGTCGTAAAGAAATGGATGACGCAGCACGGACTAAAACTTGCGACAGAGAAAACCGAAGCCATTATTCTGAAGGGGACAAGGAACAGGCAAGGTGTTGAATTAAAATGTGCGGGAGTATGTCTAACACCCAAGAAACAAGTAAAGTATCTAGGAGTGACATTGCACCAGAATGGAAAATGGGGGAGCACGTTCGGAGGTGGTCCGAAAGGCTGCGAATAGTGCGGCTGCGTTGGGAGAGTGATGCCGAACATTGGAGGACCCAAATCCGAAAGGAGGAGGGTCTTACACGGTGTTGTACAGTCTATCGTCCTCTACGCGGCACCAGTCTGGAGCGAGGCGGTAGAGATAACGGCCTATAGGAGTCTTATGAAACGAGTAGACAGAACAAGTCTGTTGCGAGTGGCATGCGCCTACAGGACTGTGTCTGCGGCAGCCTTATGGACCATCACTGGATGTGTTCCGTTGCATGTTTTGGCGGTGGAAAGAAAAGAGCTTTATGAGAGAAGAGGCCCAAACCTTACTGTGGCTGAGAGAAGACAGGTAAGGGAAAGGTCAGTTGAAAGATGGCAAGAAGAATGGAACAATACGGAGGATGTGGCACAGTGGACGAAAATGCTGATCCCTAACATAAGAGCTTGGGTGGACTGTGGCCACAGGCGATTGGATTATTTCCTGACGCAGGTGCTCACAGGACACGGGTGTTTTAGGGCCTACCTTTATAGGATCGGTAAGGCTGATACAGATGAATGCCTATATTGTGGATACTCGGACACTGTGACACATACGATGTTAGATTGCAGCAGATGGATAGTGGAAAGGAACAGAATGGAGAGAGAGACAGGTGTGAATTTTGTTACAGTGAGAGAAATGATTGAGAGAATGATTGAAAATAAATTAGGTTGGATTAACATACACAGTTATATCCGTGCAGTGATCAAAAAAAAGGAAGAGGAAGAAAGACAGCTGGACCAACGGCAAAGGTAGAGTGAATGATGCTGAAAGGTGAAGTTAGAACAGTGGGTCACACTTTTTGAGTTAGAATGCGTGAGTTTGACTGTGGGGAAGAGAGAAATGCCCTTCTGGAATGATGCCGAACTAGGAGTGTGGATGTGTATGAATGGAGAATGAATGAATAAAGGTAGTGCTTCGGAAGTGATGCCGGCCTTACAGCGGCCATTCCGCTTCCGGATCGCTGGATGACAGAGGAGGGTCTGGTTTAGCAGGTAGGCGTTCGGCGTAGACTCGGCGACGAGAGGGCATTTTAAAGTACCTCGGGAACTATCGCCGGGAGTACGAAGAACGAATCCTGCACTAAGGTTAGTCAGGCGGCGTCCTGGACTGAGATGTCTTTTGAAGATTCCAGACCCCCCCTCTATAAAGACGAAAAAAAAATCTCTTTTGATAATGGCTCCAAAATTAAATGGGTACCGAAACGTCGAGTATTAAATTCTCAATGCGGTTATTCCCGAGAACTTTTTTTTTACTAATAATAAAATATAAATAATAAATTAAATACGAGAACTAATTTATTTTTATTTACCTGACCAAAATATATTATATATAACTATATATATATATTATATATATATTATATATATATATATATATATATATATATTATATAGATATAAATATATATATATTATAGATATAATTATATATATTATTATAATATATAATATATATATATATATATATATATATATATATATATATATATATATCGGAAAAAGGAGTACGACGTCAATCCAATATATATATAAGGATCACTCAGACGAGTGGTGGGTTCTTATATCGGTCTCTAGGTGGAGAAATAAAAGACAAAGTTGATGGGCTACTTTATCTATTTTGAAGACGTTTCGCTTTCGAGTTTTGAAAGCATCATCAGTTCATCTAAAAAAGTACAATATGAGAACCACACAATCATGGAAACGATGTTAATTGTTACCTTAAAAAGACATGTAGCAGTCAATGTTATTAACAATAATGTGAATGAAACTTAAGTAAATGGACATAACACGCTGATCTTGTATAAACAATTAAGTAACTAACAACATATATAAACTTATAAAAATTAGCACAGCAAATGACCATGTGGTCTAAAAAAAATTAAATGTTATTTAATTTTAATTAGTGAGCAAGAACTAGAAATATCATAGATAACTTCCAACTATTTTATGATTATTAAGCTTTGATTTTAACTTGTGTCGCCGGAAAAATGGCGTTAGATGAACCGGAACGAACTAAACCGCGAAAAGACAGCCAACCTTGAAGTCAAAAATACTTTTGACAGATCAGCAGGTGGAGGTACCAACCCAAATAAATCTATTTGGGTTGGTACCTATTATATATTTGTAAATCTAGGCTGATTAGTGAGAGGAGTTGCTATTACAATACCAATTTCTTTCACTGTTTTGTCTTTTACAACCGGGTAGTCATCCAAACTCATTTAAACTTTTAAATTGACCGCCCAATTATTTGGGTTGGTACCTCCACCTTGCTGATCTGTCAAAGTATTTTGACCTCAAGGTTGGCTGTCTTTTCGCGGTTTAGTTCGTTCTGGTTCATATAACGCCATTTTTTCCGGCGACACTTGTAGGGCTTTGATCGGTAACTTCATTTACACTACTTTTATAATTTTTATTAATATCACTTATAATGCTACCTAAAGTTAAAATCAAAGCTTAATAATCATAAAATAGTTGGAAGTTATCTATGATTTTCTTGGTTCTTGCTCACTAATTAACATTAAATAACATTTAATTTACTTTAGACCACATGGTCATTTGCTGTGCTAATTTTTATAAGTTCATATATGTTGTTAGTTACTTAATTGTTTTATACAAGATCAGCGTATTAGTCCATTTACTTAAGTTTCATTCACATTATTGTTAATAACATTGACTGCTACATGTCTTTTTAAGGTAACAATTAACATCGTTTCCATGATTGTGTGGTTCTCACATTGTACTTTTTTAGATGAACTGATTGATGCTTTCAAAACTCGAAAGCGAAACGTCTTCAATATAGATAAAGTATGCCTATCAACTTTGTCTTTTATTTCTCCACCTAGAGACCGATATAAAGAACCCACCACTCGTCTGAGTGATCTCTTATATATATATATATAATATATATATATATATATATATATATATATATATAATATATATATATATATATATTTATGTATATATATGTATATATATATATCCCCCATTAATTCAGCTTCTCTTACAGTCATCTTTTCAAGATCCATAGTAACACAACTTTTGTTTTTTTCTTTGTAATAATTCATTGTAGCTTTTACAAGTTTTTATATGTTATTAATTGTTATATTTATAAATAAATAAATAAAATTATTAATTATAAATTTAATAATTTATATTATTAAATCTACTTATTAGCTAATGTAAGATATTTTTTTTCAGCCCAAAATATAAAATGTATTAATTAATTAAATGCATATTTATGATGAAAGTACGCGTATATTTTTATTAGTGCAGACTAAAAATAAATATAATTGTTTTATAAAGATGTTAAAAATATTTTTTCAACATCATTATTTTATATAAAGGGGTAATTATTACGCCGAAGGCGTTTACTTTGATCCTCGGTTCCCATCCACCTTCCTACGAAACTACACAAAGAAAAGAGCAAGAGGTGCCCTTTCTAAAATTAACTTTTTGGTAAAGTTTCTCCAAGTCGAGTTTTTGTTCCACTCGCAGTTATCTCGTTATAATTATTAATACTACGCAATTACGAGAAACATTAGAGACGAAACGATAAAAATTGCCCCAATTGAAATGTAAATTTCTTAATGAAGAAACGTTTCTTCTTGCCCATTTGTTTTGCTAAGCTTTCAAAGAAGTATCTAAATTACTTAGGGGTTATTCACGTTGCGGCTTTTATTATCTATAGCCTATTTAATATGGTACTGTTCGGGGAAGAACTGGGGATAATGTTGTTAATTATGTCTTCCGATTTAAGGTGTAAATGAGAACGTTAAAGTTAGAACATTTCCATAAAAGGAGATTTATATGGGTGAATTTATTTAATAGTAAAAACCGATTTCTTAGGGTTATGAACTTTATGAAGTAATATTAAACTAATAAAGAGAAACAGGCTAAGAGATTGTGGTTTGTATTTAATTTGCATTTATTAACTTTACACACTTCAAAAAAGTCTAAGAAACGCCACTATTATTCCACTTTTTTCAATTAAAAGTTAATGACTTTTTGTGTAATAAACCCAGTTGATAACTTCGCTTCCGGTAAGTGCTGGGTGGATTGAGTAGCTCAGTAAATGTCGGTGACGGTCCCAAGCCCGAATAAAAGAGGAGGGTTGCGGCGATGACCTAGCAACTCATCCCTTGTCAAAACGAAATAAATGCTAAAAATGTCGACCAAAGCCTCGGATCAAAACAAAGACGACTAATGCAACGGAAAAGGAAAATGATATTGGCTACATGGAATGTACCTTCAAGGACTTAGGACCAAATAAGCAGAAGTATTCAAAGAATTAGCGGAAAGAAAAATAGATGTATGTATTCTCACCGAGACCAAGAAAAATGGAAAAGGAAATGGAAGAGATAGGAGAATACATACATATTTACAGTGGAGTAAGTAAAGATAACAGAGCTAAGAGAGGAGTCTCTATTGCCATTAGAAAAAATCTTAAAAACAATATTAAATGGGCACAACATCGTAATTGTCGGAATACATGCCCCAAATAATAGAAGAAGATCCAGATGCAGATGCAGATTAAAAATAATATTAAATGATCTCAACATCGTAATCGTCGGAATGCATGCCCCAAATAAAGAAGAAGATCCAGATGCAGATGCAGATTAAAAACAATATTAAATGAGCACAACATCGTAATTGTCGGAATGTATGCCCCAAATAAAGAAGAAGATCCAGATGCAGATGCAGATTAAAAACAATATTAAATGAGCACAACATCGTAATTGTCGGAATGTATGCCCCAAATGAAGATGTAGATCCAGAAAGTAAAGACTTCTACAACAAGATGAATGAAATACTTTCTGAAGTTAAAGAAAACCGTAAAATCTTTATACTAGGAGATTTAAACGGCAGAGTAGGGAAGAAAAAAAAATAAAAGAGTCGTAGGAAGATATGGGGAACAAATAACCAATATATAACGGAATACGTCTTAGAGATTTTTGTGAAACAATGTATCTTAAAATTATGAATGGATTTTTTCAACATAGATACATCTACACATTTACATGGATATAACCTACTAGGAATCTGTGCTCGATAATAGACTATGTAACCCAACGTCAAACTTCCCAGCTGAAAACAACTGACGTAAGGGTATAGCGTGGACCAGAATGTGGATCCGGCCATCGTTTACTTATGGACAACGTGATAGTTAACTATCGCAAAAACAATAACACTCAGGTACAGAACATAGAAAAGGCACAAGACAAGTAACATATCCTAAATGTAACCTAGAAAGCTTAAAAGAAGATTCAACGAAATTTCTTTACAAATTACGACTGTCACAAAATTACAAAATGTGGATCGAGAAAAATTATCAGCGGAAAAATTATACCAGAAACTTACAAAATGCATTCATGAGGCTGCAAGTGAACCTTTGGGTTATAAAGACAAACATAAACAAAAATCAAGAATGGTTCGTCGGAGAATATAACGCAAACGTTAGTAAATAAGAAAAAAACTGCTTATCAGAAATGGATGTCAACGAGAAAGAGGAAAGATTAAGATATATAAAAAATTAAATCGAGATGTAAAAAGTAGAGAAGAAGTAGTGAAAAGTAAAAATGGGATATGGGATCGAAGATGGGCAGAGGTGGATAAGTATATGGGTGGAACAAGAGTTGGGCAAGCATGGAAGGTGATAAAGTCTCTCCGGAAAGAAGGAAAGGAAAAATCTAACTTACAGTTTATAGTTCTGAAACAATGGAAAAACCATTATGAGGTCTTACTGACAGAGGATAGATGTAAATTCCAAGAGATCGAAATGGAAGAAATACCCCAACATACGAAATAATTGAGATAACAACCGGAGAGTTAAGCGATGCCCTCAAAAGATCGAAAATACGGTAAAGCAGCAGGACCTTGAGACATCCCAATTAAGTTGGTAAAGTATGGACCAAAAATATTACGTGATATGTTGGTTCAAACTATTTAAACAAATGCTTAAAAGGACAAATATCCCTGATGATTGGAATGTTGGATATATGAGCTCAATATTCAAGAAAGGGGATAAACGTAAATGCTCTATTTATAGGGGAATAACTGTTATTAGCTTATTGGGGAGGTTATACAGTCAAATAATAAAAAAAGAATAGAATCAGAATACGAAGACATAGAAGAACAAAACGGATTTTGTGCAGGAAGATCGTGTACTGATGGTATATTCGTTCTGCAACAGATAAACAAAAAACGGAAGGAAGGAATCTATCTATTCACCTATTGTTTGTTGATCTAGAGAAGACATACGATACGGTACCTTTGAAAAAACTGTTTCAAACATTGACGAAAGTGGGTCTCAGTAGAGAGTAGGTGGATTCTGTCGCAAATATATACAAAACGGCAAGAAGTGTTGTTAAAGGAAAAACTTTATATTGAATCATTCCAATAACAAAGGGGCTTAAACAGGGATGTTGTCGATCTCCGACCTTATTTAAAATACACATTCAATCATCGCTAAAGCAGTGGAAGAAACAAGTATCCGGAATGGAAATAGACATAGGCGGTGATAAGTGTCTAACAACTTTATTTTTCGCAGATGATCAGGTGGTCGTAGCGAATGATGAGGA
The DNA here is from genome assembly GCA_918026665.1 of Diabrotica balteata. Classification (NCBI taxonomy): domain Eukaryota; kingdom Metazoa; phylum Arthropoda; class Insecta; order Coleoptera; family Chrysomelidae; genus Diabrotica; species Diabrotica balteata. The sequence continues at coordinate 44,095,709 of OU898277.1, forward strand.
AGACATGGACTACATTTTTAGAAAATTAAAGAAAGAATATGAAAAATAGGGCCTTAATAAATATGTCAAAGACAGAGTATCTTAATTATAGAAGATGATGAAGAAGATCCAGAGTTAGAAATTAGAAACACAAAAACAGGCAATGAGTATAAACATCTCGGATATATATTACCTCAAGAAGGTACTACCAAAAAAAAATATCGAAAACAGAACGCAGCAAGGAAAAATAAGCAGTTAACATTCTAAACTCCTACTGTGGCTAAATATATTAGACAAGAATTGAAATTGACAATCTATCGAACCTTGGTAGAGCCTATTATGACTATTCTGGTATAAGTTTGGCAGACCAAAAAAAAGATAGAAAAGGAATAGAAGTAGTAGAAATGGATTTTCTAAGGAGACCGTGTGGTGTATCCAAAAAAGATCATATCAGGAGTGAAGGTATTAGAAGGAGGACAAATACTGTATATTCCAGGGTAGACAGAATTGAAACAAGACAACTGGTGTGGTATGGTCAAGTGAAGCCAATGAATGGTTATATACATACCACAAACAAAGAAGAAGAAGGGGAAGGCCTTCAGTTGCTTGGGAAGAAAATGTACGGCACATAATGAGAGATAGAGCCATCAAAGAAGACGAATGGATGGACAGAAAACGACGGAGGTCGAAATGCGACAAGCGGCAGAGGCTGTAGGAACCTCGCTTATAGATAGAGATACCAGTCGATTTGATCTCTACTGATTAAGGTATAACATTAAAATTGATCTATCAATTACACTGTTTTATTGAGGAATTATGACAGCGCGTCAAAATTGTACTATTAATTGCTTCGAATTGTAAAGAAAAAGTAATTCAAATTTTAAACACATTCTGTAATTATATGAAAATTTTGCTTAAAATCAAGAATATTAAACGTAAATATAGCCATAGAGTGTTAGCATTTAAACACAGTTTTAAGCGGTAAGTGCTGTGAATATAGACGTGCCTCGGAGTGTGATTTAGCGATTGTGGCGTCGATATGAACAATTTGGTAATGTCGCTGAATGACAGGGAAATCATCAACGTGTAACTACTAGACAGGATCGGTATGTTGGTTAGAATTAGCTCATCGAAATGTGCATATACCTGCAGGTAGACTCTGTGAGGCCTTAGAAAATACCCACAACATTACTGTACGTGATAAAACTTTGAGGAATAGACAACGTAAAGCTGGCCTGCATGCTAGACGTCCATTAAGGTTTCTCATGTTACGTTAGGGAAATCGTTGGACTCAGATTAAGGTGGGCACAACAATAGGTGTATTGGGGCTAACAAGAATGAAGTTCTGTGTTACTCACAGATGCAGCTAGGTTTTGTTTTTGAGGTAAGAGTTTGAAGAGGACCTGCTCGTCAAGAGAGGACTCAAAGCATGTGCAGGGTGTTCGTCCCTTCGAGATATGATGTTGACTGAAATAATTTTTTATCATCGAACTGTTCCCGTTTTTGTGAAAGGCACAATTATGAATCAATATCAATATGCTGATCGTATCTAAGAACCTATTGTCCACAACATTGCTTTTGCCGCAGGTTCTGATTTGCCTCAAATGTAGCATAATGCAATGTCACATACTGACGAAACAGTTAGAGATTCTAGAAAAAGAAATTCTATCAAGAGTCGGACAAGCAAGGAAAATACTCACAAATATTCTCTGTCTTGCTCTATGGCTGTAAAAGTTGGGCAGTAGACTCTGTAGCAGAAAAAATAATAAATGCTGAGAACTTCGAGGATACAAAAAGTTACCAACGAGGATATACTTTGTCGCATGAGTAAACAAAAAAAACTGCTTGGCACGATGAAGAAAAGGAAAATACAATACATGGGTCATGTGTTGAAAGGTGAAAAATATGAATTACTACAAATAATATTAGAAGATCTTTAGATAATTATAAATAATATTAGAAGAAAGGTATTAATGTTCTTCATGTACTTGAAAGATATGAATTAATACAAATATTATTAGAAGATCTTTAGATAATTTATAAATAATATTAGAAGAAAAGTATTAATTGTTTAATCTATAAATATATTAATATTATATATATATATTATATATATATATATATATATATATATATTATATTATATATCGGAAAAAGGAGTACGACCGTCAAATTCCAATATATAAAAGGATCACTCAACAGAGTGGTGGGCTCTTATATCGGTCAATTTGTAGGTGGAGAAATGAAAGACAAAGTTGATGTGCCACTCTATCTATTTTGAAGACGTTTCGCTTTCGTATTCTGAAAGCATCATCAGTTCATTCTAAAAAGTATAATATAAGAACCACACAATCATGGAAAAGATGTTACAGGTATTACCTTAAAAAGACATGTAGCAGTCAAAGATGTTAACAAGCTTATGAATTAAACTTGAATAAATGGACATTATAAAGTAGAAATGTATAAACATTTAATTTACTAACAACATTTAGTGACTTATTAAAAAAATTAGCACAGTAAGTGACCATGTGGTCCGAAGTATAAAAAATATATTAAATTATAACTTAAATGATGCAAAGAACTAAGAAAATCAACGATTAACTTCCAACTATTGATAATTATTAAGCTTTAATTTTAACTTTTGGTAGCATTATTAAAAGATGTTAATATAATTTAAAAAAAAATTAGTGTAAATGAATGAAGTTACCGGTCTAAGCCTTGCACCTGCTACCAGGAAAATGGCATTAGATTGAACAGACTGACACAGAACCACGAAAAGACAGCCAACCTTGAGGTTGAAATTATTTCAACAGTACAGCAAGGTCAGAGGTACCACTCAAATAATTGAGCGGTTTATTTAAATGTTAATGAGTTTTGGATGACAGCCCGCTTGTAAGAGACAATCCAATGAAAGAAACTGATATAGCAATAACAATTACTCGCATTAGCCCGTCTAAAAACAAACAAACAGGAGAATTTCATTCAAACTCTTATATTTAAATTTATGTTAAACATTGTGGCTGAAAAAATTTTGCCAACAGGTGAATAACAATTAGATAATTTCCAACAGTCTAAGCTTCAGACACTTAGATCTGTAATTTGTAAAGGATTCTATGAATCAATTACAATGTTAATATTATTACTATACTATTAAATAGTGACTGGTTCACACTAATATGGAAAATTTAAGTGTAGAGGTAACAGTGTAATGAAAGTTGCCTATATTTAAGTAGTTGGTATAAAATTTGAGTTAAGTTAAAGTTTATACCAACTACTTAAATATAGGCAACTTTCATTACACTGTTACCTCTACACTAAAATTTTCCATATTAGTGTGAACCAGTCACTATTTAATAGTATAGTAATAATATTAACATTGTAATTGATTCATAGAATCCTTTACAAATTACAGATCTAAGTGTCTGAAGCTTAGACTGTTGGAAATTATCTAATTGTTATTCACCTGTTGGCAAAATTTTTTCAGCCACAATGTTTAACATAAATTTAAATATAAGAGTTTGAATGAAATTCTCCTGTTTGTTTGTTTTTAGACGGGCTAATGCGAGTAATTGTTATTGCTATATCAGTTTCTTTCATTGGATTGTCTCTTACAAGCGGGCTGTCATCCAAAACTCATTAACATTTAAATAAACCGCTCAATTATTTGAGGTGGTACCTCTGACCTTGCTGTTCTGTTGAAATAATTTCAACCTCAAGGTTGGCTGTCTTTTCGTGGTTCTGTGTCAGTCTGTTCAATCTAATGCCATTTTCCTGGTAGCAGGTGCAAGGCTTAGACCGGTAACTTCATTCATTTACACTAATTTTTTTTTAAATTATATTAACATCTTTTAATAATGCTACCAAAAGTTAAAATTAAAGCTTAATAATTATCAATAGTTGGAAGTTAATCGTTGATTTTCTTAGTTCTTTGCATCATTTAAGTTATAATTTAATATATTTTTTATACTTCGGACCACATGGTCACTTACTGTGCTAATTTTTTAATAAGTCACTAAATGTTGTTAGTAAATTAAATGTTTATACATTTCTACTTTATAATGTCCATTTATTCAAGTTTAATTCATAAGCTTGTTAACATCTTTGACTGCTACATGTCTTTTTAAGGTAATACCTGTAACATCTTTTCCATGATTGTGTGGTTCTTATATTGTACTTTTTAGAATGAACTGATGATGCTTTCAGAATACGAAAGCGAAACGTCTTCAAAATAGATAGAGTGGCACATCAACTTTGTCTTTCATTTCTCCACCTACAAATTGACCGATATAAGAGCCCACCACTCTGTTGAGTGATCCTTTTATATATATATATATATATTATTATATATATATATAAATATATATATATATATATATTTATATATATATATATATATTATATTATATATATTTAGATATATATATATATTTATATTATATATATATATATATATATATATATATTATATATATATATATATGACCTTTTAATTATTACCAATCTCATTTACGAGTTTTCGAAATATTTGCTTAGCTTTTAAAATAATAGTTGCTCTGTTTACAGCTACCTAAGCTGTTAAAAGTTTTAATTGTTTATTCCAGTTAGCGTGTTCACATGTATCCACTTTAATACGATTATACATTCGTTCTGTTTTATATGCCGCCCACAATATCTACAAATATAATACTTCAACCAACTTATAAGTCTTCAACCGTAAACGGAGAGATCCTAACTAAATTTCCATTTATTTAATACATATGACAACTTTTAATACCCTACGCTACGCATTAGAACTGGATCAGATCGTTCTTTTGATTTGAATACTCGGCATTTATTTCAGCTTGGCATTTATGCCCAACTCATTTCTTTAATTCGTACGAACTTTCAGTTTACGGTTTCCGTACTAAACTAATATTATCACTATAGGTAAAGAAATAATAATAAGACTTACTCACAATCAATTTAATTTAACAATCTGACGACGGTTTCGCTTTCTATAATTTGCAAAGCATCTTCAGGTCGAGATACAAAGTTAAACTAATGCTGCAATAAAATAAACCCAATTAGGGTGGTGTCTCATAAAGATAAAATAAACAAATAAATAAATTAGTTCATACAAATTATAGTAATTATGCCAATATTACATGTCTGTGGTTTTCAAAATGAATAATTTGAATATATAAAAGGTAGTAACAGACAAGGTAAGGCCCACAATTGGTATAAAGTAGCAATCTTTTGTTGTAATAAATTAATAAATGAGCAAATAAATAAAACAAAACAAAACAAACATTACTTACATGCCGGTACTCTATTAATTGATGGATGGTAGGTCATGGTTGCAAAAATCATGTATTGTTGATTGGAGAACTTTAATGAGCTATTGCAGTTGTTTTGACAATAAACGGGAAGTTCTTGAGGAGAACAGATTTGATCCAATGAATTAGAGATAGGTATATTGTTGTTGTTTGTCAGATGAAAGTGATGTTCTTTACTATTGTATTAATTAAATTATTTACACTTATAACAGAGATATATTTTTTGGAATGTGTGTTATTTATTGAGTATTTATGTAATGAAGGACGTTTTATACAAAGTTCATAACTGTCTCCTTCATTACATAAATACTCAATAAATAACACACATTCCAAAAAATATATCTCTGTTATAAGTGTAAATAATTTAATTAATACAATAGTAAAGAACATCACTTTCATCTGACAAACAACAACAATATACCTATCTCTAATTCATTGGATCAAATCTGTTCTCCTCAAGAACTTCCCGTTTATTGTCAAAACAACTGCAATAGCTCATTAAAGTTCTCCAATCAACAATACATGATTTTTGCAACCATGACCTACCATCCATCAATTAATAGAGTACCGGCATGTAAGTAATGTTTGTTTTGTTTTGTTTTATTTATTTGCTCATTTATTAATTTATTACAACAAAAGATTGCTACTTTATACCAATTGTGGGCCTTACCTTGTCTGTTACTACCTTTTATATATTCAAATTATTCATTTTGAAAACCACAGACATGTAATATTGGCATAATTACTATAATTTGTATGAACTAATTTATTTATTTGTTTATTTTATCTTTATGAGACACCACCCTAATTGGGTTTATTTTATTGCAGCATTAGTTTAACTTTGTATCTCGACCTGAAGATGCTTTGCAAATTATAGAAAGCGAAACCGGTCGTCAGATTGTTAAATTAAATTGATTGTGAGTAAGTCTTATTATTATTTCTTTACCTATTTGATATGGACTCACACAAGCAACACATTCATGATTTTAATATTATCATGTACGAAGTGCATTACTTAATAATATTGCTAGTATTTAGACAATGCTAACAAAACTTTTACAATGACCAGTTCTTCCGTTACCATAATTATTATAATATAAACATATAATTACACATATTAATTATAGATATATTGGGACAAAAAATATCAAATTTGGTTAAGAATTCTTTTATATTTTAATTTGTACCTGCATCTAACACGAATAATATTGTGAATAATAGTAAAACGCAGTATAAATATAATATCCAGAGGAATGTAATTTCAAAGTGATTGAATTTGATGACACAGGTCACCGAATTTATATTGTGTTTAAAAAAAATCAAGCCAAGGGACACATGTTTTATTGGTGATATTTCTGAGAGACCATAAGGATGCAGAAGCAGACTTAATTCAAAAGAACGTGGCTCATACGCACATCAAAACCAAAATAATAGACGTTCAAATGTTTGAAATCATGAATATGATATTAGAATCCACCATAGATATGGCAAACAAACTTACAAGAAAATCTATAAGAAAACTTTAGGTATGATCCATTATACTACCATCCTATATTTTCTGCAATAATAAGTGGGCGGACGATTCGGTCAGATCTTAACACGTCCACGACGACGCAAAAATTCCGAGATTTTACCTCTCAGCCGTTAAGTTTTTTTTAGTATATATTTTAAACTAACAATCTCTATTTTGACTATTATCGATATATTTTTCATATTTTAAAACCATATTTTTCTATTTAAAAAGCTATATTTTATATGTACCACCAGTGGTTACACGCCGGCTTTAGTCGACGACTAGAGCCAGCAACATTCTTCAAGAAAAATACGTCGTGTACCACCGGTGGACACAATCTGTAAGTCGTGGGTGTCGTGGTATTTTATTGCATTTGTAACTGTTTTTGCGTGTTTAGGTTACTATTAAAGGTTATACATGTAACCTAAACTATATATGCAGGTAAAAAGTGGTTCAAATATGACAATGATTTGGACATGCCAACAATATTTGCATGAAATTACTTGAGGGGCTTTTGTATCAAGGAAGAACACTATATATTGATAAAATTATTATACTAGTGTAAATTTATGTAAAACAGCTTCTTCAGTGTAAAAACATATGTTTGCGGAACTCTTAGATCTAACAAAAAAAAATCTCAAAGCTGTATGTCAAAAAAAAATGAAAGAAACGGCAAATATATGGAAAAACAAAATGATGAGGCATAACAGTTGTCAAATGGATGGACAAAACGTCCTGTATTAATAATTATTACAAATTCCCAGCCCATACAGTAAACCTCCAACCGACAGGAACAAAAATGGACAAGGTGAAGACATCCTAAAACTACCTGGCATGGCTTAATGCAAGAAAAAAACATTAACTGGTATAAGAAAGTGTTTTTCGAAATTTGTCTTTTTTCAAAATTTGTCTTAACACATGCATAGTAAATAACGTAGGTTCTTTTCAATAATTATGGTAATAATCCTAAAACATGCATTATGTTATCTATTGGCGAAAAAAATATTGAAGGACTATTACAAAGTAAAGTTCCAGAAAGTCCTCGTGAACCAAATTATTGTTCTAGTGAAAAAAACCAAATTATCTTTGGTATAAGCATTAAATTACAAAAAATATGACGATTAGGTAGTGCTAGACAAATAAGAAGACGCTGCTTTTCATGTTCTAAGAAAATTCAGGATACATCAAGGATCTAATAGTAGCCCGAACAAGAAAAAAGAGTGTGTGTACATACTTCGATACATGTGAGATAGACTAACTATGTGCCTTCCTTGCTTTAATGAAATTCACAAACCCACCTACAAACCCACCTAGGTTTTGTATGTTTAAATTATCGTCTAAGTTTTGTACAATATCTATGTTATACTACGATGTTTTAATTTTCATAAACCATTTTTACTGTAGGTTTTTGGCCTTTATTTGTGACCATATAAATTATGATATACCAATAACGGACGGCAAACACATATATTTAAAACTATACTTTAAGTGTGTACGCAATATAAACAACATATCTATTAACTGCAAGGTTTTAATGAGTTAAGAAATAATAGAAGGTACCGTGTACCACCGGTGACCACAAGCGGTCTTGAATGAAAAGTTAGGCATGTACCACCGGTGGTACACACTCGTGGCGAACGTGTTAAGATGTTTTTTAGACATAGAAAATAGAAAACGGTATTCTACATAATGTGGAACAGTTACTAAATGACCTACTTAAAAAGTTCAGTGGGCGTTTATCTCCTGAAAAAAAATTTATTGTTTAAACGAAGTCGTTATTACTATTCAAAGGTAGATTAGTTTTTTCGACAATATATGAAGAGCAAGAGGGCCAAATCTGGAATTAAAATCTATGAATTATGTACATTGGATGGCTTTGTCCTAAATATTGAAATTTATGGAGTTAAAGTTTTGACAGCACGTGATCGTGGTCGTGGACCTTTACATCTCCACAACTCCACATTTTAGTTCGTCGACTGATTACTCCATATGTAAATAAAAGATAATACATATCCATGGATAATTTTTATAACAGTGTGAGGCTTATGCAAAAAACTATTAAAGAAACAAACACATTGCATATGTACCTTACGTTGCGCGAACCTAACGAAACGGACAGTATATATGGAGAACACAAGACCGTGTTTATTGATCAAAATGAAAGGATAAGAGAGATGATTAGTATATCCTCTCGTTACCATCCGACAATGATAGAAACAACCAACAGATTTAACCAGCTCAAAGTTAAACCAAAAAGATTATATACTGAATATAATTACAGTATGTCTGGTGTTGATAGAACTGATCAACTAATTTCATATTACTCATGTCCATGAAGGACCATTCGCTGGTATAAAAATAATGTTGTTTCATTTGTTGGACGTAACAATTGAAAATACCAACTTTATTTATTAAAAGGGAAAAGAAGATCGCCAAAGAAACGATGTTATGAGCAGCGTAGATTTTAGAAATTATCTTATAAAACGTTTTATTGATGTACCTCTTGACCAAACCTGGCAGGAGTTATGTAAAACTGGGTCCTATACATGAAGGTAAACGTAAAGAAATGTTTCGGAGAAATGATGAACAAATTAGGCATCCTCATTATCAGAAATGATTCCTGTGCCTGAAGGATATAGACGCAAGAATTATTGTTTACGATGTCGTCAATGTTCTAAAAATTAAAATTCGAAAAAAAATGTCTTGACGATTGTAAGGATTGTATTGAAAATCCACCAATATGTCCTGGACTATGTTTTCAAAAGTTTGCTTCAGGACCTTAGACTAGCAAATAAAGTTTTTTATTTTTCTTTTTTACAATTTCTTGTAGTTATGGGTTGTGTTTGTATTCATTATATTACTGAAATACCGTATTTCATTTATTTATTATTCGTAGTTTATGTTTAATAAAGGCATTTTCATAACATTTAATACCGTCTTGTCCAATAAGACCATTTATATAATTCTAATCGGACAAGACGGCTGTGACCGTCATATATGTTTTTGTCTTAACTATGAGGTATTTTGTACCATTTTGTACCAATAGGTAACTTTTAACCAATGTTAACAAAGAACTGATAAATTTGTAAGTGTTTTGAGCATTGTGCAAACATTTTCGGTGTCCGTCAAAGGGTTAAAAAATTCTGGAGTCTTTTTATTTACTAATTTCGCTGGTCTAATAGTAATTATACAAAAATGCTGCAGGAACTAAAACAAAAATTAAATTACAAATTTTTATATTTATCAGACTAGAAATGAATGAAGTCACTGCTATGTTTGTATCTCAAAAAATAATTTATATAAAATTGCGAAAAGGAAATAATATGCATAGCTGCAAGCTTTGTACTTTGCAAGAGAATATTTTCAAAAGCTCATAATATATTACTTATAAAAGTAAATTATAATATACTCAAAAAACGAATGTCTATATTAAAAGTTTTAATTATTAATTTCGAGGTTTGTTGTACAAAATTTTCATTCGCTTTATAATTTGAACAGTGCTTTGACTCGGAAATAAAAGTTTAAGATTTAGTATACAAAGAGCTTTAATTACTTATATTTTTTATATTATTTATGGATAAAATAAAATATTCAGGAAAAGCATTTAGCAATTTTTGATGTCTTGTGTTTTTTTTGTTGGTGTATTTAGGAACTTGAAGGTAACAAATGTAAACTTTTTGTTTCCATTAATAGAACTTTTATATCGTCAATGTTTCTGGTAACTGAAAGAGAGCAAGTGTTTCCACTGCGGTTGATAAACATGGAATAAGATGATTGAATGACGGCAGCAGCGGCTTTGTATATAGTGTTGTCAACAAAAAAAAGTAAAAAATAAATTACAAATATTGGGTGAAACCAATTTTCCGTGATAGAAGTGAATATGGTGGCATTCACCTACTCAATGCATTTAAAAAACACTTGGCCCTTGGGGAGTGCCGAAAGAAGAGAATACTTCTTATAACGTGTTATTAATAATAGCCTAAGATCTTACTACAGGATGGTACGTTCATAAAGTAGTGAGATTTTAACATGCATGTAAAATTAGAAGAATACATTGATAATAGGTTGCCAACCAAAAAGTAGCCGCAGCTATTTTTAATTTAATTAATTGTAATTAAATTTTTGACAATAATTTTATTTTTGTTCATTTATTTTGCAAATAAAATACATTGCTCACAACGTATATGCATGTTTTTTATATAAAAGTAAAGCTAAAAAAATGGTCGAAAATTAAGCTTTCCAGCTGTTAAAAACACGAACTATCAAAGATGAAATAAAAGGCAGATAGCGTGCAAAGCTACTATAAAGAAAAAAGTGTTAGCTGTGTAAGTTTTTAAAGCCTGCGTCGATAGAATAGGTATATAATTATACACCTATTATCACTTTTCAAACAAGTGTCGATGCGCTCTACCTATATTATACCTTATATTTGATACCTTGTGTTTTAACTGTCAACTGTCAACAGCTGTAAACCCTAAGTTTCTGCCATTTTTTTTTAAGACAACCTTATATCATCATATTAAGAACAAAATTAGCTTTACCTTTTTATAAAATACTTGCATGTACGTCATGTCATGAGTAGTGACTTTTATTCAAAATTAAATAAACGAAATAAAATTTCTGTTTAAGAATTAATCACTATTAATTGAATCAAAAATATTTGCAACCACTTTTTAACTGGAAATCCATTATCACCGTATTCTACTAATTTTAAATTAAATTTAAATACATAAACATGTGATACTCCAGTCGTCAGAAATAATAATGCTGCTAAACCTCTAAAAATCATATAAAGCAGCTAAATTTTGCTGTGCATATTAATTTTGGGACCTTAAGGAAGATGCAAAAAATTTTACCACTTTTAACCCCGGGCTTCCCCCTAAAACCTCTCTCGCAGGGGTGGTAAAAACGCAAAAAAATCGATTTACCAAGAATCTACGACAAAAGGACGCGGAAAACAGGACGCGGACAAAGGACGCGGAAAAAAGGACGCGCGAAAAAAGGACGCGCGAAAAAGGACGCGTGGAAAAAAGGACGCATATTATTAATGAATTACTATAAATAGTTTATTTTAATTGACATTAGCCATTACCCCCTTTTTATCCCCATATGTTATTACAGAAAATGATTCTACCTAACCTAAAATCGGTTACGGTAAGAGTAAAAAGTGAAAAATAATTATATGAAAAAAACTTGCCCTCACATTTTATCGAGGCTTAGGACTAAAATATCTTAAGTAAAATAATAAATACTAATATAATGTTGATTCAAGATTTCTGGTATTTCCAGCAAATGTATGGAATTGTTACGATTTGGCAGACCAAGATATACCTCAAACTAATAATGCTGTCGAAGGATGGCACAACAGCTTTTCTTCTCTTCTCAATAGTGCACATCCGAATATTTGGAAATTTATTAATTCTCTAAAAAAAGAATATGATTTAAATGTTTTGAAAATAGAGCAGTACATTTCGGGCAATGTACCTCCACGCAAAAGAAAATATCAAGATACAGCAAACAGGATAAGGGCTATTGTTGCCGATTATGCTGACAGGCCAACTTTAGAATATTTGAGAGGCATTGCTCACAATTTTCAGTTGCAAACATAAAAAAAATACAAAAAAAATTAATATCAAAAATAAAACAAAAAAAAATAAAATGACAAAAAAATTCCAAAAAAAGCAAAAAATTAAAAAAAAAAAAAAAAACTTGTAAACACGCCAGCTCTGCTGCCAGTCTAAGCCTGGATAAAGTGTGAAGGCAAGTTTTTTTCATATAAATATTTTTCACTTTTTACTTTTACCGTAACCGATTTTAGGTTAGGTAGAATCATTTTCTGTAATTATATATAGGGGATAAACGGGGGTAATTGCTATTGTCAATTAAAATAAACTATTTATAGTATTTCATTAATAATATGCGTCCTTTTTTCCACGCGTTCTTTTTTCGCGCGTTCTTTTTTCCGCGTCCTTTTTTATGCGTCTTTTTTCCGCGTCCTTTTGTCGGTATACCAATTTGTACACCGTTAAAAAAATGTTTTAAATAAAAAATGTAGCTGCGACAATTTTAAACAAAAATATTTACAATTTTTTTTGTAGAATGAACGTTCTCTTGAAAAAAACGCTTGAAGCGACCGTCGATTTTGCATGTCAGTTACGCTCGCGAAACCAATGTTCAATAAAATTTGTATTAGCTCGACGTAAAAACTTGATATTTTTTTATTCAAATGTCCTATCGACAAAAGTAAAGATGCGTTTTAAAGGTTTTAAAAAGTTCAGCTTTCGTACGCAATTTTTGTATTTTGCCGCAGATATACTCAGGTTTTATAAAGGTTTTAAATAAACGTGGTGCGCTTTTTCCATTTTTTATGATTCTCATGAGATCAATACAATCTATCTGATTCATTGTCCGATCCATTATCAAGTTTTCGATTACTAGAGCCTAACTCAAAACCGTGTGAGGTGTTTAAAATATGCTTAAAAATTCTGAGTTGTTCAAAGGAACCAAATTTTTGTTATAAACTACACCTTAAACTTCTTGGAGGCATTTCCGTGACGTGCAATCGTTTATAGTATAAAACATTAAATTCTGCGTTTTTTATTCATATTTCAAACGCCTCATATTTGTTGTCAAAAATGAAAATTGGAATTTCATGTCCTAGGTTTTAAATATTGAGCTCTAAAAAATGAAAATTTTACTTCGACTGATCAATGAAAGTGACTAATTCTATTGATCTCACGAGAATTATAAAAAATGGAACAAAAATCGCGCCACGTTTGTTTATTTAACACCTTTATAACAACTGAGTTTATTCGCGGCAAAATTCAATATAGCATACGAAAGATGCACTCATTAAGTTTAAAATGCATCTTGATTTTTGTAGATAGGACACTTGGATCAAAAGATATCGAATTTTTACCGTCGAGCATAAAATATTTTTTGAACATTTATTTTGCTCGCGGCAACTGACATTTAAAATTGACGGTTGCTTCAAGCGTTGTTTCTGAAAAAACTGTTTATTTTATACCTATAAAAGTTCTAATAAACATTTTTGTTTAAATTGTCTCAGCTACATTTTTTTTTTGAAACATTTTTTTCTGCGGCGTACAGATTCTTGATAAATCCAGATTTTTTTGCGTTTTTATCTCCCTACCTGCGGGGTTCTAGGGGGAAGCACGAAGGTAAAAGTAATAAACTTTTTTGCATTTTTTGGGTTCCCAAAATTAATATCCTCGGGAAAATTCAGCTTGTTCGTATGATTTTTAGGACTATTAGTAAATATTTCGTTTAGATTACGTTTCTATCGGAGGAACATTTAGCAATATGTTTGTTGTCTTATATTGCTTTCTTTTTGGTGTATTTAAGAACTTTAAGGCAACATATGTAAACTTTTTGTTTCCACTGACAGCACTTATTATATCGTTTCTGGTAATTGCGAAAGAGCATGTGTTTCCACTGCGGTTTGTTGGCAAAAAACGAAAAAAGAATCACAAATTTGGGTGAAACCACCGTCACAGTGATGGAAGTGAGTATGGTGGCACGCAATACGAATACATAAAAAATGACTATCTACACATTAGAATTTATTCAAAAATTTCTTACAAAATTTTACTCTTTCTATAGAATAGATAAATAGATAGAATAGAATAAGAATAATTTCTTACTCAAAAGAAATTTATTCAAAAATTTCTTACGAATGTCCAGCACCGATTTAGAATGGTTATTATGCCGATTTGCCTCAAAAATGCAGAAAGTAGACGCCAATTATACAGGGTGTCCAGAAACTCTCTTGATAAACGAAAACCGAAGATTCCTCAGATAATTTTTAGACGATTTAACCCATTCACCTAGTCCGAAAATGCTTCCTAAGGAAGCTAGAGCTCTTTGAAGACGACTGCTTGCAATTAGTTTTTTTAAATACCTCCCGAACGCTCCTATTTAGAAAAAGTAAAACTGATATGATTATTTATCCTTCAAAGTTAAATTGATTTCATTCATAGGCGTCCGTTTTTGGTGGGTCAACGGTTATTTTAACGCATAACTTTTTTGTCTTAATTATTAAATTGTTACGTTTAGTTCTAGTACTAAAAGGTACTTCTTGCTTTAAGTTTGTAGAATACACCGTTCTTTAAAAAAAATTGATTTAAAAATTTTTCGTTTATTCGTCATGAAAGTTTAATTAATAGGTACCTTAATCAATTTTATAAATTACCTGTTATTTGAACAAATGCTGCAATAAAGGTTTTTAAAGGCAAGTATTTATTACGATGGAATTAAACTAAGAGTAACACAAAAAACAAGTATCGAAGGTAGATGGTAACAAAAAACGTTCAATGTGATGACCTTTTGTCTCTATGCACACAACTTTTTATTTTGAGCTTAGAGAACTCTTGCGAAAATTCCGAAAGTTATTTCTAAATTCGTTGTAAGCATATTGTATCCTTAGCCACAGTTGGGCACGATTTTGTATCAAAACAAAATTAACCAATGCTTTTATATATTCTCAAATACAGTAATCGCAAGGATTCAAATCCAGCGACCTTGCTAGTGAAGCAACTGGACCACATCTTCCAATCCAGTGGTTTGCGTATTATAAAGAAGTTCTCGTACATTCCTGCTAATGTTGGCAGGACGGCTGTCATGTAGAAACCATAAGTTTTGCCGAATATTTAAAGGCACAAAAATTATTATTCTTCTTCTCGTGGCGTTGTCTCCTTTCGAAGGTTGGCGATCCGAATGGCAACTGTGGTTATGAAAACTGCTGCGCGAAAGCTTTCTGCGTATGAGCGGTCGAACCATCTCCTCAGGTCTTTCAGCCATAAGTTCTGGCGTCTTTTTACTGATTTTTTGCCCTGTACTTTTCCTTCTAGTATAACTTAAAGTATTCATAAAAATTATTACAAGACAGCTTTTCTTTTAAGGATGTCATGTTGTTTGTGTCTATTTGGAGAAGATAATTATTTTCATAACATGAGGTATTTGGTGATGGCATAGGTGTGTGTGTTGTTGAAGCTGCATACCAATCTTGATATCATAGTAATGGTCGATCGTATTTACTCATAGACGTTTCATACAACATATTAGAGATCAAATGTTCTACTGTGTTTTGCGGGTTTACAGTTTAAAGACTTCCCGTGAAAAAAGTTATGGGGCAAAAAAGAAAAAGCGCTAGGAAATTTAATTTTTTTAACAAACTTTTTTGTAGATTTATATGTACGAAAGTGCATGGAATTCACCCAAATGCACCCTAGTGCATAGGGACAAATGCTCCACTTTAAATGGTAGCACTCCGCGGTTTTTTCTGTACTTGTGCGTCCATTAACCATATAAAAAATTAAATGAAATTAGGTTGAATGCTCGAATAAATGAACTTTGAAAATAAGGCTATTATCGAGTACAAGTTAATTAAATCTAGCCCAAGTACTTTCGCTTAAAATAGCTTCTTCAGGGGCATCTGAAATAAGCCAAGAAAACGTTTTTTAGATGAATTAAATTAGTTAACTTCGATAAAAAACTCGAAGTTAATGGATGAAAAAAAGTTTTTGAGATTACCGTTTTAGACTTACTTCGTCAAAACGTAAACTATCCGGCAAGCGTAGAATGTGGAAACATTAAAAATAAATAAAAATTGTACAAAACACTACACTAAAACGAGGAGAAACAGTTTAAAATTACTTAAAGATTCTACGCTACATTCTCTGTCAGTATCTGGAGGGATATGATCTAAGCGGAAATGATACGGTGACATGTGACATATGACAACTGTGATAGGCAGTCAAAGTTATGGATCTGTGATCATCAAATATTATAAATTCTATATAAGTTGTCATTGGCCAAGGTCCAACTAGAACTACTACTGAAAAAATCAGCTGATGAAGTATGACATATAGAATATTTTGATTTTAAACTAGATTGCATAATCCAGATCTCACATTCACACCCGTCTGTAATAATAAGGTTGTAGGTTTGAGGCTAAATGAAGTGTACATAAAGTGTGAATGAAAGAAATAGACCAAACGTTCTATTGGACAGTGGGTAGTTTGACTACAATAAAATGGTCTACCAGGCACTGTCAATACTGCAAAACGAGAAGAAAATTGACTATGAAATTGAAATATTAAATTTAATCAGAATTGAAAGCAGTGTGTAAATGGGTATAGTTCAAGTAGTTCAGTTAAACCTCAAGCCAATGGGGGCACTATAAAACTAATTATGTAATAGCATTACTAAAGACCAACTGACCAACAGGTGTTGAAATATAAAAACTGTGGAATTAGTATATGTGATTATGCAAGAGGTATGAAGAGTTAAAATCAACTCCAACTGTGGATCAATTGTATCTGAGCAAGCTAGTTTGTGTAAATTGTTAAATACAATAGTAATGCTGAACAGAGCCTGAAATTGGTAAATTCTTAATGTATAAACTCAGTGCTGAAAGTCTAGACAGCCGAGCTGGGTCCACTACGAGGTGAAGCTGTAATTAAAGTTTTTAAAAATAGGTTTAAATTTAGTACATTTCAGGCTCTGGTTCAGCATTACTATTGTATTTAACAATTTACACAACTAGCTTGCTCAGATTCAATTGATCCACAGTTGGAGTTGATTTAACTCTTCATACCTCTGCATAATCTACATATACTAATTCCACAGTTTTATATTTCAACACCTGTTGGTCAGTTGGTCTTTAGTAATGCTATTACATATTAGTTTTATAGTGCCCCCATTGGCTTGAGGTTTAACTGAACTACCTTGAACTATACCCATTTACACACTGCTTTCAATTCTGATTTAAATTTTAATATTTCAATTTCATAGTCAATTTTCTTCTCGTTTTGCAGTATTGACAGTGCCTGGTAGACCATTTTATTGTAGTCAACTACCCACTGTCCAATAGATCGTTTGGTCTATTTCTTTCATTCACACTTTATGTACACTTCATTTAGCCTCAAACCTACAACCTTATTATTACAGACGGGTGTGAGATGTGAGATCTGGATTATGCAATCTAGTTTAAATCAAAATATTCTATATGTCATACTTCATCAGCTGATTTTTTCAGTAGTAGTTTCTAGTTGGACCTTTGGCCAATGACAACTTATACAGAATTTTAATATTTGCTGATCACAGATCCATAACTTTGACTGCCTATCAAAGTTGTATATGTCACATGTCACCGTATCATTTCCGCTTAGATCATTATCCCTCCAGATACTGACAGAGAATGTAGCGTAGAATCTTTAAGTAATTTTAAACTGTTTGTCCTCGTTTTAGTGTAGTGTTTTGTACAATTTTATGTTATTTTTAATGTTTCCACATTCTACGCTTGCCGGATAGTTTACGTTTTGACGAAGTAAGTCTAAAACGGTAATCTCAAAAACTTTTTTTCATCCATTAACTTCGAGTTTTTTATCGAAGTTAACTATATTTAATTCATGTAAAAAACGTTTTCTTGGCTTATTTCAGATGCCCTGAAGATGCTATTTTAAGCGAAAGTACTTGGGCTAGATTTAATTTAATTTGTGCTCGATAATAGCCATTATTTTTCAAAGTATATAAAAATTGTAACCCGTTAACTTTGTAGTTTCTCTTAGTCCTCTTTTTTTTAATAATCAATAGTCTATTTATATGTTTTTAATAAACGTAATTTCGGCAAAAAAACCTTTTAATACCTATTTTGTATACATTTTAATACGAACTTGCGGCTAACGAAAAATATCCGATTTTAAAAGACTAGCTCGCACTATCAAGGAGCTTGGCCAGCCCTGATATATTATTTACCCTACAAAGTTCTTCGTTAACTGTACGAAAAGTAAAATTGCTCGGAATAATTCTCGTTTTGCTAACTGAAACGCTGATTCCGTAGAATTTACTTATTTATTCATTTAGGCTATTAGTTCATTCAAAATATTCGTTACAGAGTTGCCCTTTCAGTTGCGCAAAGTCAGGCGAATCCTACGGCAAAATGGAGAGAAATTTAATGTTATATCTAACATTTTAATTGTTTGACGTTTGTTTGAAGTCATTTTCTGATTGTTTCGTTTAGCGCTCTCTATAAATAATATACTAATGAAAATAATCTACGAGAAGATTCGAGTAAGCTATGATTTTTATTTACTTTTTTTAAAGAATTTTAGTAGCTGAATATAGATAAAGTATATATATATATAATATATATAATATATATATAGATATATATATAAAGTCAGGTATATACATATTTCTGACTATTGGTCGTCTTTAGTACGGTGCAGCCAAGTTAGAAAAGGAGCGTGTTAACTTGAGAAAGGATCAATACAAGAGCAATTCGACCAATTTGTGGCATTAGAGTTAGAAGATCCTTATGGTTTCCATGACCACAACTAACAATAACTACGAAGGAAGCTACAGCTACCTAGGAAAAGGAATGCCAAACGTTGAAACATTTAAAACAAATGGAAAAGGGTAATTCGAGTGAATAAAAAAAGTAAAATGTAATGGCATGTCTCGCAAAACAGAAAACCAAAAAAGGTTTATCGATGGAAGGCAACCGTATATACGTATTTCTGACTATTGGTCCTGTAGTAATACTTTTCCAGGTTAACACGCTTCTTTTCTAATTTGGCTGCAACGTACTGAAGACGACTAATAGTCAGAAATACGATAAAACACTCTTAAAGCTAACTTTGGATGAGTCTACAAATAAATTCCACTCTTCTGGTATATGTTCATGACCTAAAGTTTTCATTACTGCTGAAATATCATTACAATACACTAACTCTCCTTCTTGAGGAAGAAAACAGGAATGTGGTACTCCGGAAGTAACCGAGGAGGAGGGAAAGCATAGCTGTTTTATTATAGTATTGTGGTAATATTATCTTTTCATTTACATTGAATCATATGTTAAAACTGTATCCAGATTTAGCCATATGGCTCACACTCCCTCTAAGGGGAAAATTTACTCATCCCAGATACCTACAATATTAAAAGGATTGAGCTCTGGTGGGATTATTCCGTGTTATCGAGCCCTAGGTGACTTGGTATGCGAGAGTATCTTACAAAAATTTTCATGCACATATGGACGTCGCAAGTAGTACAGCTTTCTGCATGGTCATATAAAGATGTTCTTTTAGACCCAGCTGCATTATGTTCGCTAGGAGGTTTTTGGGAATAATACCAGTAGTAGATAGAATAATAGGTACTATCTGGTTACTTTTTATTTCTCCATTGTCTCCTGATTTGTATTTCTAGATCTCTATACTTAGCGATCTTTTCGTTGTGCTTAACACGCAAATTATTGGTGTTACGTATCACCACATTAAAGTGTTGTTTATCTAGTATTATTATAAAGCAGTAATATTTATACAAAGCATTTTAATATTAAAACTGTATCCAGATTTTAGCCATACGGCTCACACTCCCTGTAAGGGGAAAAATTAGATTATTTACTCATCCCAGGTACCTTTGGTATCAAAGGATGAGCTCTGGTGGGACTTCTTCCATGTTATCAAGTCCTAGGTAACTTGGTACGTCGTGTATCTCCCAATAATTTTCGCATCGCATCTTATATAGATATTTTATAGACCTAGTTTTTTTATGTTTACTATAATAATCTTCGGAATGACTCCAGTGGTAGAAAGAATAATAGGTATCGTCTGTGTACTTTCCATCCTCCATTGTCTCCTTATTTATATTTCCAGATCTTTGTACTTGGCCATCTTTTCATTGTACATGCAGATTATTGTTGTTAGATATCGCCAAATTGATTCGTCTTGTTTGTCTCGTTAGTTTATTAACTAGAACGAGATCTGGTCTATTATGGGCTACAGTTTGGTCTGTGAGCACAGTGCGATTCCTGTATAGCTTGTAGTTGTCATTCTCAATCATATTCTCAGGAACGTGTTATAATATGGGAGACGGTTTATTTGTAGAAGTCCCAGTTTAAATCCCTCCATCTCTTGATGGAGGATTTTCCCTACTGAGTCATGCTGGTTCTTATATTCAGTTGCAGCAAATGCCTGGCAGCCCCCAGTAATAATGTTAGATGGTTTATTGGGCTTGACATCTATATCGGCATTTGTCGTTTTGGACCGGAGGGTCTTTAACGATATATTTTATGTACTTTTTTGTTGGTATAACCTGATCCTGTCGGTCAGATAGCTCAGCGGGCGTGCGGCTGCCTCCATTCGCTTCACTGTCGAATGGTTTCAGTGGATGTGGGATCGAGCCCCAGCTCGGTGTACAGAAAACAAAACAACAACAAAACAAAAGTCTAACGAAAATTCCAGATGAATCTGCGGCTTAGACTAGGATATGCTGGTATCTGATCGGCCTATGGTGGAGCATTACGGCAAGAGATAAGGGCTTGCGGCTCGGTGAAACTCCTCCATAGATCCCTACGGACGGGCGGAACGCTTAAAAAAACCGGATATATATATTTATATATATATATATATATATATATATTATATATATATAATATACATTTATATATATACATATATATATATATATATATATATATATTATATATATATATATTTTATATCTACGCATAAAGTGAACTCCGCCCATGTTAAAATTCAGGTTCAAGTGAGCTCCGTGGTCAAGTGGACACCGATATACGGAGCTCACTTGTCCTATTCCATAATATTGGCTCTGTCGATTCGTTAAGTTGTATAGTTTCATAATTCTTAAAAAAAATTTGGAGCTCATAAGTACCCTGTATCGTAAATGTATTTCGCTTAGTTCACGTGTATATATTATAGGGGTCGTTCAGATCTTTTTCACTGTATATTGGAACTATAAGTATATCGGTTTAAGTAAGCTCTGATAGTTTGGCAACTATGCACTTAGGCCAGCGTTCTTGATATATATAGTTTATATATTTTAAAGGTTCATACGGACTCCTTTCATACGCATTACAATATGTAATCTTCTTCTTCTTCTTGATGTGCCTATCCGTTATGAATGTTGGCGATCATATTGACAATATGTAATAGATATGTATAATACCAATACCTGTTTTGGTTGGTACCTGCTATTCTAAAAATAGCTTTATAAATACAAAAGGATTTCATTAACCAAGTTGGACGTGTTTTTTCATATGCGAATATTTCCTAATGTAAATTTGTTAACATGAATAATGTCTTTATACGTTTTATTTAAGAATACGATTAATAAGAACTTTTAGTTAATCCATTGTTTTACGATATCTTGTATACAGCTTCTTTATTATTTTATTCTGGTTTTATCTCTGAACTACATTATAATTCTGGATATAGTTATCTTAAAATAAATATTTAAGTGCAAAAATAGAGATTTTTATGTAAAAATTGGTAGTAGTGCACAAAAGAGGGAAGAATGCTTAATTTATATAAGAAGAAAGTACCAGTTCACCAATATTACATACTTCTAAATGTTTTAGCTGCTATTTAGGGTAATATGTAATCAATTAACGTGGAGTTAGTGTCTCAAATGTGCAATTAATCTTTGGTCAGTTTTTTTCTTTCTCGCATTTTAGTCAGATATGAGCTGGACTTCGTTTTTGAGTGGATGTTGCGATTCTAGACTTTGTATCTTTTATTCTCTAGCCAGTCTAGCTACTTATCTCCTCGGATCATTAGGTGGAATTGATAGCTAACGATATTGTAGAGCTTATGTATGGATGTGTGTGTGTGTCTTTAATATTGGCTGGAATTTGGGCGGTCTAATTTATAGCTAAATCTAGTGTTAATATATTGTGTTGGTTGTCATCCATACTATGCAAGGGTATATTTTAATCGGTAGCAGAAGGATGCATAGAGTGCAAGCGTCTACGTTTTAAAGGATGAAGAGATTGCTTCTCATTTTTAGTTGACAAGTTTGCAAGAGATTTATTTTTCTGGTCCCTCAGTTTGCCTTTTAGTTTTAACAATGTTCTATGAATGACAAAGTGTGATACAAACTTCTTATCAAGGTATTATAGAGAGTCCAGAGTTTAAAATTTCATGACACTATTGGATGTTTAGAGATTTTTAAAAGCATCTCTGTTAGGGACATTAAAGCAGGACATCTGACTTTTCTGGAGGTTTGGCTTAAAATTGATTCATAGTCTATTTTTATTGTGTTTTAAAGTATGATTTAGATTTTTCTATACTTCAGCAACAAAAGTTTTTGGTTGTGCAACAATATAGATGTATCGTCTACATAATAAAAGTCCTAGTATTTACTGGTATGGTTATGTAAATATTATACAGTGTAGGTACCATTAGTACGCTACCCCAAAGGACAGCCCGTTCATTCTGCGTTTTCCATCTGTTATTTTACCATTGAATGATACGAAAAATCTTCTGTTGTGTAGTATACTCGGACAATACATAGCCATTGTTGTATTTTTGATCCAAATTTTAGAATTAGTTTTGTGCTCAGATCTTTAGGTCAGGAGCCGTAATATTGTTCATTATATACGTAGATAGCAGATCCAAGCTCAACACCGTGAAAGATTCCTTAGCTGACTGGTTTTGTCCCCTCATTTTTAAGTTTTTCTTTCTTGTTTGCCTATGTTGGCCCTTTGGCCCTCAATGGTGTTTCCTGCACTAGAAGAAATACGTCACATTTGTGTTAAGCCGCATATGTCTGTAAAGTTAAGTAAAGTATAAGTACTATCTTTATCTCTGGATATTCCCTTCTCTAATATTTATAGACGGAGATAGAGTATGTTGGCATTAAAATAGGCCGATTTGGCCGATCTTAAACCCTATAAAATATGGCTAATCTTTTACTTTTCATTAAAAATTTTAATTTTACATACTGTTACTTTTAGACATATTTCGATCAGATTTGTATAGTATTAAATGTAGTTAATATACATAGATGTCTCTTTTGTGAAAAATAACTGAGTTTGTAATATCGGACACAACTCTATATGGATAATAAGGAAAGTAAGCGGTTAAAATAGGTGTACAAAATTTTTAACTACATATATCGGCGCGCCATTGTTCAGGAGTTGGGTTTAATCTCAGAGATCAAAGTTAACGTGTACATGCATATTCCAGGTTCTATTTACGTATTTTCATCCTAAAAAAGTATATTTATAATAAGCCTGAAGCTACCTTTAGATTCTATGAAAAGTAGAATCTATGGAAATTAGCAAATTAAAAAATAAAGACATAATTCTGTAATGGCCAACTTGAGACAAACAATTCTCCCGTCTACCTTTACTTTTTCATGTTACAACCTATAACGTGTAAACGCATACATCTATTATTGTTAGATAAATGAATTTTTATCAAGTAACGGTCGGATCTATCACTTACTAAAAGAGTAGAAAATGACATGCTTATGCTTTAGAGTACGGCTACTTTAGTACAAAGTACCCTTGCTTTTGCCAATTGCTTTCTCACTTTCTATAGCGATGGGCCTGGCTTTTCCTATCAATAATGTTCTCATTCGTTTATAGTTATTCTAAGATATCAGATTTTCACTATATGCTCTACATTTTGGTTTTATTTAATATAAATTTACAACTATGACGAAATTTTTTAATATTTTATGATTGATATAAACATGATAGGAAACTGAGGATATAAAAATCAACAATAGACCGATAATGACGTAACATGCGGAAACAAGAGCAAATACGGCGAAAACACAAAGACTGCTAAATACAACAGAGAATGAAAGTCATTACGAAAAATAACAACTAAACTCTAAAGAAAGATCGTAAGAAGTAAAGAAATACGAGCGAGATGTGGTTTAGAGGAAATAAAACGCGTGGACCAAAAAAGAAAAAAGCGGAATGGAATCAACACTTCGAAAGAATGAGAGAAAATAGAATAGTACGAATAGCAAGAGACAAATCGCCAAATGAAGGAGATCATTGGGACGACCGAGGAAAAGATGGTCAGACAACGTCAATTGAGGCTCAAAACCGAAGTAAAAAAGGCATTAAGCCTATTTATAAAGAAGGAAGAAGAAGGAGAAGATATTAAACTGGAGTAGAGCACTTGGTAGATAATATTTATTTGTATTTGAGTATACTTATTTTACAACATAGTACATAAAATAATTAATATTTGTTGTGCTCAGTTTTTTGCTCTGAATTGAAGATTTTATTCTCAAAATATGACTGTACTTTAGACAAATATTATTATTTTCTGAGATACCGGTATAAATAATAAATTTGAATTTCGTAATGATTTTTTAAAATTATTTTCTTGTGACGTTATTGTCGATGTTTAAGAAGAATGCTGTGGAAATAAGGTTAAATAGGTTTTTATTTTTATTTTGACGTTTAAATATTTAAATCTGAGTTCATTTTCGAAAAAAAACTATAAACTTGTGACAACAATATTGCTATATAAACCTGTACGAGGCAATAATTCTTTATGCTGTGACAAAATCATCATATTTGCTTTACATTGCGCGTTTCTTCCTGCGTATCATATTTTAGCATATAGTCTTCTGATTCATTTATAGACAATCGGTAATGGATATCCACAATTTGTCTAATAATATTAAGTTTTAAAAACGCTGTGCTTTATTTGCTCATTCGTTTACCTTTTGTAAAGCCACCTGAGTTATGAATAACTACTTTTTTTGTATTTTTAGAAGAACATACTTTCTATCGGGCATATTTTAATGTGTGAATATTAGGGATTTATATAATCTTTTTGTTATATAATTTGTTTATTGATTTTACCATTTAGATAAATTCATAATTATAGTTCTCTTCCGTTTATTTTACTATAGTAATACATATACAAACCCAATTCGAAATGGAGTGAAAACCAGTGCTGAGTTCTAGATTGAACATAGACATTGTCTCTCTTTCTCCCTATATGTTATATACAGGTCATCGTCATCATATGGTCGGAACGCAACAAAGGTTCTATCACCTTTTCTTCTTTTTGTCTCCTCATTACTATTGAAAACTCAGCCACGTAAATGACGTTTTGTAAAAATTTATTTTCCTATTTCTGATGAGTGCGTTCCTGGGATAACTTTTTTAAGTCTAGTTCATTTGATTACTTGTAATTGATTTGATAATCCCTAACAAATAAAGTTGTTGATTGTAGGTAGGATAGCATGTGATTGAACAGAGATGTGTTGATAAGATGTAGGTAGTCTCATTATTCCCAAATCTGACCATATATTACTTCCCTCCTTCATTCCGTGGACGTCCTAAGGGCATTTTTTTTCTCGATCCTCCCAATTTAGCTTGACAATGGAGTTATTAGAGAGCCTTTGGATATAGCCAGCGCAACTTTGGCGTTTGAGATTTAGTTTCTTGTACGCGCATTGCTTACCTTTGTATATGTGTTTGACCATTGGCATTAGCTATCGTTGGTATTGGTTAGTACTCGGACCTATATAGGTTGGAAATACTTCTGATGACATTTCTAGCAATACCTGATCTAATTACTACTTGAGTTTTACTTACTTTGTTTTGACAGTGTTCTCGTCACCATATCCACACAGTAGCACTGATTTAATTTATCTTTCTATATATATCCTGATTTTATAGGTTCCTATTAGACTCTGGATTAAAAGTGTTATAAGGGTTATAAGATATACATCAGTTAGCTACCTAAATATTCATTTTTAATCTTCTTATGTAGAACGTTATCTACGATATACTAAATACTTGCAATGTTTTAAAATGATATGGGTTTATTGTAACATTATGCTCTACTCTATATCATCTTTTTTTGCATGGTAAAGGACATTTATTTAGTTTTTTTACTGATTATCCAGTAAATTTTTTTGTGTTGCTAAATAGCATTAATTTTATAGCATTCCAATATTTATGCTGATGGATTAAATCTCGGATAGCAAATAGATATTCTTCATCTTTCTCAGAGAAATAATATTGCTACTGAATTTCAAACCTATTTTAATATCATGGAATACGAAGTAAATAGCACAATGACTAAAGCAAAGTGTGAGAAGAACTCCGAATATTTGAAAAGAAAATAATAAGAGACAAAACGATTTGAACCTCTCGTCGAAGCTAGATTATATTAATTACCAGTCTAATCGCACCTAGTTTTTGTGCTTTTATTTATATCCAGATTTATATTAAAAGT
Organism: Diabrotica balteata; assembly: GCA_918026665.1. Taxonomy (NCBI): domain Eukaryota; kingdom Metazoa; phylum Arthropoda; class Insecta; order Coleoptera; family Chrysomelidae; genus Diabrotica; species Diabrotica balteata. The sequence continues at coordinate 44,122,561 of OU898277.1, forward strand.
GTAATAAATTGTTGTGATACACGTAATAACAATGGAGAATAAACAATGGAGAATATCGGTAAGGAAATTTAATCTAATTAGATACTTACTTCAAAAAAGTTCATATTATTTATATCACCTGATTGTCATTAAACAACGAAAATGGTATGATGTTAATAGTCCAGTCGCGGCGAGGCCCCAAACGTTATTGACATCATATAAAACTTCTTCATATTCTGTAGCGTTAATCAATTCAATTCCAAAATTCCAATATCTACTTGCACTGTGAAAAATTATAGAACCAAGATATATACATTTTTCTTCACGAATTTCAAATCACCGTATTTGTATATTACTAGTGAAGAATTAGAAAAAACTGTCATGAAGGCTGACAACGAAAGAATAACTATCAATCATCAAATAATTTATGCTCGATCGCTTATTACACCAAATGAAAGATTACTGTCTCTAATGTTTGTCCTAGTATTTATCACACATGTCATAGAATATGAACTTAAAAAATTAGGCGCTCAATTTATTACCTCCAATTAATTTTTTACGAAGAGGTACAACAAACCCAGTATATAGATATATATTGAGCTTTCCGAAGACATACATTTATCTTTCCTTTTGAAAGCTACATTAATTCCTCCCTCAATGTCAGAAACCACGATCAAACATCTAATCGTATTTCTTATCTTAGAAAACAGATGTGTTATATTGTAAAAAATCTGACCATTTTGTAGCAAATTGTCATTCTGTACAAATCCAAATCAGAAACTTTACAACAACAGTGCAACTATTACTATAAATACGTAGTTTAATACTCTTTCTACACATGACGTACCTGATCACATCAGCATCTCAGCGAAGTCCTTTTCCTTACAATCCTCGACTATACCTACTTAATTAAACTATACCAATATTAACTCCATCTCAAATATCACCCTTAACATTAGTTCCAAGTTCTCAAATTACATACACAGATAAAAATATAACAACTACCCAGTTATCAACAATACCTAATATTTCACAACCTCGGATATCAATCCCAAACTATTCCTCAACACTTGCATACCCTATCATATCAACATATCAATAAGTACTGTATTTAAAAACTAAAAATTGCGTAGCCAAGAAAAAGTTAGTCATAACCCAAAGTGCTTTAACAAAGGTGAACGAGATATATTAGCGTAACATGCTGTTTTGAAAACTAAATATTATGAGACGAATTGGATATTGTATTACATAAACTAAACCGCTTGATTTATGGTTTGTTGATTAATGGAAAATATTGATATGACAGGAAAGTACTAATGACTCTCTAGCTAATTGCCACATAAATATCAATGTAACGCAAATCGTGTGATTTTGTATATAAGACATAATAATATTATATTCTAAATTATTACCTTTAGAATCTATCATGTTGGCTACCATATTCCGCTACCGTGACTTTATTGACAGCAGCTCTAAATAACGATGTAGTTGATTTTTCCATACCATTGCCCTTAGATTTTTCAGCCATGATGTTCTTCTTCTACCAGGACCACGATTACCTTGGATCTTTCTCTGAATGATTCAGATGTAAAAGATCATATTTTTCAGGGTGTCTCATAATATGACCGAAGATATTCCAGCTTGCGGTTTCTTTATTATATTGACCAGTTGTGTTGTTTGGTTCAGCCGTCTAAGGACCTCCTCATTTCTAACTCTGTCGACCCAGCTTATTTCAGTAGTCGTCTGTATACCCACATCTCAAAGGCTGTCAAGCGTTTTTTTTAAGCATAGCCTCAGTTTAGGGTCAACGCTTCTACTCCATACAGCAGGAGTAATATTTATTTAAATATAACGTAAAGGTTAAAACATGTTTTTTAATTCGCGGTAAAAAGATTATTAGAGTTTAGCACATAAGATAAATTCGTAACAAAATTCATATACAGTAAATGGTACTCTCGTTACAGCAGCGAAGTAATTTTAGCAACAGATATGTAGGCTGACCTTACCCCCTTGACATACAGCAACCACAAAAGAATCGGCGATAGCGCAAAGGCAGCTACCCCCTTAACCAGACACGACTCTCTTGTTTGGCAGATAGCACTTGTCTCTTCGACGACTAGGCAGCCTTCACCCCTACTGGATAGAACGACTGTCTTTGATGACTAAGCAGTCTTCATCCTTACTGGATGGAATGATTGTCTTTGATGACTTGAGCAGCCTCCACTCTTATTGGATGGAATGACTCTCTGTTAATGGGCTAATTATACGGGGGAGAATTAAAACATGAAACATGGACGACGAAAAAACAAAATAAGAGCCGATTGAGCATCGCAGAAAGAAGAATTATTAGAGAAATATATAAACCTGTTATCGATAATATTACAAATCAATACAGAGTGCGAAACAACCGCGAACTAATTGATTATTGATGACCAACTAGATAAAGTAAAAAACATAAATAACATCTTATACGTAATAGCTTGTAAAAATAATATTGTACATTTTTAAGACACGAACTCCTATTTGAACATTGAAGCGTCAAATAAAATATGTAGTACATAATAAATATTGTGGCATATTTCTTTCATTCTATCCAAAAAATTAAAAAAAAAATAAAGTCAGACATATTGAGATGGATTACTGAATACTATTATTGCATACAAGTAGTGTGATGCTACCGGATATTTAAATACATTAAAACTTGGTGTGAACATTTTGGTTAAAAGAATAAATTTGATTTTTATATTACACATGTAGTTGACGTTTCTATTTCCAAATTCTTTTTTAGAGTTCTTTCTAGACACGTACTAAACAAATTTTGTTTATATTGCAGTTTCTTCTTTTTGTAGATTTAATAGTGATATGAGGATATCAGTTTGCATACATATACATAAAATACAAATAGACTGACTGTTGCAATACTAGGTCCCGTTTCCCCAGTGCGACAGAGAATACTGGCGAAAAAGCAGTCCCTGCATATCTTTCTAATTTGCCAGGTTATCGAACGCGTGACCTAAATGACGACCAATGAGAAGGTCACGTGGTCGATAAACCCGTCCCATTAGAAAAATATACAGATATTGCTTTTCGTCAGTTTTCTCTGTCGCATTGCGGAAACGTGATGTATGGCAGTTATTCAGTCTATTTGTACTATATGTCTATGGTTTGCTACATGCATTTTCGCTTTTATCTTTTATGTGACCAAGTTATCAGCGATATCTAAATAGCTCCAATCCTTCAAAAGTATATGGTTTTATTGTTACATTAATGCTCTATTCTATATCATACCTTTTGTCTGTTAATGAACTTTTATTTGTTTTCTTGTTATTGACTATAACACCGTTTTTTTATGCTAAAAGCATTATTCAATATATTATAATGTGTAATTCTCTGGCTGCTGACGAACAGAAGTTTTTAATAACTTTTCTTTAATATAATTATGTATGCAGATTTGTATTTTGATATTCTCACGGTTCTAAGAGCAAATGTAATAGTTTATTGTATTTTTTCCATAAAATTTCTAGTTTTTCACTGTGTCATGGCTCCTCTTATTTCTTTTCTCTACGATTTACATTAATTCATTTGATTATTATTTTGTGAAATTTCAAGTTTATACACAGTTTCTTTTGTTCCACTTATTATATCTAAGATATGTTATTCATTCTTATCTATCTATCTATCTATATAAGGATTTTTACAGCTGTCGCCGCCTTCCTTATTTCAGCCAACGTCTCCAGTCCTCTCTGTTCTGCCATTCTCCATCTCTAAGGTCTCGTTTTTCCATGGCCTCGTCCCACTTCATCCCTCCATGATCTTCGGGGTCTACCTCTTTTTCTCCTTCCTATTGGGCTCCAATCCGAAATTCCTTGCTATCCACCTTGTATGATCTGTTCATTCTTATCTATAGATGTGCTTATTCCCTATCAATTATCTATAAATATTTGAAGTCTTTTTTTATTTGTTTTAGTCATTGTAATGAGTCGCATCCGTACATAAAAATAGGTCTAAAGCTTGTATTTCTGCTCTAAACTCCTTCAGTGGTAGTATTACCAACTGCGATTATTGTTTCTAAGATATTTAATGTCTTCCATACTTTCGAAATTGAAATTGTTGACTTTAACGTTGTATCTAGATTTACTGACGGTCTCTTATGTTTTATGCGCTGGTATTTGGTTTTCACTTCGTTGATTTTGCTTGAAACTTTTTTCGTGCTCTCTGGACTTTGTTCAGTATGTCGTTTACATATTTATAGATGTAATCATCAGCATAACTAGGAGTTGCCTTTGTACCTTGAGAGAATTTCTCTCTCAAGGTTTTGTTTCCCGTATCAATATTTACAACAATTTTGCTGGATGCCGACACAGGAAACCCGTTGGTAGGTACAGTTGCGGTCACGGAATAGTTTACAGGTTCACGTATCTAGAGCCCATTTTTTAAATTTTTACTTCGTTTAAACGCACCTTTTACGTCAAAGTGACGTTGCCAGTGGTGTACTAGCTAGAATAGGTAGATTAAAATTAAAATATCAAAATATTTTACAAAATGAAAAATATAGAAAACAGTTTTTTGAATAAAATGGATTATGATCTTAATAACGAAAATAAAGAAGTCTTTTTTTTTAATATGCATTTTATTTTAAATCTATTTTATATTAAATAACGATAAACAATGATAAATAATAATTAATATTTGGTGGAAGCCCCATTCTTGTCAATACAATTTTGCAGTCTTCTGTTCATAGATAGCACCAATCCCCTCATGTTATAGTTAACAAGCTCTTCCCATGCCTGCTCAATTGCTTCCCATAATTCAATTCTATTCCGTGGTCTAAGGTTTCTTTCATTTAGTTTCTTTGTTAACTCTGCCCACACATTTTCGACGGGGTTAAAGTCTGCACTACGGGAAGGCCACGGAAGAACATTAACATCAGTTTCTTCTAGCCATTCTCGAACAATTCTACTCGTATGCACCGGGCAATTGTCATGTTGGAAGATAAAGTCGTTGTTGGGGAATCTCTGGATCACCGATGGCAACATTGTGTGCTCAATAATATGTTTGTAATATAATCCTGTTAACTTCTCCTCTACATGATAACAAACGCCCGGGCCTTCGGCACTTATCCATCCCCATACGTTGACAGAGAATCCTCCACTATTTCTTAAATGATGCGTATACTGTTCATCATACCTATGATTTCTCGGCCTATAAACTCTTATTCGACCATTATTATACGACTGAAATACTTTTTCATCGGAAAATACAACCCTAGACCAAAAATTCTCATCGCGGTTTATAAATTCATTACAAAATTCAACTCGTCTCCTCTTGTGATCCTCAGTCAAAAAAGGTTTCCGTGCAGCTACACAATTTAGCAGTCCACTTGCTTTAATTCTTCGACGTGCAGTGCGAATACTGCCTGGAAACGCTGCCTCTTCTCTTGCCTTTTGAGCTGTGGCAAAAGGAGATTCTCTCAAATAATCTACTAACATCTCATCCTGTTGATCTGTGGAAATCTTCTGCCCTCCTGAACCGCCCAACCGTGCTATAGAGTGAAAATTATCCCATCTTTGTTTAATCTTCCATATGCACATACGACTCACGTTCAAATCAGCAGCAACTTGCCTTAGTGACCAACCTTCTTCGAGTTTGGCAATTGCTCTTGCTTTTTGCGCATAATTCAAATGTATTCTAACCATAAAACACTGAAAACTTTGTTTTCAAACTTCCACAAAATTTATTTTAAATATTATCACTACAGCTGTTTCGGCTGATTGCCTTTCTCAAGTGATCTATTTTGGCTTGGGTTTACAAATTTATAGTCTCTAATGAAATAGGTTGAGGAGGGGAGAACTGTTTGTCTCAAGTTGGTCATTCAGAATTATATCTGTGTTTTTTAATTTGTTGATTTCCATAGATTCTAACAAAGATAGCTTAAGGCCTTTATTTTGAATGTGAAGAATTTTAAATTTGTCATTAAAAGAATGATTATGATCTAGAAGGTGAAGTGCGTATGTCGAATCTGTTTTTCTATTCTTGAAAGCCCTTTTATGTTCTGCTATTCGTTTATCAAAGTTTCTACCAGTTTGACCGATGTAAGTTTTTGGGCAGTCGCCACATTGGAGTTTGTATACACCACTATTTAAGTGTTTTTTATTTTGGCTCTTGTTATTTTTAATATATTTGCCTAGGTTGTTATTTGTTCGGAAAGCTGGTGTTATTCCTTTCTTTTTTATGTGTTTGGCAATTTTTGTTGTTATTTTGCCTGTATATGTAATCGAGCAGAAGGTACTGGGTTTTTTCTCTGGTGGTGGAAATACTAATTTCAGGGCTTTCTTGTGTAGTTTTTGATTTAACATTTTATTAATTGTTTGTTCGTTGTATCCGTTGTTTACTGCTATTTGTTTAATTATATTTAATTCTGTCTCAAAGTTGTCTTTTGACATCGGAATTTCTGTTAATCTATGTAACATACTATGATAAGCTGCCAGTTTATGTTGTGTTGGATGGGATGACGAATTGTGTATAGTCGTGTCAGTATGGGTAGGTTTATGAAATATGGAGAAGTCATGTTTGTTTTGAAGTCTGCTAATTTTTAAATCTAAAAAATTTATGGATTGATTTTGTTCTGTTTCTATTGTAAATTGAATATGACTATGAACTGAATTAATATATGATAAAAATTGGTCGAGTTGCCTGTTAGTTCCTGTGAAACATACCAGTACGTCGTCTACGTATCTCCACCAATATAAAAACTGTTTGAATACGGGATGTTTTGAAATCTTTGTCTCTAGATGATCCATAAAAATATCTGATAACAATGGGCTTAGAGGATTACCCATTATAAGTCCTGCACTGTTATTTGTATATATTTTATTATTAAATTCAAAGTAGTCCTGGTTTATGCAAACTTCAACAAGATGTAAAATTTCAGATGTAATTATTGGATTTGTACTATTTTGGTCTAAAAGGTTTTTTACTAGAATAAAAGTTTCTGTAGGAGGGATACTAGGAAAAAGATTTTTTACGTCAAATGAAATTAATCTGGAATTGTTAGGTAATTGAAAATGTTGTATTTTATTAACTAGTTCTATTGTATTTTTTATGGTAAATTTAGGTGAAAATTTAGTGTGGTCTAAAATAATCTCTAACAGTTTTTTTGAAATTTATATTGACGGAGCTGTATAAAAAGAAACTACAGGTCTTATTGGGTGATCGGGTTTGTGTAGTTTAATGAAAGAATATAATTTAGGAGGCTGTGGGTTCATAATATTGAGGTATTTCTGTTCTATTGGATTTAGTATTGATTTTGAATTTTCTAACGCTAGCTTAATTTGTTTTTGATATTTTTCTGTCGGATCTTTGTGTAAAGTTTCAATATTTTGATTATTTAAGAATTCTATTGTTTTGTTATTATATTCTATTTTATCTATAGCAATAGTAGTGTTACCTTTGTCTGCTTTTGTAAACACGATGTTGTTTTCTATTGATTTATTTTTAATTGAAATTGCTGTTTTATTCTCTTTGTAACAGGAATTCTTAGGTTCACTACCACATCTCTAATAGATTTGGCAATTATACTTTTTTCGATATTGTTAGCAGTTTTGTTTAACGCTACTTCACATTCTAACACCTAAATATTCTAAAGTTCTCTCATTATTATGTTGGGGCAAGTTGTGTTTAAATCCTTTCTCTAAAAGTTGTATCTCGCTGTTACTAAATTTAGTATCTGTTAAATTTATAAATCTATTGAAAAAAGTATGGTTCGAAAAACTTTTTGTATAATGAATATTGGGTTTTTTACTATTGGAAATTAGATTATTTAGTTTTTTACACTGTGTATTGAATTTTTTATCTATTATATTATCTATATTAATTCTCACGTTAGAATCTAGGATGTCAAATTCTATATTATTTAATCTATAATTTAATTCTTAATGACATACCTTAAGATAAACAGATATTATATCCCGTTTGTTGTATTGGTATTTTCTGTCTTGTTTAAGCCATCTGGTCTGACCGTGATGAATCCCTTTTTGTGCAGCGGGGCTGTGGTTCTTGGTTTTTAACTGAATATACTTCGGGAACACTTTATTTTGTAAACACATATTTAAAAACCAGATGTTTTGTGTCGCCAGTCTACGTTTCAGATGTAATCTTGAAAACAATATGGTCAAAAGTCCTGTACTGACTTCTTTTAAATAATTGATGGATTCGACCGTTACTTGATGGAAATTCATTTTATGTAACAATAAAACACTGAAAACTTTGTTTTCAAACTTCCACAAAATTTATTTTAAATATTATCACTACAGCTGTTTCGGCTGATTGCCTTTCTCAAGTGATCTATTTTGGCTTGGGTTTACAAATTTATAGTCTCTAATGAAATAGGTTGAGGAGGGGAGAACTGTTTGTCTCAAGTTGGTCATTCAGAATTATATCTGTGTTTTTTAATTTGTTGATTTCCATAGATTCTAACAAAGATAGCTTAAGGCCTTTATTTTGAATGTGAAGAATTTTAAATTTGTCATTAAAAGAATGATTATGATCTAGAAGGTGAAGTGCGTATGTCGAATCTGTTTTTCTATTCTTGAAAGCCCTTTTATGTTCTGCTATTCGTTTATCAAAGTTTCTACCAGTTTGACCGATGTAAGTTTTTGGGCAGTCGCCACATTGAAGTTTGTACACACCACTATTTAAGTGTTTTTTATTTTGGCTCTTGTTATTTTTAATATATTTGCCTAGGTTGTTATTTGTTCGGAAAGCTGGTGTTATTCCTTTCTTTTTTATGTGTTTGGCAATTTTTGTTGTTATTTTGCCTGTATATGTAATCGAGCAGAAGGTACTGGGTTTTTTCTCTGGTGGTGGAAATACTAATTTCAGGGCTTTCTTGTGTAGTTTTTGATTTAACATTTTATTAATTGTTTGTTCGTTGTATCCGTTGTTTACTGCTATTTGTTTAATTATATTTAATTCTGTCTCAAAGTTGTATTTTGACATCGGAATTTCTGTTAATCTATGTAACATACTATGATAAGCTGCCAGTTTATGTTGTGTTGGATGGGATGACGAATTGTGTATAGTCGTGTCAGTATGGGTAGGTTTATGAAATATGGAGAAGTCATGTTTGTTTTGAAGTCTGCTAATTTTTAAATCTAAAAAATTTATGGATTGATTTTGTTCTGTTTCTATTGTAAATTCAATATGACTATGAAGTGAATTAATATATGATAAAAATTGGTCGAGTTGCCTGTTAGTTCCTGTGAAACATACCAGTACGTCGTCTACGTATCTCCACCAATATAAAAACTGTTTGAATACGGGATGTTTTGAAATCTTTGTCTCTAGATGATCCATAAAAATATCTGATAGCAATGGGCTTAGAGGATTACCCATTATAAGTCCTGCACTGTTATTTGTATATATTTTATTATTAAATTCAAAGTAGTCCTGGTTTATGCAAACTTCAAGAAGATGTAAAATTTCAGATGTAATTATTGGATTTGTACTATTTTGGTCTAAAAGGTTTTTTACTAGAATAAAAGTTTCTGTAGGAGGGATACTAGGAAAAAGATTTTTTACGTCAAATGAAATTAATCTGGAGTTGTTAGGTAATTGAAAATGTTGTATTTTATTAACTAGTTCTATTGTATTTTTTATGGTAAATTTAGGTGAAAATTTAGTGTGGTCTAAAATAATCTCTAACAGTTTTTTTGAAATTTTATATGACGGAGCTGTATAAAAAGAAACTACAGGTCTTATTGGGTGATCGGGTTTGTGTAGTTTAATGAAAGAATATAATTTAGGAGGCTGTGGGTTCATAATATTGAGGTATTTCTGTTCTATTGGATTTACTATTGATTTTGAATTTTCTAACGCTAGCTTAATTTGTTTTTGATATTTTTCTGTCGGATCTTTGTGTAAAGTTTCAACACAACTTGCCCCAACATAATAATGAGAGAACTTTAGAATATTTAGGTGTAGAATGTGAAGTAGCGTTAAACAAAACTGCTAACAATATCGAAAAAAGTATAATTGCCAAATCTATTAGAGATGTGTGTAGTGAACCTAAGAATTCCTGTTACAAAGAGAATAAAACAGCAATTTCAATTAAAAATAAATCAATAGAAAACAACATCGTGTTTACAAAAGCAGACAAAGGTAAACACTACTATTGCTATAGATAAAATAGAATATAATAACAAAACAATAGAATTCTTAAATAATCAAAATATTGAAACTTTACACAAAGATCCGACAGAAAATATCAAAAACAAATTAAGCTAGCGTTAGAAAATTCAAAATCAATAGTAAATCCAATAGAACAGAAATACCTCAATATTATGAACCCACAGCCTCCTAAATTATATTCTTTCATTAAACTACACAAACCCGATCACCCAATAAGACCTGTAGTTTCTTTTTATACAGCTCCGTCATATAAAATTTCAAAAAAACTGTTAGAGATTATTTTAGACCACACTAAATTTTCACCTAAATTTACCATAAAAAATACAATAGAACTAGTTAATAAAATACAACATTTTCAATTACCTAACAACTCCAGATTAATTTCATTTGACGTAAAAAATCTTTTTCCTAGTATCCCTCCTACAGAAACTTTTATTCTAGTAAAAAACCTTTTAGACCAAAATAGTACAAATCCAATAATTACATCTGAAATTTTACATCTTCTTGAAGTTTGCATAAACCAGGACTACTTTGAATTTAATAATAAAATATATACAAATAACAGTGCAGGACTTATAATGGGTAATCCTCTAAGCCCATTGTTATCAGATATTTTTATGGATCATCTAGAGACAAAGATTTCAAAACATCCCGTATTCAAACAGTTTTTATATTGGTGGAGATACGTAGACGACGTACTGGTATGTTTCACAGGAACTAACAGGCAACTCGACCAATTTTTATCATATATTAATTCACTTCATAGTCATATTGAATTTACAATAGAAACAGAACAAAATCAATCCATAAATTTTTTAGATTTAAAAATTAGCAGACTTCAAAACAAACATGACTTCTCCATATTTCATAAACCTACCCATACTGACACGACTATACACAATTCGTCATCCCATCCAACACAACATAAACTGGCAGCTTATCATAGTATGTTACATAGATTAACAGAAATTCCGATGTCAAAATACAACTTTGAGACAGAATTAAATATAATTAAGCAAATAGCAGTAAACAACGGATACAACGAACAAACAATTAATAAAATGTTAAATCAAAAACTACACAAGAAAGCCCTGAAATTAGTATTTCCACCACCAGAGAAAAAACCCAGTACCTTCTGCTCGATTACATATACAGGCAAAATAACAACAAAAATTGCCAAACACATAAAAAAGAAAGGAATAACACCAGCTTTCCGAACAAATAACAACCTAGGCAAATATATTAAAAATAACAAGAGCCAAAATAAAAAACACTTAAATAGTGGTGTGTACAAACTTCAATGTGGCGACTGCCCAAAAACTTACATCGGTCAAACTGGTAGAAACTTTGATAAACGAATAGCAGAACATAAAAGGGCTTTCAAGAATAGAAAAACAGATTCGACATACGCACTTCACCTTCTAGATCATAATCATTCTTTTAATGACAAATTTAAAATTCTTCACATTCAAAATAAAGGCCTTAAGCTATCTTTGTTAGAATCTATGGAAATCAACAAATTAAAAAACACAGATATAATTCTGAATGACCAACTTGAGACAAACAGTTCTCCCCTCCTCAACCTATTTCATTAGAGACTATAAATTTGTAAACCCAAGCCAAAATAGATCACTTGAGAAAGGCAATCAGCCGAAACAGCTGTAGTGATAATATTTAAAATAAATTTTGTGGAAGTTTGAAAACAAAGTTTTCAGTGTTTTATTGTTACATAAAATGAATTTCCATCAAGTAACGGTCGAATCCATCAAGTATTCTAACCATTTTGGAAGAGTTTAATATACTTTTATTTTATTGTTAAACACTCGCGAAAGCATTGACGTTTTGAAATTTTTTGACTTTGACACTTATCAAATCCGTACGACACTGCAATTTTACAGTATTACAATATAAAAAGTAAGGTGTAAACTATTCCGTGACCGCAACTGTACATACTGTTTCGATATCTTTTTGTCTCGTTATAAAGTGAATATTAGTTTATTAGGAAATATGATATTGTCTAATAATAGTTAAGTTGTTTTGTTTTGCTTTCTCAGACTGCTACCATCGTGCCTTCTGGTATTTGATATTTCAACCGTCAAGCAACAATTCCTATATGCATTAACTTAATGCTGATATCCTGCTTCCCCAATCCAGTTAGCAGTCCCGAAACCAATAAAATTGCTACATTCAAGTTTTCTATTAAGCTGCCCAGAACTATAGGTACGCCTTATTATCTTACTGATGTTAGTGCTGCCCCTTATAAGTGAATAAAATATGAAAGGAAGGTTTTGGTAATTTAATAAGATCCTTGTGTTACAATATAATGTCTCCGAGAAAGTAAAGTAATATCAAAACGGTATTCGGATTTAATCCATAGCTAAAATATTATAATCCTATAAAATAATGCTATATATTAGCATTAATAAGTTTATAATGGATACTAAAGTTTGAAAATAATTAGAGTAAGTAATTTAAATTATCAAAGTGCTTATTAAACATAAAAATAAAATAAAATTATATTAACAATTTATATTATAATATACTTAAAAACAGTAGCCAAATATTCTTGGAATTCCTCGATGACTAACCTGGTGGATATTTAAATAAATTTTAAGTTCTAAAATGTACCTGCTCTAAAATTTAAAAATCTACGACTAATACAACTACTGGCAACATCGCAGGAGCTTAGTTGTGTACGCTAAAAGCTGTATACGGATCCCAAAAATGTTTTCATCCAGTTACGGAGTCCACTTGATCGACGTGTTGGTCGGAGTCTACATAAAGCGCTACTCAGATAATAATATACACGGCGTATATTCTCCTGGAGTTAGTATAATACTGTTTTAGTACGGAGTCCACATTAACCGCTAGAAGTATATATATATATATATATATATATATATATATATTATATATATATATACTTCTAGCGGTTAATGTGGGCTCCGTACTAAAACGGTATTATACTAACTCCAGGAGAATATACGCCGTGTATATTATTATCTGAGTAGCGCTTTATGTAGACTCCGACCAACACGTCGGATCAAGTGGACTCCGTAACTGGATGAAAACATTTTTGGGATCCGTATACAGCTTTTAGCGTACACAACTAAGCTCCTGCGATGTTGCCAGTAGTTGTATTAGTCGTAGATTTTCAAATTTTAGAGCAGGTACATTTTAGAACTTAAAATTTATTTAAATATCCACCAGGTTAGTCATCGAGGAATTCCAAGAATATTTGGCTACTGTTTTTAAATATATTATAATATAAATTGTTAATATAATTTTATTTTATTTTTATGTTTAATAAGCACTTTGATAATTTAAATTACTTACTCTAATTATTTTCAAACTTTAGTATCCATTATAAACTTATTAATGCTAATATATAGCATTATTTTATAGCATTCTAATATTTTAGCTATGGATTAAATCCGAATACCGTTTTGATATTACTTTACTTTCTCGGAGACATTATATTGTAACACAAGGATCTTATTAAATTACCAAACCTTCCTTTCATATTTTATTCACTTATAAGGGGCAGCACTAACATCAGTAAGATAATAAGGCGTACCTATAGTTCTGGGCAGCTTAATAGAAAACTTGAATGTAGCAATTTTATTGGTTTCGGGACTGCTAACTGGATTGGGGAAGCAGGATATCAGCATTAAGTTAATGCATATAGGAATTGTTGCTTGACGGTTGAATATCAAATACCAGAAGGCACGATGGTAGCAGTCTGAGAAAGCAAAGCAAAACAACTTAACTATTATTAGACAATATCATATTTCCTAATAAACTAATATTCACTTTATAACGAGACAAAAAGATATCGAAACTAGTATGTACATACCAACGGGTTTCCTATGTCGGCATCCAGCAAAATTGTTGTAATATTGATACGGGAAACAAAAACCTTGAGAGAGAAATTCTCTCAAGGTACAAAGCAGCTCCTAGTTATGCTGATGATTACATCTATAAATATGTAAACGACATACTGAACAAAGTCCAGAGAGCACGAAAAAAGTTTCAAGTAAAATCAACGAAGTGAAAACCAAATACCAGCGCATAAACATAAGAGACCGTCAGTAAATCTAGATACAACGTTAAAGTCAACAATTTCAATTTCGAAAGTATGGAAGACATTAAATATCTTAGAACAATAATCGCAGTTGGTAATACTACCACTGAAGGAGTTTAGAGCATAATACAAGCTTTAGACCTATTTTTATGTACGGATGCGAATCATTACAATGACTAAAACAAATAAAAAAAGACTTCAAATATTGATAGATAATTGATAGGGAATAAGCACATCTATAGATAAGAATGAACAGATCATACAAGGTGGATAGCAAGGATTTCGGATTGGAGCCCAATAGGAAGGAGAAAAAGAGGTAGACCCCGAAGATCATGGAGGGATGAAGTGGACGAGGCCATGGAAAAACGAGACCTTAGAGATGGAGAATGGCAGAACAGAGAGGACTGGAGACGTTGGCTGAAAGAAGGAAGGCGGCGACAGCTGTAAAAATCCTTATATAGATAGATAGATAGATAAGAATGAATAACATATCTTAGATAAATAAGTGGAACAAAAGAAACTGTGTATAAACTTGAAATTTCAGAAATAATAATTAAATGAATTAATGTAAATCGTAGGAAAAGAAATAAGAGGAGCCATGACACAGTGAAAAACTAGAAATCTTATGGAAAAATACAATAAACTATTACATTTGCTCTTTAGCACCGTGAGAAGATCAAAATACAAATCTGCATACATAATTATATTAAAGAAAAGTTATTAAAAACTTCTGTTCGTCAGCAGCCAGAGAAATTACACATTATAATATATTGAATAATGCTTTTAGCATAAAAAAAACGGTGTTATAGTCAATAACAAGAAAACCAAATAAAAGTTCATTAACAGACAAAAGGTATGATATAGAATAGAGCATTAATGTAACAATAAAACCATATACTTTTGAAGGATTGGAGCTATTTAGATATCGCTGATAACTTGGTCACATAAAAGATAAAAGCGAAAATGCATGTAGCAAACCATAGACATATAGTACAAATAGACTGAATACTGCCATACATTCACGTTTCCGCAATGCGACAGAGAAAACTGACGAAAAGCAATATCTGTATCTTTTTCTAATGGGACGGGTTTATCGACCACGTGACCTTCTCATTGGTCATTTAGGTCACGCGTTCGATAAACCTGGCAAATTAGAAAGAGATGCAGGGACTGCTTTTCGCCAGTTTTCTCTGTCGCACTGGGGAAACGGACCTGTATTGCAACAGTCAGTCTATTTGTATTTTATGTATATGTAGCAAACTGATATCCTCATATCACTATTAAATCTACAAAAAGAAGAAACTGCAATATAAACAAAATTTGTTTAGTACGTGTCTAGAAAAGAACTCTAAAAAAGAATTTGGAGATAGAAACGTCAACTACATGTGTAATATAAAAATCAAATTTATTCTTTTAACCAAAATGTTCACACCAAGTTTTAATGTATTTAAATATCCGGTAGCTCACACTACTTGTATGCTATAATAGTATTCAGTAATCCATCTCAATATGTCTGACTTTATTTTTTTTTTATTTTTTGGATAGAATGAAAGAAATATGCCACAATATTTATTATGTACTACATATTTTATTTGACGCTTCAATGTTCAAATAGGAGTTCGTTCTTAAAAATGTACAATATTATTTTTACAAGGTATTACGTATAAGATGTTATTTATGTTTTTACTTTATCTAGTTGGTCATAATAATCAATTAGTTCGCGGTTGTTTCGCACTCTGTATTGATTTGTAATATTATCGATAACAGGTTTATATATTTCTCTAATAATTCTTCTTTCTGCGATGCTCAATCGGCTCTTATTTTGTTTTTTCGTCGTCCATGTTTCATGTTTTAATTCTCCCCGTATAATTAGCCCATTAACAGAGAGTCATTCCATCCAATAAGAGTGGAGGCTGCTCAGTCATCAAAGACAATCATTCCATCCAGTAAGGATGAAGACTGCTTAGTCATCAAAGACAGTCGTTCTATCCAGTAGGGGTGAAGGCTGCCTAGTCGTCGAAGAGACAAGTGCTATCTGCCAAACAAGAGAGTCGTGTCTTGGTTAAGGGGTAGCTGCCCTTTGCGCTATCGCCGATTCTTTTGTGGTTGCTGTATGTCAAGGGGTAAGGTCAGCCTACATATCTGTTGCTAAAATTACTTCGCTGCTGTAACGAGTACCATTTACTGGTATATGAATTTTGTTACGAATTTATCTTATGTGCTAAACTCTAATAAATCTTTTACCGCGAATTAAAAAACATGTTTTAACCTTTACGTTTATCTAAATAAATATTACTCCTGCTGTATGGAGTAGAAGCGTTGACCCTAACTGAGGCTATGCTTAAACGCTTGACAGCCTTTGAGATGTGGGTATACAGACGACTACTGAAAATAAGCTGGGTCGACAGAGTTAGAAATGAGGAGGTCCTTAGACGGCTGAACCAAACAACACAACTGGTCAATATAATAAAGAAACGCAAGCTGGAATACTTCGGTCATATTATGAGACACCCTGAAAAATATGATCTTTTACATCTGATCATTCAGGGAAAGATCCAAGGTAATCGTGGTCCTGGTAGAAGAAGAACATCATGGCTGAAAAATCTAAGGCAATGGTATGGAAAATCAACTACATCGTTATTTAGAGCTGCTGTCAATAAAGTCACGGTAGCGAATATGGTAGCCAACATGATATCCAACGATCGATAACGGTCATGGAACTAGAAGAAGAAATAAATATTTACTATATTGTATAATAGTTGTGTATTATGTTTGTTTTACTGTTTGTATCTCTATAGGTATAATTTAGAATATAATATTATTTGTCTTATATACAAAATCATACGATTTGCGTTACATTGATATTTATGTGGCAATTAGCTAGAGAGTCATTAGTCTTTCCTGTCATATCATATTTTCCTTAATCAACAAACCATAATCAAGCGGTTTAGTTTATGTAATACAATATCCAATTCGTCTCATAATATTTAGTTTTCAAAACAGCTGTTACGCTAATAATTCGTTCACCTTTGTTAAAGCACTTTGGGTTATGACTACTTTTTCTTGGCTACGCAATTTTAGTTTTTAAATTACAGTATTTATTGATATGTTATTGATAGGGTATGCAAGTGTTGAGGAATAGTTTGGGATTGATATATGAGGTTGTGAAATATTAGGTATTGTTGATAACTGGGTAGTTGTTATATTTTTATCTGTGTATGTAGTTTGAGAACTTGGGAATAATGTTAAGGGTGATATTTGAGATGGAGTTAATATTGGTATAGTTAATTAAGTAGGTATAGTCGAGGATTGTAAGGAAAAGGACTTCGCTGAAGATGCTGATGTGATCAGGACGTCATGTGTGGAAGAGTATTAACTACTGTATTTATAGTAGTAGTTGGCACTGTTGTTGTAAAGTTCTGATTTGGATTTGTACAGAATGACCAATTTGCTACAAAATGGTCAGATTTTTTACAATAGTAACACATCTGTTTTCTAAAGATAAGAAAATACGATTAGATGTTTGATCGTGGTTTCTGACAATTGAGGGAGGAATTAATGTAGCTTTCAAAGGAAAGATAAATGTATGTCTTGGAAAGCTCAATATATATCTATATACTGGGTTTGTTGTACCTCTTCGTAAAAAATTAATTGGAGGTAATAAATTGAGGCCTAATTTTTTAAGTTCATATTCTATGAATGTGTGATAAATACTAGGACAAACATTAGAGATCAGTAATCTTTCATTTGGTGTAATTAAGCGTCGAGCATAAATTATTTGATGATTGATAGTTATTCTTTCGTTGTCAGCCTTCATGACAGTTTTTTCTAATTCTTCACTAGTAAATACAAATACGGTGATTTGAAATTCGTGATGAAAAAAATGTATATATCTTGGTTCTATAATTTTTCACAGTGCAAGTAGATATTGGAATTTTGGAATTGAATTGATTAACGCTACAGAATATGAAGAAGTTTTATATGATGTCAATAACGTTTGGGGCCTCGACGCGACTGGACTATTAACATCATCCATTTTCGTTGTTTAATGACATCAGGTGATATAAATAATATGAACTTGTTTTGAAGTAAGTATCTAATTAGATTAAAATTCCTTACCGATTTTCTCCATTGTTATTCTCCATTGTTATTTACGGTATCACAACAATTTATTACACTTTTAATATTAACTGGATATAAATAAAAGCACAAAAACTAGGTGCGATTAGACTGGTAATTAAATAAATCTAGCTTCGACGAAGGTTCAAATCGTTGTCTCTTATTATTTTCTTTTCAAATATTCGGAGTTCTTCCTCACTTGCTTTAGTCATTTGCTATTACTCGTATCCATGTATTAAAATAGGTTTGAAATTAGTAGCAATATTATTTCTCCGAGAAAGTGAAGAATATCTATTTGCTATCCAGATTTAATCCATAGAATAAATATTGGAATGCTATAAAATAATGCTATTAGCACCAAAAAAATTTGCTGATAATCAGTAAAAAACTAAATAAATGTCCTTTAACATGCAAAAAAAGATGATATAGAGTAGAGCATAATGTTACAATAAACCCATATCATTTTAAAACATTGCAGTATTTAGTATATCGTAGATAACGTTCTCACATAAGAAATAAAAATGAATATTTAGGTAGCTAACTGATGTATATATTATAACCCTTATAACACTTTTAAATCCAGAAGTCTAATAGGAATCTATAAAATCAGGATATATAAGAAGATAATTAAATCAGTGCTACTGTGTGGATATGTGACGAGAACACTGTCAAAACAATGTAAGTAAAACTCAAGTAGTAATTAGATCAGGATTGCTAGAAATGTCATCAGAAGTATTTTCCAACCTATATAGGTCCGAGTACTAACCAATACCAAACGGAACTAATGCCAAGGTCAAACACATATACAAAGGTAGCAACGTCGTACAAGAAACTAAATCTCAACGCCAAAGTTGCGCTGGCTATATCCAAAGGCTCTCTAATAACTCCATTGTCAAGCTAAATTGGGAGGATCGAGAAAAAAAATGCCCTTAGGACGTCCACGAATGAAGGAGGGAAGTAATATATGGTCAGATTTAGGAATAATGAGACTACCTACATCTTATCAACACATCCTGTTCAATCACATGCTATCCTACCTACAATCAACAACTTATTTGTTAGGGATTATCAAATCAATTACAAGTAATCAAATGAACTAGACTTAAAAAAGTTATCCCAGGAAAGGCACTTCAGAAATAGGGAAATAAATTTTTACAACGTCATTTACGTGGCTGAGTTTTCAATAGTAATGAGGAGACAAAAAGAAGAAAAGGTAATAGAACCTTGTTGCGTTCTGACTATATGATGACGATGACCTTTATATAACATATAGGGAGAAAGAGAGACGAATGTCTATGTTCAATCTAGAACTCGCTGGTTTTTCTCCATTTCGAATTGGGTTTGTATATGTATTACTATAGTAAATAAACGGAAGAGAACTATAATTATGAAATTTTATCTAAAATGTAAAATCAATAAACAAATTATATATACAAAAAGATTATATAAATCCCTAATATTCACACATTAAAATATGCCCGATAGAAGTATGTCTTCTAAAAATACAAAAAAGTAGTTATTCATAACTCAGGTGGCTTTACAAAAGGTAAACGAATGAGCATAAAAGCACAGCTGTTTTTAAAACTTAATATTATTAGACAAATTGTGGATATCCATTACCGCTTGTCTATAAAATGAATCAGAAGACTATGCTAAAATATTATACGGCAGGAAAAACGGCAATGTAAAGCAAATATGATGATTTTGTCACAGCATAAGAATATTGCCTCGTACTGTTATATAGCAATTTGTTGTCACAAGTTTATAGTTTTTCGAAAAATGAACTCAGATTTAAATATTTAAACGTCAAATAAAATATAAAAACCTATTTAACCTTATTCCCAGCATTCTTCTTAAACACTGACATAACGTCACAAGAAAATAATTTTAAAAAATCATTACGAAATTCAAAATTTATATTTATACCGGTATCTCAGAAAATAATAATATTTGTATAAAGTACAGTCATATTTTGAGATAAAATCTTCAATTCAGAGCAAAAAACTGAGCACACAAATATTTATTATTTTATGTACTATGTTGTAAAATAAGTATACTCAAAACAAATAAATATTATCTACCAAGTGCTCTACTCCAGTTTAATATCTTCTCCTTCTTCTTCCTTCTTTATAAATAGGCTTAATGCCTGTTTTACTTCGGTTTTGAGCCTCAATTGACGTTGTCTGACCATCTTTTCCTCGGTCGTCCCAATGATCTCCTTCCATTTGGCGATTTGTCTCTTGCTATTCGTACTATTCTATTTTCTGTCATTCTTTCGAAGTGTTGATTCCATTCCGCTTTTTTCTTTTGGTCCACGCGTTTATTTCCTCTAAACCACATCTCGCTCGTATTTCTTCACTTCTTACTCTTTCTCTTAGAGTTTAGTTTGTTATTTTTCGTAAGACTTTCATTTCTGTTGTTTCTAGCAGTCTTTGTGTTTTCGCCGTATCTGCTCTTGTTTCCGCTATGTACGTCATTATCGGTCTTATTGTTGATTTTTATATCCTCAGTTTCATATCAGTTTAATATCAATGCATAAAATATTATAAAAATTTCGTCATAGTTGTAAATTTATATTAGATAAAACCAAATGTAGAGCATATAGTGAAATCTGAATATCTTAGAATAACTATAACGAATGAGAACATTATTGATAAGGAAAAGCCAGGCCCATCGCTAAGAAAGTGAGAAAGCAATTGGCAAAAGCAAAGGGTACTTTGTACTAAAGTAGCCGTACTCTAAAGCATAAGCATGTCATTTTCTACTCTTTTAGTAAGTGATAGATCCGACCGTTACTTGATAAAAATTCATTTTATCTAACAATAAAAGATGTATGCGTTTACACGTTATAGTTTGTAACTGAATAAGTTAAGGACGGGAGAATTGTTTGTCTCAAGTTGGCCATTCAGAATTATGTCTTTATTTTTTAATTTGCTAATTTCCATAGATTCTACTTTTCATAGAATCTAAAGGTAGCTTCAGGGCTTTATTATAAATATACTTTTTTAGGAATGAAAATACGTAAATAGAACCTGGAATATGCATGTAACGTAACCTTTGATCTCTGAGATAAACCCAACTCCTGAACAATGGCGCCGATATATGTAGTTAAAATTTTGTACACCTATTTTAACCGTTTATTTCCTTATTATCCATATATGAGTTGTGACCGATATTACAAACTCATTTATTTTTCACAAAGAGACTCTATGTATATTAACTACATTTATTACTATACAAATCTGATCGAAATATTGTCTAAAAGTAACAGTATGTAAAATTAAAATTTTTAATGAAAAGTAAAAGATTAGCCATATTTTATAGGGTTTAAAGATCGGCCAAATCGGCCTTTTTAATGCCAACTATCCTAATTCCGTCTATAAATATTAGAGAAGGGAATATCCAGAGATAAAGATAGGTACTTTACTTTACTTAACTTTATCAGACATATGCGGTTAACACAAATGTGACGTATTTCTAGTGCAGGAAACACATTGAGGGCCAAAGGGCCAAACATAGGCAAACAAGAAAAGAAAAAACTTAAAATGAGAGGGGACAAAACCAGTCAGCTAAGGGAATCTTTCAACGGTGTTGAGCTTGGATCTGCTATCTACGTATATAATGAACAATATTACGGCTCCTGACTAAAGATCTGAGCACAAAACTAATTCTAAAATTTGGATCAAAAATACAACAATGGCTTGTATTGTCCGGGTATACCTACACAACAGAAGATTTTTCGTATCAGTCAATGGTAGAAATAACAGATGGAAAACGCAGAAGAACGGTCTCCTTTGGGGTAGCGTAATGGTACCTACACTGTATAATATTTACACAACCCATACCAGTAAATAAGCTCTACAATATCGTAGCTATCAATTCACCTAATATCCGAAGATAAGTAGCTAGACTGCTAGAGAATAAAAAGATACAAAGTCTAGAATCGCAACATCCACTCAACGAAGTCCAGCTCAATTTATGACTAAAATCGAGAAAAAACTGACCAAAGATTATTGCAAATTTGACACTAACTCCACGTTTATTGATTACATATTACCCCTAAATAGCAGATAAAACATTTAGAAGTATGTAATATTGGTGAACTGGTACATTCTTCTTATATAAATTAAGCATTCTTCCCTCTTTTGTGCACTACTACCAATTTTTACATAAAAATATCTATTTTTGCACTTAAATATTTATTTTAAGATAACCTATCCAGAATTATATGTAGTACAGAGATAAAACCAGAAATAAAATAATAAAGAAGCTGTATACAAGATATCGTAAAACAATGGATTAACTAAAAGTTCTTATTAATCGTATTCTTAAATAAAACGTATAAAGACATATTCATGTTAACAAAATACATTAGGAAATATTCGCATATGAAAAAACACGTCCAACTTGGTAATGAAATCCTTTTGTATTTATAAAGCTATTTTTAGAATAGCAGGTACCTACCAAAAACAGGTATTTGGTATTATACATATCTATTACATATTGTCAATATGATCGCCAACATTCATAACGGATAGGCACATCAAGAAGAAGAAGAAGATTACATATTGTAATGCGTATGAAAAGGAGTCCGTATGAACCGTTTAAAATATATAAAATATATATATCAAGAACGCTGGCCTAAGTGCATAGTTGCCAAACTATCAGAGCTTACTTAAACCGATATACTTATAGTTCCAATATACAGTGAAAAAGATCTGAACGACCCCTATAATATATACACGTGAACTAAGCGAAATACATTTACGATACAGGGGTACTTATGAGCTCCAAATTTTTTTTAAGAATTATGAAACTATACATCTTAACGAATCGACAGAGCCAATATTATGGAATGGACAAGTGAGCTCCGTATATCGGTGTCCACTTGACCACGGAGCTCACTTGAACCTGAATTTTAACATGGGCGGAGGTTCACTTTATGCCGTAGATATATATATATATATATATATATTATATATATATATATATATTATATTATATATAAACCTGATCCTGAATGGTAAGTAATGAACCTTCTGTTTTTGGGAACATCGTTCCTCATATCACCAATAGTTCGATGCTGCATTGTCGACATAGTCTTGACTGACGTTATTCGGATGTCGCCCGTGCAGAGGTTTACCCATCCAGATGCGCATTTTTTATTCTAAGTAAGATGGTTTATGCGCATTTCTTTTTTTCTCAGTTTGATCGGTATTGGGTCATCTACTGCACAAATAGCGCGATGAAAAGTAGATGTCTCCGCCTGCACCTGAAGATAAGTTTTTAAATTAGTAATCTTTTTTCTAATTGCTCACTTATATCCATAAGTTTTTATCCTCCTAAATGCCGTGATAATGTCGATATTTCTACTACACTTCGAGGATGGTGTTTTTGTGCCTTTGTGAGGTGTGGTTGTACTTTTCGCTGAAAAGTTTTTATATCCGTTTTAGTACTTTTAACAATCATAAATGATTAACTAAGCGCAGAAAATGCGTAAGTATTTAATGTCTTTAACAAATGTTTACTATTACGATGTAAGCGGAGTCCGCGCGATTGTCCGTCCAATTCTCCGAGCTTGCTTTGACTCCTAGATATTTATCGGGCTTTGCATATCGAATCCTCCGGGCTGAACCTTTTCATTGACTATGTTTAGTACACGACACTTGTCTAACCCAAAGTGCATACTGATATCATTTGAAAAAGTTTCTTCATTCAGTTTTTAGCAATTGATCTTAGTGATTTCGAGTGAAAGCCATTAGTTTTACATCATCCATATACAACAGATGATTGAGCTTCGCCACTACAGTATTGTTGTTTTTAATGCTAACACCTGAGTCAGTGGAGTTGATAGCTGGGATAGTAGGTTCATCGCTAGACAGAACCACAATGGACTCAGCGAGTCTCCTTGGAATAGTAAGCGGTTAATTGTGATATTTTCCGTTTCGATATTGTTTTCACCAGGTATTTGGAGGTGAATTTTAGTCTTCCAATCTGTCATGATATGTCTTAAGAAGGTCACCATGTTTTGTACTTTATTATTTTGAATTTTAAAGTGAATACCTCTTGTTTTATATTTTTGCCTATTTAATAAAATCTGTCCTTTTTAGAACAAAATTAATGTGTTTTATTTCAAAAATGTCACGTAAGAATTTAAATAGTCGTTGTAAAGAGATGGTAATACTTTTGCAATAAATATGTGATCTATTTGATTTAAAATGGAGTCAGGATTTTTTTATACTTTGGCAACTATATCAACTTCGATCTCTGACGTAGATAATGATGTGCATCGGTATGTAAATTAGATGAAGTATACTTTTACTAAGTAAGCATTGCCTTACGGCGTGACCAAAACAGTTCCGTTTATTTTTTAGATAATCTCAAATCACAAAACAAATTATTAAGGTCACCTTGAGGTAATAAATGAGGCTATGTGGGTACCTCAAAACTAGGAACTAGTATATCATTATTTTTTTCTTAACCTGGTTCATGATTTGTACTGTCACTAATTTCTATATTGCTATATAAGCTTACTGTTCGGTAGACCACACAGCACTTACTGAACTCATGCTCCGGAAACTTATATACATGACCTTGGAACAATATCCCATCACTTTGACCCCAGGCCATAGAATAATGAACAATCAGAATGCCCACTCTCCATGGAAAATTAAGTACGCGCATCTCCTTCGCGCAGACGTTCCGCCATGTTTTAGAGGGAACCAGTGTTGTTTATGTGGTGTGTATAGACAAAATTAACCTGGTTTAATTGACTTACGGCAATCATAGATACACTATACAATTATATTAACATTGTTAAATATAATAATATAAATAAAATAGAATTAAACATAAATATAAACAATTACATAACCTCACAAATCATATGTCTGTGTTATGTGTTTCCTTTGAAAAACTTCAAAGGCGGCATCTGAGAGTGGACATTCTGATTGTATATTATTTTATGAACAGGCAGTTAATAAAGAGAAATGACAGCCTATCTCTTTCACGAAGACTTTAACCAATAATTTATTTCAACACAATCGCAACTCAAATAAAATCCAAGCTTAATTCTGCAATGTCAGTTATGTCAAAAATAATGACAGATCTTCCGTTTGTTTACAAGTTTTCAATTTTATTTTATTATCTTTAACTTTTGTTTGTATTTATTCTTAGTAATTTTAATTAAAGTTGGGTACTTAGTTTTTAAAGTTTAGTTTGAGTTACCTATTGTAGCAAAGAATTTTTGTGTTGTGCTAGTAAAAAACTAAACATAGTGAATTATCGTAAACCTATTAATTCTAAGAATACAAGAATATCTCGGCACAATTTAATTACTCATCTTCCTAGACCAAAAGAAGCAGTTCGAAAATTGATCGATCAGATCAATTTTACAGACGATCTATTAGAAATTGTTGTGGCGTACACAAACTAAGAAATAGGCATTAGAACAATTTGTTTTCGTTCGAATTGAAACAAAAGAAAAACAAGTTTAATCATCTCTATTTTCTTTTGATGAGAAAAACACTTTTCGTGTCATTCGTTAAAAAAAAATAAAAACGTCATTGTTTCTCGTCTATGCATACTCAAGATAATGTAGATGAAGAATCAAAAAAGTAGTACAAAAGGTAGTGTAGATACTGTTACGATAATTAATATTATGGAGTATAAAACTGTAAATATATTATGACTAATTCTTTTCAATTTCTAGTAATTTCGGCGCTCAGTTGAAAGACCTGTTTACCTGCTGGCAGAAATCTCTAGTCCCTACGCCGAAAGACCAGTCCATCAGTCACCTTGTCGTCTAATGGGTGAAAGGTCATCGATTCATCGGCAGATCCTTCTAGGGGAGCAGTGAGAAAAGAAGATCGCGACGGGTATTTAAATGTAACGATCGTATAAATAAATTATGTAATTATTAGTCAAGAATAAATTGTTGTACAGTGGTTTAATAGTTTGATATAAATTTTCGTGTTTTAGTAAATTAAAATAAGAACAATAAATTAGAATTAATAAAGACATTACAATACATTTAATCTACTCTGCCATTTAACAACAGTCGCCAGTACTAAGGTGCAGATAACCATTGCGAATTTTCTATGGCATGTTGGATATTGCAGGAGTCAACAGTTACGTCATACATAAACTAAATATTCATAAACCACTGTCTCGATCAAACTTTCTAAAGGAGCTGTCGTTCACTTTGGTTAAAGATTGTTTAAAAGAACAAATGTATAATAATCACTTGCCAAGACAAATCCGCAGCAGTATCAAAGACATTTTAAATTGTAAAGATGAAGAAATAATAGAACAAAAGCCCCAAGGTTCAATGGGTCGCTGTGACTTTTGCCCAAGAAGCAAAAACCGAAAAGCGCGCGATAAATGTGAGCACTGTCCAAAAATCGTCTGCGCCGAACACCGCCTGTGCATTTGCAAGTAAATTACTTTTTGTTTATAAAAGTTCCTACAGCTTATAACAACAAAAATCGGTCGAATTATTCCATGCATAAGTTTGAAAAGTGTAAATTGCCATGTTGATCAGTAACCTCCACAGAAGATGTTAAATGTAAGAAAAACCTTTTTAATTAAACAAAAATGTTGTATTGTTTTGTTAATGTTTTATTTTCCATTAACGAAAATACGTTCTCCTGTTATTTTTAATTATTTAATTCAATTTAGTGGATCTCACAATACAGAAACTAAAACTAAATAAGATTATTTATTGATTTTCTATGTTAAACTACTCATTGTGTTTTACTTTTCTTTCTGCTTGCCATGAGTAAATCCACTGAGATTTATCCCGTTCCATAATCGCATTTATATAAGGCGTTTAGCAATTAGTTCGAAGAACGGAAGTCGCTGGGAAGAGCTAAGCAACAATAAGTCTGCTGCACAATTTTTTATAAGAATGGAATTAAGATTGATTACTTGCAATGTAGTGCACGGCCAACGTTGAAAGGAAGAGTAAAAGCTTAATTTCATTTTATTGTAAGAAATTGTAGAAAATTAGTATTACAATCATTTAAGAAATAGTACTCGACGTTTATTAAGTACCTATACCTATATTTAACTAAATCCACTTTATCTTCCATTCAAATTCAAATCCAAAAGTACATCGCAGTATTTAACATGTTAGTCTTATTCTTGTCATATATTCGGATCTTCACATCAATTTAATACTCTCGATTAATTCGTTTAAGCAGCAAATAGTTATTCTAAGCAGGTTTAAATTACAAACTGCATGAAAAATAACTAACAAAATACAGACGTTAAATGAGAAGTAAATTTAAAAAATATTTGTCAATAAAAAAATTCAATTTGTAACTATTATCAAAATTTAAAAGTCATAAATGTCTTCCAATTAATAACAATATTAAATCATCTGTTTAAATTTTTATGACACTTCTCATTTTTAAATAGTTTCATATACTACAATTATTATTTTTAAACATTTAATTTACTTTATAGAATAAATAAATTTGCTAGCAAATCCTATTTATTTTTATTTTCAAAGCACGTGGTGTTCGTGTGTATTGAGGTATAAAAAAAGCGCTTATTAAAAGCATAAAATTTTTTATTATAAAGAAGATCTTTTCGGAATTGTATCACTCCATCATCAGTTTACTAAAAGAGAGAGTAAAAATACCAATATTAAAAACAAGAAAGTTAAAATTTGAACATACAAAAAGAAAAAGTTGGTTTTTTACTACTTACATAAAAAGTTGTTAAAAAAACATTGTGTGGCCACATAAAAAACATTCGATGGACATCTGGATTTAAAAAATAATCTTCGTGTTATTTATTCAGGTAAATGCAATAGACTCTTAAATTGTGTGATATTAAAAAATGAAACTGGGGGCATCTTATATGACCCCCTGTAGTTGGTGAGGTTTTATTGACTTACATTACCTCTGATCTGTGTTGGAGTCTAGGGCTAACTGATAGAAAGATGGTATGAAAAATCAGTTAGTACCCGTCAATGTCAAGAGGAATGATGTGGTAGGAGCAAAGTCATTGTGCTTAAGTTTGTGAGTAGGCAGTTTTTAGTGAAGAAATGTGTTTTGTGTGTAGTAGGATCATTAGCAATTTTTGGTATTTTAAAAAACTGATGGGAGAATATAAATCAATGAGTGACTGCGATGTAAAATAAATCGGTATACCAAGGTAGGGAAAATTTTTTTTTAATTAAGTGGTTAAAATATAAATCATTTTAAATGGAATGAAAAGGATGTTATTACCTAATTGTTTCGTTATGTTAAATGAGTATATATAAAAGTTGGATTGTAATTTATGGAAGATGAGTCGAGGAAAAGAAAAAGAAAAAAGAAATAAACGAGAAAGCAAGAAAAGGAAATAGAAGGTGAATGTAACGATGTAAGCTGGGGATAATGAAACTGATTGTGATAAGAGATTGATAGATGTAAAATGAATATTTATAAGAAAATGTGTATGATTGTATGTGTATGATTAAATGAGTATATATAAAAGTTGGATTGTAATTTATGGAAGATGAGTCGTGGAAAAGAAAAGAAAAAAGAAATAAACGAGAAAGCAAGAAAAGGAAATAGAAGGTGAATGTAACGATGTAAGCTGGGGATATTGAAACTGATTGTGATAAGAGATTGATAGATGTAAAATGAATATTTATAAGAAAAAGTGTATGATAAGTGAGATGGTAGTTATTGGAGAGGATGGGTAGTTGGTTATTGGCAAAGGGGTGATGTTAGTGTATTCATGGTGACAAGTATAGAGTTAAGTATGAATGATTATGTAAGTTGAAATTTAGCTATGGGAAATAAAAAGAAATGTAGAAGTGAAGTAAAATTGGATTTGTAGTTAAAAGAAAGAAAGTTAGATTAGAGAATAATTGTCGATGAAGTAGGAGGAAGTCTCTGTTGATGCTGGTGTGACGATTAACAAAATTGGGACTATTTTTCTTTTCCTTGACTATTTCCAAATCCTCAAAAAGGTCAAGTTTGAGATAATCTCTACCTGGGATGTTATGAAGAAGAGAGACACAATCAAGGTACCAGATGATATCTCTCTTCTTCATAACATCCCAGGTAGAGATTATCTCAAACTTGACCTTTTTGAGGATTTGGAAATAGTCAAGGAAAAGAAAAATAGTCCCAATTGTGTTAATCGTCACAGCAGCATCAACAGAGACTTCCTCCTACTTCAACGACAATTATTCTTCTAATCTAACTTTCTTTCTTTTAACTACAAATCCAATTTTACTTCACTTCTACATTTCTTTTTATTTTCCATAGCTAAATTTCAACTTACATTATCATTCATACTTACTCTATACTTGTCACCATTAATACACTAACATCACCCCTTTGCCAATATCCAACTACCCATCCTCTCCAATAACTACCATCTCACTTATCATACACTTTTTCTTATAAATATTCATTTTACATCTATTAATCTCTTATCACAATCAGTTTCAATATCCCCAGCTTACATCGTTACATTCACCTTCTATTTCCTTTTCTTGCTTTCTCGTTTATTTCTTTTTTCTTTTCTTTTCCACGACTCATCTTCCATAAATTACAATCCAACTTTTATATATACTCATTTAATCATACACATACAATCATACACATTTTCTTATAAATATTCATTTTACATCTATCAATCTCTTATCACAATCAGTTTCATTATCCCCAGCTTACATCGTTACATTCACCTTCTATTTCCTTTTCTTGCTTTCTCGTTTATTTCTTTTTTCTTTTTCTTTTCCTCGACTCATCTTCCATAAATTACAATCCAACTTTTATATATACTCATTTAATATAACGAAACAATTAGGTAATAACATCCTTTTCATTCCATTTAAAATGATTTATTAATTTTAACCACTTAAATTAAAAAAAATTTTCCCTACCTTGGTATACCGATTTATTTTACATCGCAGTCACTCATTGATTTATATTCTCCCATCAGTTTTTTAAAATACCAAAAATTGCTAATGATCCTACTACACACAAAACACATTTCTTCACTAAAAACTGCCTACTCACAAACTTAAGCACAATGACTTTGCTCCTACCACATCATTCCTCTTGACATTGACGGGTACTAACTGATTTTTCATACCATCTTTCTATCAGTTAGCCCTAGACTCCAACACAGATCAGAGGTAATGTAAGTCAATAAAACCTCACCAACTACAGGGGGTCATATAAGATGCCCCCAGTTTCATTTTTTAATATCACACAATTTAAGAGTCTATTGCATTTACCTGAATAAATAACACGAAGATTATTTTTTAAATCCAGATGTCCATCGAATGTTTTTTATGTGGCCACACAATGTTTTTTAACAACTTTTTATGTAAGTAGTAAAAAACCAACTTTTTCTTTTTGTATGATTCAAATTTTAACTTTCTTGTTTTTAATATTGGTATTTTTACTCTCTCTTTTAGTAAACTGATGATGGAATGATACAATTCCGAAAAGATCTTCTTTATAATAAAAAATTTTAAGCTTTTAATAAGCGCTTTTTTTATACCTCAATACACACGAACACCACGTGCTTTGTATTCAACAGGTATACTAGCCACTCCTGGATATCTCCACTGCATGGTTTGTTCCAGTTTCACTTTTAAAAATATTTTATTTTATGATTAAGGCTGTTTTATCGGTGCACCAAAACCTAGGAACTGTTATTTACCGACAAAATGTCTCGAAATTTGGACACAATATTCGAAACTATGTTGCTTTTAAAATGATGATTTTACTTTTTTTATTTTTTCGTTACTTCTGTTGAAAAATTGGGTTATGCTGTTTAACGTTATTTTATAACCAAACTTTTTACGTCCATCGCTTGAAAGAGTTTTTTTTTGTAATCGTTGATTTTTTTATTACCTTTCTCTGTCCAGTAATAATCGAGAAAAGCGTATTCAAACTTTAAAGAAAATTGCTAAAAAATACTAAAATCTAATAGTGAAACGTGTTACTCATCATTGTCGCTTAGCTTGACAGTTATCGGCCGACAGTGGCCGACGCCACTGAGTAAAGATAGTCTCACGTAAGCAGTGTAGAAATGTAAATGATACGCATTTCAAATCGCAGTGTGCTTGAACTGCTAAAACAGCCTTAAATTATCATTTTGTCTGAATTTGACAAGTCTGTCAGAAGTAAAATCGTATTCAATTTATTATTACGTACAATATATCATCATCATCATCTGTAGTTCGACAACCCTTTCTTTGTCCTGGTTTGTTCTAGAATTGTCCGCCATTCTGTTTGGTCTTTGCTTTGTTTTTCCAGTTGGTAATCTTAAGTGTTTTCAGATCTTTGTATAATATATACACTTGAGTGCAAAACAATCGACTCAAAAGCGATATTGGAGATTACACCTTCTGTTTTAATGTAAGAAGTATGAAAATAACAAGATGTGATGTGCAAACGGTAACTTTATTATTGAACTTACAAAAACTGCTTTTTCATTATTTGAAAGACGCATTATAAAAACAATATGCAATACGAACAGAGTTTCTCAAATATTCATCATTGGAACTATCCCAAGAAAGACGTATTGAACAGAGAAATCATCAATTACAAAATGATTTTTTTGTTTTTCAGTATATGATATTACCACCCCTATTCCTAATTACACTTTCCAATCGATTTCGCATGGATCGGATGACTTTTCTAATAAATTCTTGAGGCATTGCTTCCCATTCATCATTAAGCGCAGCTCTCAATTCCATTATGCTCCTTGGTGCATGATTTCTGCTCCGGACCTTCGTTTAAGCTCATCCCAAACATGCTCTATTGGATTTATGTCCGGACTCAACGCAGGCCAATTTATTGTAGGTATACCGATCTCAGTCAGATAGGTGGTGGTGACTCGTGCGGTATGACATCGTGCATTGTCATGCAATAAAATAAAGTCATTGCCAATAAATCCCGCGTATGAAACCACATTTTCTCCAAAATATCTCTGATGTAACGATCCGTCGTTAAACCTCCTCCACGTCCTCCACCAGGTACGAAAACCAGCTCGGTTTTCCCATCCATGGAAATGCCTGCCCAAAACATACAAGAACCGCCTCCATATGACACAATTTCTCGTATACAATATTGAGCAAATCGTTCCCTGGCCTTCTATAGACTCGATGCCTCTTGTCGTTGCCATGTAGGCATATCCTACTTTCTCGAGAATAATACCTGACTCCATTGATAGTCGTCCCAATCCAGATGTTCGCGAGCAAATTCTAGTCGTATTTGCTTCTGGGCTGTAGTTAGCTTGGGACCAGTAGCTGCCCTTTTTGGTGTCAGGTTGGCTGCTTTCAGTCTCCTTCTGACTGTCCAAACGCTGGTAACCACACCTCGGACCTCTCTAAGCTCTTTGAGATTAGCACCAGTCAAATGTCGATTTATCAGAGATTTAGATACAAGAAATCGATCATCTCTCTCTGTTGTTATTCGTTTACGACCTCTCCTAGTCGGCGGACATAATCACCAGTATCTTGGTACCTACGATACACTCGGGACACAGCAGATTGGCTTAAATTTAGTCGATTTGCCACGACTCTCTGGCTCAGGTCTTCTCTCAATAATGCTACTGCTTGAGCTGCTTTGACGGATGTGGTATCCATTTGTTATGAAGTTGCGAACTTAATTGACTGATGTATTAGTGGGTTGCTATGGAAATTGATGCTTACGATGTTAACCAAATGTGTTAAGTGGGTGCGTGTCGATTTCAATGGGTTAAATTATGACCCCCTCTCTACGTGTTGCATTATTTATTTGTAATACGTCACCCGATTTACCAAAAATCAAAACTTTTTTTAAACTTAATAATGGGGTTAGTAATTGGTACACTAAATATTTTTAAATTTACACCTTTTTTTATTGAAACAGGAGACGTACTTTCGCAAAATAATTTTGAGTCGATTATTATTTTATTTAATTACTGATTACTGATCATCATTTACATCATCGTTCAGTCAGTGACTATGGCAGGAGAAACAAATTCTAATAGCACTGATATATTTTGCAGAAAATGTAAATCAAAAGTTTTTTCACCAGTCAAATATATTATTTATATGATAGCTATTATCATCCCAGTTGTGGTGAAAAATTGGAATTAGAAGATTTGACAAAGTTTTTATTAAATGATACCAAAAAACCATAGATCAACCGACCGGCGATTGTGATGATAAATTCTGCTTGTAACAGAAAATAAGTTAGATATACAAATCTTTAAATATATTATTAAACATAAGTAGCAATTAATATCTGAATAAAAAAATATACCTATTAAAATCAAAAATTGGCTCATTTAAACAAGTAGAACCAAAACAAATTCCGGAAAAAACTGAGGAAACATTCAAAAAATCTAAACATAAAAACTGATCACAATAAACAAGTCTTGAATTTACCAAAATCAAAATTCTTCTTCTTCTTATTTTTTTTAGAAGAAATTCTGGTTGTTCATTGGCAGGCTAATACCTTTATGAAAGGTTGTCACTCCATCTTTTGCGCAGTCGTCCGATACTTCTTCTGCCGATTGGTGACTTATCTCTTGCTATTTTGACGACACATGTTGGCTTTA
The DNA here is from genome assembly GCA_918026665.1 of Diabrotica balteata. NCBI lineage: Eukaryota > Metazoa > Arthropoda > Insecta > Coleoptera > Chrysomelidae > Diabrotica > Diabrotica balteata. The sequence goes on from OU898277.1 coordinate 44,156,504, forward strand.
TTCTCCTTATGCGGTTATTTATTCTGTTTTGTGTACATTCATTTGTACACTGTACGTTCCATTTTCTTCTAATATCATCACTTCTCTTTCGATCTCTCAGCGTATTTCCTGTAATTCTTTTCAGTAGTTACTTTTATCTCTACCGTTTCCAGTAGCCTTTGAGTTGTGGCTGTGGTTGTTTTGCTTCTGAGGCATATGTCATTATTGGTCTTACACTGGCTTTATAAATTCTTAACTTATCTTAGTGTTAATGTATCTGTTTCGCCATATAGTTTTATTAAGTCATCTGCAATCTATTTGCTTTTTGCACTTAATCTCTCACTTATTTGTCCAAGTCTCCATAGCTAAACAGTTTTTTTTCTCAGGAATTTTATTTTCCATGACTTGTTTAATACTGATGCCATCAATTTCTATTTTACATTGTTTTGGGCCTTTGATGACTACTATTGTTTTATTTTTTGAGATGAGATTGTCACATTAAATTATTTTGCTCTTATGTAAAATCTGTGGACCAGTCTTCGCAGACCATCTTAATATTGGGCTTTGATAATTTCATTCATGCTCAAATTAAAGAGCATGGGGCTCAATTCCCTTATCTTATTATAGGTTCTCTAAGTTGTCCATCTATTCTGACTTCTATTTTGACTGATCTGACTTCCATTTTGTTGTTTTGGTAGATGTTTTCGATAGTTTTTATAATATTTAGGGGCACTTCTCTATTATACAGAAAATAAATTACATATTTAAGTCATACTCTGTCTTTACACTATCTGTACACTACACTACGAAAACTCCGTTGTTCATCTGCTAAACTGATTAATTAGCACTTGTAAAATTTTAGTTGTAAAATTTTTAGCGTAGTTTTTTACAAGTTTATATCTCTGTAGTGTGCTGGCTGTTTTATCTCCTTTTTTGAATAGTAGAATTAGTTCGCTCGTTCTCCATTCTTCGGGTATTTTATAATTTTAATTATTAACGTTGTTAATTGTTCTGTCATTGCTGCTTCACAATATTTCAGTAATTTGCGTAGCACACGTAGCAATAGCCCACAGATTGGCAGAAAGTAACTTATAAAAAATAACACCCGAAAAAAACCTATTAGTAAGTAACTTTTCTGAAAATTTCAATATAGAAGTGTATCAAACAGTTGCTTTACATGTATTCAATCTAAAATTGTAAATATTTGCAGATGACCTTCGATCATTCTTATCAAAAAACTTACCAGAAGCCAGTTGTTCAGCTCTTCCTTCTTGCCATCCCGATATTTATATTCGAATATTCGGATATTCGAATTTTTTCCAAGTGAGAAAAAAGACAGAGGAAAGCTCGTAAAAATACCTGAACAATCACTACTTTTGTTAATTGGGTTGTCAATAAATAAAACGGACGGAATTTTTTAAAATTATACAGTTAAATACAGCATCAATCAGAAACAAACTCGTTGAGAATTATAATTTGACTATATAAGATAAAAAATTTAACCTGTCATTAAAAGAATTATCAATTACAAGCAAAACGCCATCATTTATTAAAACTGAATCGACTATTCCCATTGTATCATTGCATTAAATTATCTATTTATATCTGGAGATAAAATTGTATTTATGGTATTAACCAAACCGGTCGAAAGCCAATCGGCAATAATAAATTTAAAGGTGGAATTAAATAACACTTACCCCTCTGTTTTCTCCTTCCCCGTTCGCAATTACCACTGAAAAAAAGAAAGATAAATGAAAAAATCGATACATTTTTAATTCAGTGTACAATATTAAGAGGATTATGTAAAGTATTAGTCAACAAATATATTTTAATCTTGAAAAATGTAGCAAATATAATCTACTCATTGTCTGATAAGAAAATGTTTAAAAATAAAGATATTTAAAATATTTATGGTATAAAAAAACAACGTGTTCTCTTAATAATTTTTGTTGTTAGGTCTGGAAGAGTGTTTACTGACGTTTACACACTACATCTACAACAGTAATAATTAAAATAACATCCATCGCATGGCAGTTAAAAAATAAATCCAAGTACAATGTTAACATACCATGTGGTCCATATGTATGGAATAAATTCATTTTTAGCGTTATTATGTACTATGTGAAAAAATCTGAAACAGGTCGATTTTTATTCTTAAATTGACAATTTACAGTATAAAATAATATCCCCTCCAGCACCCCCTTTGAATTTATAAGCACCCCTCGAAAATTTTAAATAGCAAAGGGGTCGTGTAGCACTTGTTAGAAAGGGATTTTAGTCCTCTGTTCATCAATGTAAAGTTTTTTGAGTTTGTTCAATTATAACTTACAAAATTAATTTTTACAATATTAAATTAAATGTTCAACTTAACCACTATTATTCATTTCTTGACAATAACCGAGGCGATTTTGGAATTCTCATACAACATTTTGTATGACCTCGGGGGTTATTTTGTTAATTTCTTCCGTTATCCTAACTTTTATATCAGCAATATTGCCTGGTCTATTAAAATATACTTTAGAAAAAATCAGGTATTTTCGTATCTGTTCTGCTAAACATTAGGGAAAAAACTTTAAAGATAATAAAATATTAGTCAAAAAAGCCAAATAAACAATTGATATGAATCTAGTAGGCTGCTGTCATTTTGGTATTTAAGGTTACTAGAAGACGTGAGTATAATATTTGTGCGCGTATTAAATTTAATTATGGCTCATTTGTCCGAGACTAAAAGAATAGACATTTTAACTATGATTGGTTGTGGTAATAAAACAAGAGCTCAAAAGGAGGTTTGTGAAATTTTAATAATGAATACCCTGGTCAACAAGTTTCGTAGTCTACAGTTAGCACAATTGCAAAGAACTTTCGTTATACTGGACATGTAAAAAATATTGAAAAACCAGGTAGAAATAATAAATTTATTGATGAAAAAAAGTTAAATGTACTTCTAGAGATTGAGGAAAATCCGCATAAGACAACTCGAGAACTTGCCGCCATCAATGATGTAAGTAAATCATCTATTTTGAAGTTTTTACATAAAGAAAAATACCACCCTTACAGAGTTCAGTTGGTTCAGGAGTTAAATGAAGATGATCCTGATAGAAGGCAAGAATTCTGTGAAATGATGATGGACAGAATGAACGCAGATTTGCAGTTCATAAACAAAATAGTTTTTTTCTGATTAAGCGACGTTTCATTTAAACGGAACGGTTAACAAACCGAACTGTAGATGTTGGAGCAGAGAAAATCCTCACTGAGTGTGTGAGACTCACACGCAATATTCCTAAAAAATTAACGATTGGGCTGGTATTATTAACAATACAATTATTGGTCCTTATTTTTTTGAGGGCGCAGTTGATGATGAGGTTTATCTAGATTTTTTGATTAACTTTTTAGTGCCTACATTACGAAGATTTTTTCCTAATGTTAATCATCCAAATTAGATAGATGGACCTTTTTACTACCAACAAGGTGGAGCTCTACCGCATTTTGTACTTATAATTAGAAATTATTTAAACAATGTTTTTCCCAATAAATGGATTGGAAGACGTTGAACAATCGAATGGGCCGGCTAGATCCCCCGATTTGACTCCTCTCGATTAGTTCCTATGGTTATTTAATAATATATTGGTGAATAACGAAAGGAAATTAACAAAAATAACTCCCGGAGTCGTACAAAATGTTGTACGAGAATTCCAAAATCGCCTCGGGTATTGTCAAAAAGTGATTAGTGATTCATTTTGAACATTTAATTTAATTGTAAAGTACATTGAAAAATATATTCTAAATATTATGTAACATTATTATCTTCATTCAACCTAAAATTTTGTGGTAAAGACATTATCAAAGTTTTACATTTTAAAATCAATTTTCTAGGTTATTATTGCACCAAACTTAAAAAAACTTATATTACTGAACAGAGGACTAAAATCCTTTATAACAAGGTGCAACACGACCCCCTTTGCTATTTAAAATTTTCGAGGGGGTTCTTCTCAAAGGGGGTGCTAGAGGGGGAAATTATTTTCATACTGTAAATTGTCAATTTAAGAATAAAATATCAACCTTTTTGTTGAAAAAAAATCGAGGTTTTTTTCACATAGTACTTAATAATGCTAAAAATGAATTTATTCCATACATATGGACAGCATGGTATATCTAGTCAAATAAAGTTATTAAAGGAAAAACGTTTTTTGTCACAACTGAGACAAAGAGTCTTATATAGGAATTAATCAATATTTTATTTAAAATATTTTTAAATAAACCATGAAAACGACAAATTCAATATTTTGCTTATTGCCTAGAGTAAGACGAGCATAACTTTACATGTACTTTGTGAATGATTATATAATCGAAACCACAAAAAACGAAGAAGAAGTTAAATATTTTGCTTATTACTTAAAAATTTGTCTATTTAGAGATTTGACAACTTTCTCGGAAAAAAAGATACACAAAATGAGATATACATTCAATAAACAACAAAATCGCTGTTTTTGAACATTGTTAATAACTTTTTTATTATTTGAGAAGCAGACTTTCAAATCGCACTTTGTTCATATTTTCACATTGTGACTTCATTTATTAATTTACATACTCCTAGATAATTCTAAACGTAATAATTCATGTATATTTTTGGCTTCAAAAGTCATCTAGACAAACCAAGCGCATTTTGTCCAGTAGTCCGGGACAAACCAATACACATTGTAGGAATCAACAGTATATGATATTATGAGTGCTAAAGAAGTTGTTTTTTATTACAATAATAATATTAAAACGAGTGGAGGTCAACATGTTGTGGGTGATACAAATAGAGAAAGGAGAAAAACTAAGGATTTAACTATTCACAAGCCGCGAGCAAAGCAGTTTTTTAAATTAATGAAATAGGAATCTGCTGATAGCATGGCATATTGCTTTGATATGCAACAAAATCTCCTATTACGGAAGCATTATGTGCTCAGCAACTGTCTTTTTATGCATTTTGTATGACAGATATTTTAACAAAAACTCCTGTTTTTTATACATGGCTTGAGCACAAGCAGGAAGTGGTGTGGTAGAAATAAGTTCCGCGTGACTGATTTTCTAAAAAAGACTGATTTTGACACAGATATTTAACATCTAAGATTGTTTTCTAATAGATGTACATTGTACATGCACATACCTTGTGGCTTTTAAATAATGCCCGAAAAACTATTAAAACAATTACGATAACCCGTATCCCGTTCGCTGCCATTCGTTTATGTCAGCAGATCGAGTTTTTGGTCAAGTTGAACTAGACTTACGTAAAGTCACCAGACAAATATTCTTCTTCTTCGCGTGCCATATTAGAATTTATCTGACGTTGGCGATCACCATTGCGAAGGCTTCTCGATCTTCTGCAATATGGAAAATTGTCCCTGCATTTGGTATATGAGTCCATTTACGAATGTGTTTTAACCAAGAAACTTGTTTTCTTCCTACACCTCTACGGCCCTCTATTTTGCCTTTAAAGATCAGTTGTAAAATTTTATATCGACTTCTCCTTACTATGTGTCCCAAATAAGACATTTTTCGATGTTCAACAGTCTTTAGCAGTTCTCTGTCGTTGTTGACGCTCCTTAGTATTTCTTCATTAGTTTTTCTTGCTGCACAAGGTATCTTCAGCATTCGTCTGTGAACCCACATTTCCAATGCTTTAATTTTGTTCATGATCGATTCTTTTAGCGTCCACTCTTCTGCACTTTACAAAAGTACAGCCCAAACATAGCACTTAACCATTCTTTGCCTAAGTTCTAAAACTTAGATGGGTATTGCAAAGAAATGACTTATTTTTATAAAAGTAGTTTTAGTCAGTCTATTTTACATTTTATTTCTATGTCTGGATCTAATTGGTCCGTTATCACAGTTCCTAAATATGTCATTTGAAAACTTTCTCAACTTGGACTCCGTTCAATTGAAGCTTTGCATCGGGATGTTGGTCACCACTAAACACTAAAAATTTGGTTTTGTTTGAGTTTATTTTAATGCCATTTCCTCTCCTACCTCGTGAATACGATCAGGCAAGAATCTGAAGACCAATAATATCTGATAGAATTACTGTATGGTCTGCATATCTAATTACATTAGTAGTTACCCGTTGATTTTTATTCCATTATGGTTGTCTCTCAAGTGCCTTTTTAAATAACTGGTCCGAGTTAACATTGAACAATGTTTATGCCACCAGACAAATGCAACCTTGTCTGGACTCCTCGTTGTATGGGGATTTCATCGGTTGTAGTTATCTCCAATTTTTACGGTAGCAGTTTGATTCCAGTACAAATTTTTAATGACACGAATATCTTTGTCATACAACAAGACAACCAAGCATTATGATATGGGGTACTATGTGTTTGAGAAGCAGATCATCTTTAGTTCTTATTAACGGTACTCTGACAGCTCGACGATATATTGGTAAAGTATTGCAACCAATTTTACATTCCTACCTACAAACTATTCCAAAAGTGATCTTTCAACAGGATAACACATGACCTCATATTGTCTGTAAAAATATAAAGTTCATACATGAATCTGGTATAGAGACTTTGAAGCGACCATCAAGATCAGCTAATTTGTCACCCATCGAACATGTGTGAGACATGGTAGGTCGACACATAAAGCAATTGTCACGTCCTCCAGCAAACTTAGAATACCTGTAGCATGTCATAAGAAGAATCTGCATAAGTATTCTGCAATATAATATAGACCACTTAATCAATGTCCCATAAAGTAAAGGAATGTATAGAAAATCAAGGGGAAGCCACTCATTATTTATTGTTTGACGAAAAGGACTTTGCATATTTGTTTATGTTATTAAATAATAAAAATATTATAATGTATACTTCCATAAATAAATATTTAATCAAATATTTGTCCTCCTAGTTATTGCATTTTTGCCATCAGTATACATATCCAAATTGTCATTATGAATGAGCTCGATTAAATTAAACTATTACCAATTTTATTTTTATTTTCAAATAACAAAAGTAAATAATTTGTTAAATTTGTATTCTGAGAACGATTTCTGAGGGTGAAATCTAAACGTCAAGTATAACGTATTTTTAATTAAAATTGTGGTTTATTTACTGTGAGGGGAAAATCCACTCATCCCAGATACGTAGCTTAAAATAAAACTCTTTCCGCATTATCGAGGCTTAGATGAACTGGTACGCTGGAGTATCTCCTATAAATTTTCCACAAGTTTGTAATATAATTATTATTTTATTAGTCCAGTATTAGAGATTTGATCTTTAAAAACGAGACGAACAAGCTGAATTGTGCAAAGAATGTCATTTTTAGAATCCCGTAACAGTTTTTCCATAAAACCCCCTCGTAGATACTAAAAAAAGGAAAACATCGATTTACCAAGGATCTGTACGCCGTAGAAAAAAATGTTTAAAAAATGCAGCTGAAATAATTTTAAACAAAAGTGTTTATTATTTTAACCTCTGTAGAGTACGGATATTTTAAAAATATTTTCTTTGCTAAATAATACACTTTTTCAAGAAATTAACGCACTACTTTGAATATATTAACATATTTTATTAGCTTTATTTCCATTGTAACGTTAACTTTTGCAAGCTCCTTGTATATTCTATTCGTACACTCTATATATATTGACTGTGTTTTATCGCTATAGTTTTTTTTTTAAACAAAACAAAAGGAAGCAAAAAATGTAATAATTCTATATACTAATTTAATAGTGTTCACGATTTTTATTCGGCTACTGTTTGATTGTTGATTATTTACGGAGCGTCAATCACGTAATTTAACCCAAGATGAATGTGCCCAAGCAGTGAGACCGTCGGAAAGAAGGTTGGAGTTACCGAAGAATTGGTCGTACGTTTAATATCTCACATCCGTTTGACGGGGATTAGAAATATTTCTCGAAACAGGGGATCATACTCGCAGACCAGGGCAAGGACTGGGAAACTACCCCTATTCAAGATCGATTTTTAAGTAATTTCTGCTCTTTCGACAACGTTTTGTAACACATCGAAGTCTAACAAATTCAGCTTCGAGACGTGCATGCTATACAAATTAGTACTGAAAACTGTTCGCCAGCGACTTACGGGAATACAACTTTACACTTAGAATTGCCCGAGGTCCCCTATTAACTGCAAAGCATCGAAGGGGGAGACTATCATTTTGCCAGGGAACACGTTAATTGGTTAGAGGCTGACTGGGAACGTGTGCTATTTACTTTTGAATCCCGATTTTGTCTTGTACAATAACGACTGACGTGTTCGTGTGTTGCGACGACCCACCGAACGATTATGCTCACTGCTCAGTGTAACTTCTCACACACCACATTTTTTGGTGGAGGATCCTATGGTGTGGGGTGGTATTTCTTTGACCGCACGTAACGGACCTAGTGGTCATACAAAATGGAAACTGTTAATGCAAGATAATGTCAGACCTCACGCTGCACACATCGTCAAAAATTATCTAGAAGAGGTAGAAATTAACACTGTGGTACTGGCCAGCATACAGTCCAGATTTAAATCCGATTGAAAGTCTAATTGTTTTAAATTACTAATAAAAATGTAGAATAAATCTGGTGAAGTTTGTTTTTTATTCTTTGCCTGTTTACAAAATAAAATTAATTTATTTAATTGGTGCGTTTATTTCTTGGAGAAGTGTAATTAACATTTATTAAATTTCCATTAAAATCTACTTACCGCTTAATAAGTATTTTAATTAATTCGAAATAAAGAGATTTCCATTAAAATTAACTAGCTTTATTAAAACATTAAACGTGAAAATGATGGATGAACTACCCCTGGACAAAGGTGGAATAGTGGAATAACAGAGGAACAAGCACAGATATGGTTACATTTAAGATCACGACAACCCACAATCAAGGACGGTAAAATAAATCAAAACTGATAAAGATAAGATAAAGATAATAAAAAAATAAAGTAATTAATGTAAACAAATTTTAAAATTCTTCACATTCAATATAAAGGCCTTAAGCTATCTTTGTTAGAATCTATGGAAATCAACAAATTAAAAAACACAGATATAATTCTGAATGACCAACTTGAGACAAAACAGTTGTCCCCTCCTCAACCTATTTCATTAGAGACTATAAATTTCTAAACCCAAAGCCAAAATAGATCACTTGAGAAAGGCAATCAGCCGAAAACAGCGTGTAGTGATAATATTTAAATAAATTTTTGTGGAAGTTTGAAACAAAGTTTTCAGTGTTTTATTGTTACATATATATATATATATATATATATATATATATATTTTAAAGGTTCGATTTATTATTAACAAATACAATAACTACATTTTACAGATGAACGCATAACAATCCCTCAACAATATTTGTTTATTCGAATTTTGTGTAACCACAAACTGAATTATATTGAAAACCAAGACCATGTTATTTATATATTTACCCGTTCAACAAAAACGGCATAGATGTCATACTCATTTTTGTCATCGGAGAGTCGCTCGTCCGTGGACAATAACAACCAAATATGTTGATTTATTGTTTTGACCCAAAATAAAATGATTAGTTTTCACAAAATGTTGTGGTTATGAGAATTGCTAGAAACGAGACAAATGGCGAAATATTTTACTTTTGACACGTCTGTTGGATGTTGAATTGTACATAATACTAGTTTCAATGAAATTATTACACGAAACCATGTGTTTTAAAGTCGCTTTAAATATACAGGATGTATATATCGTTCGTTATTAAATATAACGTTCGTTATTAATATTTAATCTACTAAACTGGTAAACTGAATCCTGCACTGGTTAAGTACTCATCAAAATAAATTTCAGTGATTTTATGACCTGAACCAATATTAACAAACTTTTTATCTGATTGTTGTTATTTTTAACTTAAGTGTCAGGTGCCATGAAAATTATTAACGGTGCCATGAAAATAAGGCTGCATTGGTATATTTTTAATAAAGAAAGCTGATTGATAAATTTATAGAAAGTCATTTACTATTGAGTCGAGTTTTATAATACTTTTAAAAACAGATCGACTGGAACAACAGTCAATGTCAGCTAACATTTGAAAAGAATTGTAACTGTTTAAAATTTCTGATTAAGCTGTTCTTCCTATGCGTGATCTTGCTTATGAACCTTTTTGCCTCTTGACATTATTCTTTTAGACACTTTTCTTTTGTTTGTCATATTTTATTTCCTATATCCCTGTTTATTATATTATATTGTAGTGTATTTTTTTTTAGCCGTGTGAAACGCCAATTTTCAATGTCGATGTCAATTGCCGATGTTTGGAATTACCCTGTGGTTATTATTCTTATCTCCATTACTAGTAGATATATTCATGGAGGATTTCGAACAAAACATTGTACACAAACAAGACAAATAATTTAATATAATTGAAAATTATTGTAGATAATGTGTTCTCCATTTGGTGTCTCGGACTAGAAGCACTTAATCAATTTGTAATGGACATCAAAAACAAAGAAGAATTAATTAAATTTACAATGAAACAAGAAAGCAATAACTCATCCAATCCACACAAAAAGATGTTTAAAGTAAACATAAAAAAAAGGAAATTATCAAATCCCTATATGATAGAGCACGAAGCACCTGCTCTAATAAAAATGCATTCCAAAAAGAAAAAAAAAACAAAGGTTGTGACTAAAAATAACTACTCCTTGTCAGTTATTAACGCTACACGCAATCCAGAAATACTTACAAGAAGAGACTCAAATGATGATATCAATACCATATATCACAATATCACAACAACATTCAAAACAACCAACACACCGAGATTTATCCTGTCCAAAACCAAACCCATTAGCACACAAGAAAGATCAAATAAACTGCATCTATAAAATACCCTGTAGATGATACAATTTCTACATTGGAAAAACTGTAAAACCACTAAGTGTCAGGATAAACGACCATGAAAGATAGATTTATAAAATAGAGATTTTGAGAAATCCCACTTGAAAGCCGAAAAAGATTCTTAATCTTTTTGTGTTTCTAGGAATGACAATCTAAACATTTTGCAGTCTGTTTATAATAAGCTAATTGTTCTTTTATTTTATCTTAGTTCCACCTATCGAGATTTCAGAAAGAATTCGCTAAGTTGTAACGTCGTCTAAATACACGTGAGAGATAAATAAACGTCATCTTAAAAAATTTTCTGTTCTCACTCAGAAGAATAACTTTTGGTGATGATTTCACTTTACGTATTTTTACTTTACTTTAGGTACGATAATATGTGGAGTCCAGCTCAGGAGGGCCATTTGTTTTTTAATACTGTAGTTAAGTACGTAGCCTGTAAAGAATGAGGAGAGATCGCGATATTACAATGGAGTACGGATAGTATATTAGTATAGAATAATATGTATCAATTCGTGAGATAGTGAACAGCTAAACAAACATGAAATAAAGTGATGAATTTTAAGTTAAAAATTATAAGTCAGTTAAAAATTTAAAGAGTCAGTGCCGGCTGGAGAAAAATAGGCCAAGTCCTATGTATGTCTTGTTAAATTATTTTAAAACTTGTCAACATGTTTATCAATACAATCGCAGAATGTTTTTTATCTGGTGAATCAAAGAAATGTACCTAATTTCAGTGGTAACTTTAATTACCTAGGTATTTAGTGCAGAGCAGTGTCACGCTTTTCTGTATAGGTATGTCTCTCAATTTTTTCTATTGTTATTGTGTTCTAACCTAAAACATTGTATGTTTAGTAATAGTTTTTGTTCAGTTAATTTGTAGGTATTTTTTATCAGTAAGTTTTAATACCGATAATATCATGATAATTATGATATAGCTGGGGCAATGTCAAAGTATTTTTAGCTAATTTTACTAGTTAAATTCATCTTTCAGCTTTTTCTAGTTATAAAAGTATTCCATCTAATTTTACGAATATTTGTTTAATACCTGATTTGTCTAAATTTACGATTTGTTTTTGTTTGCTATTTATCTTAATTGATTTATGTTTACTTTGCTAATGTGTTGACATTCTATAATACTTTAACCTAGCTAAACTTTTAAGAAGTATAAATTGTAAATTTTTCGCAGTTATTTGTTTAATACTTTTTGACTAGACTAAAATTGATTATTCAATATAATAACAACATTATATGGTAAATCAAATCTCGTGTCTTACCTAGAATAACAAGAATAAAATTTTTATTTGTATATCGTTAATGCCGTATTTTCCAACAATCAATAAAAGCCTTGGAAGATTAAATTTATTTATAGATTAAATTCCGTCAATGTCGTTTCACCAACGACAAATAAAATTAATCGTCAAATAAATCTACTAATAACTAAAGAAGTACCACCAATAAATTTTATTTCACGTTTTATAAACCGCTTTAATTGGATCAGATGGTTGAAATTGATAAGGTATATAATAATATTTTAAAAACCGGCTTATGAAAATTACACAAAATTTAGGTATAATTATTATATATTAATATATTATTAATATGATATAAATTACTATATTATATATATATATATTATAATTTATATTATATATATATATATATACAGTAATGAGTGCCTTACCACCCGGCTTTTTACATAAGAGATAGAAAACACAGTAACTTGTGAATAAAAAGAGATGAAACTCGTAGAGGTGGAAAACAATCGATCGAACCTATATTTTACATTATATTACATTACCACTATCGATAGTCTCACACCTAAAGACGTATGTTATGTATGTGTGATCTATTTCCATTTTTTAATTTCACATATGTAAAAACTGTATTCACCACATTAAAGCAAAAATGTGAATAAATTTATAAGTGATTATTTAATCTAAAGTTTTAAACTATTAACCAAGAATAAATTTTACTATGATTTGAGGAGATTTCATACACTCTTGTATACGGAATAATTTTCAATCCTTCGTGGATTAGTTGTTAAGAATTTGACATGGGATGCAGACGATTAGAGTTCAAAACCCACATGTGTTTTCTTTTTTTTTTTATAATTTGAAATTATGCAGAGATCGTTTTGCTTTTGAACATTGATGTCGTTTAAGTTTAACATAATTATCTTATTGAAAAAAGTGTCGTCGTACTTTCGAAAATAAAGTAAAAATTCTTTCATAATTAAAAAACGTTTAAAGAATGTTTAAGTAAGTAAAAATTCTACAAAAAATAAAAAACCTTTGTAATTAAACGTATTTACGATTGTCAATTGTTTTGAAAATCATTTTCTGTACAGAGGAATTGATATTTAACACTGAGAATTTAGTGATGGATTCATCGAGCAAAAAGACAAAAGAGGGAATTTAAAGGTTAGTGGGGGCAACAAAAATATTGTTTAGGCAGGAGGAGTGCCATCTTGAGAGGCCAATATTAAACAAGGAAAGAGAGGCTTTCCTTGTTTTATGAAATTAAATTTAGTTGGGTTATGTTATTGTTTGTCCCAAACTGTCATATGAAATCTTATTTATATTGAAGCTTTTTAACAATTGTTTCACATTTTAGAAACGTTATCGTTAATATTTAATTAAAGCTTTCTCGTCTAAGACAGATTCAAGAAAACTATTTTATAGCTACTGTTAATAAGTGTCGGAAAATTTAAATTTGGCGCATTCGCATTTCCGGATATGTCCGCCATCAGAGGGCACTTTTTTGGTCTTCGTTTTTCATAACGATTTAGATTCCTCTTTTGTTCTTTCTGGTCGATGGATGGATTTGGTATAAACAGTCTTCACCGGATTATTTTGCATTCACAATGAAGACAGTAAAACTGGAATTGAATTTGAATTATTGTGTATTTCCGTTTTATAACATTTGGAATTAAGAATAAATTGTAATTAATGAGTTTTTCGAAAAACTTGTTACGTAATATGTATCATATTTTTCTATTATTTTTTTATTTTATAAAATCAAAAATTTTATCCTTGGTGTAAATTAAATCCCAATCTTCTTGTCAATAGACCACGTCTCTAACTATTACACCAATTCCACATACATAATTGTTTTCGGATAGAACATACCTACCTTTAGTCAAATATTTCAGTTAAGTTATTTTTATTATTAAATAAACTTAAAGATTTATAATTTAAAATCGCAATCTAATTAATGTTTTTTACTATAATATATCTTAATTTATTCAATCATTTATTCTAACATCAGAAATTATTAAAATAAAATATTTTCGAGGTTATCCGTTATAATTATGGACTGAAGTCAAATAGCCACGTTCTAACGTCTAAAGGTGTTAGCCTATCGTAGTGGTAATGTAATGTAATGTAAAATTATAGGTGTCTATCGATTATTACCTCTACCTCTACGAACTTCATCTCTTTTTATTTCACAAGGTAACAAAAGCCGGGTGGGAAGGCACTCATCATGTATGTATATATATAATTATATATATATATATATATATATATATATATTATATATTTATATATATATATATATATGTATATATATATATATATATATATATATATAATTATATTATTATATATATTATTATATATGTTTATATATACAGTGATGAGTGCCTTCCCCACCCGGCTTTTGTATGGAATTGACTGAATACTGGATATTCGTGACTGTCAATTTAAACAAACAAGAAAGTTTATTGTGGTTGCAGTCAGAAGTTTGGCCGCGGATGTTACAGAAACACTCTTTTGACTTTTGGTTCTAGCTTTCGGAATTGTTTAATTCCTTTATCAAGGACATAGTCGTTAGATTATTTGTAAGAAGCTATGACACTCAACATTAAATAACAAAACGTTAATAAACTATAACTTATACAATTAATGGATACAATACATTTTTAAAATTTAGTTTAAAAATAATAAAAAGTTCTAAAAATTCGTTTTCTACATCTTCTTGGTGTGTTTTAACTTACCCATAGAGAATGATTCTCTATGGGTAAGTTAAAACACACAAGAAGACAAGACACCAAACAGATGGTCTCATAAAGTGACATACTGGAGACCTCGAGAAAACAAAAAGAAGCGTGGGAAGACCTAAAAAGAGATGGATAGACGATATAACTGCTGTAGTGGAAAGCAGTGGATGAGAATTGCAAAAGATAGGGAAGCGTGGAAGCATTGGAGGAGGCCTTTGTCAATCATTGGTATAAATGAAGGCTGAAGAGAAGAAGAAGAAGTAGAAACACAGAATATAAGTAGGTAATTGCAATATCACCATTACGTTTGGCTAATTCGTCTATAACAAATCGTTTCTCAAACACGTTTGGTGTAAAGCACTTCCATTTCTTTTTTCTTTTATATATGCTTCTATATCGTTTTAAGTATTCATTCATTTGTAATAAAAAACCAATTTGAATAATAAATCTTGGTAAAGTTGTAGGCGAATACGCAGTAGAATAGTCTTTAACAAGTTGATCGTAGATCATACCAAGCGTTGGAACTAGATTCTTTAAATAGAAATTGTAAACTGCTTTACTATTACTTCAGCAGCTTTTTCTTTTACTGCTTTATATGTCGACAAATCACTCCGCTTTTTACGAGGTTGTAACAATTTTCCACACTGTTGTATATGGCATCTTTATCAATCAATTTGCGTTTGATAAACGGTTAAATAATTTTTTGGCATCATCAGATAAATGTAAACGTGTTTTACGATTTCTGACATTTTATTTAACTAACGTGGTGATCGTGACGTAACTACCGATCTAAATGCAAGAAAATAACTGCCTGAATGTGAAAATGTCAAACTTAATATGTTTGCCCCACTTTTGTAGTGTTTATGTTTTCTCGATAGATAAATTACACCTAATTATACCTAAATACCTATTAGCACGAGAATTATAATATATAAAGTTATACAATGATAATTACAGGTATATCTTATATTTAACTAACGCCCTTATTTATGATTTTTATTTTTCTTTTATTTAAAGATAGAAAGCTTCATTATGGTAAGTTCATTTTATTTAAAGTGAAAACGATGTAAAGCCGACAATAATTTAACTCGATAATAAGATTATTATTTCGAAGTTTATGTCAGGTCCTGTCACTACTTCTTTAATTTCAAGATCGGGCCTTTCATCATTAAAATAGTTTCTCAACGTATTCTTTCCATCTATATATTTGATCTAAATCAGTGATAATCAGTTGGCTTCTATCTATCAATGATGTTGTTTGTTGGTTTTTTGTACTGACCGTTACTTCTTTTATTTGTTTTATACATATCTCAAAAGCATCATGTCTTCCCTGTAACTCTTCAATTTCCAAACATTATTTTCGAAGTATGTTTCTTTTGCAGCTCATATTTTAGTCCTTATCTCCTTATTAATTCGTTAATATGTTTTATCGTTTTGTTTGTTAAATTTGCGTCTTTTATCCATTATTTCAAAATAACGTTTATCCACTGTAGCTTTTTTTTATTATCTTTTAAGTTTTGAGTTGAGCTGTTATAATTGTTTTGATTTGGTTCCAATGGCCCTCGATGGATTTTTGTTGTTCTCTGTATTCTCAAAATTGCTCTTTAAATTATTTGTAATAACGTGGCTATTGTTTCTAATAAAATCCATATCCAGTTTATTCAAAGTTCGCTAATTTATCCGTTTAAGCTTTAACTTTAATTCTGCACAACAGATTGTGGTCAGATGGAACATCAGCACTGAGAAAAGTTTTTGCAGATTTTACTGCATTTCTGTAGCGTCGACTGATGGTTATGTAGTCAATTTGATTTCCTACGATATTACAAGAATATCTGCTGAATATTTCCACGTATATAATCTCCATTTAAGTAATTTGAAAAGGTATTCATTATATAAATTATATTTTTTGCAAAAATCTACGAAATAGGCTCCTATTTTATTTAAATCGGCCAGCCCAAAATCTCCAATATTTTTAGGTACTTTCTTTGCCAAAAAAACTTATACTAAAACCAAAACGCCAGAGTTTGGATGGAAGGTTATCTCAGAAGTAGAAATTTGATGAGCAGTTAGATAACGAGGTGTTTTGTCAGCCCTGCCATTTAACCGTTATTCTGAGTTTTTATTTAAAGAGGCACTGGAGGATTTAAATGATTGAGTCAAGGTACATATCAACAACATCAGATACGCCGATAATACAGTATTTATTGCTGATTCCGACTTGGTTCTACAATGACTCATCACAATGGTTAACTCAATATATGAGCAATGGTATGAAAATAAACATAAACCAAAGTAATGTCCGAAAATACAAATTCTACCTCAATCTTGCACGATAAACTGGCACATTCTAAAAAGGGTCAACAAGACCTGGGATTTTTGATCGATAGCAGCCTATCTCTTAATTTAGAAATAAGATCGAGACTAGAACAGGCCAGAACATTTTTCGAAAAAATAAAAAAACTGCTATGTGATTCTCGAATAAAACTCAAAATTCGACTACGTTAATCAAAATGCAACGTCTGGGTGACTCTTCTCTATGCAGTTCAAACGCGGACGATAAAACATCCACCATTCATAAATTGTAGGTCGTTGAAATATGGATCTTCTAAAAAATCCTTAAAATATCATGGACATCTCATATCTCAAACTAAGAAGAAGTGCTGCATAGACTAGGCAAGGAACGAAAACTGTCAAGGCAGTGAAAGTTAGAAAAACGTCATACCCAGGCCACATAGTGAGAAATAATAAGTACCCATATGCTCATTAATAGTCAAAGAAAAGATCAACTAGAAAAGAGGACTAGGAAGTAAAATACTGTCAGTGGCTATGAAATTTTGAAGAGCTAATAAGAGCAGCTAAAGACATAGAAGAGTTTGCAATTGTAGTAGCCAACCTCCAATAGGGCAGTTAAAGAAAAAGAAAAGTATTATTTCGTAAATATTAAACTATCGTTTGCAGAACGTAAAAGTACATTTAATAAAGGAATAATTTATATCAATAAAATAACTATTTATACATCTATTTGCTTTTTCATAGTATATAACTGAACAAAATGCTTAAATTTATTGAATCAATGTATATTCATGTGATACTATTTTAATTAAAGATACTTTTTGTAATTTGAATGAGCAAATGAATCCCCCACACTGCGAAAATAAAAAAAAGGTCCATCAAGGACTTTAACTCGTTTTAATAGAGCCATATATAAAGTCTCGCGAACTAAATCGAAGTCAAATGCCCCCGATTACGGAAGTAATTGACTTTATTAACGGATAATCGCCGATTCGGCAGAAACAACGGGAATAATCGAATTTTTAAGTTGATTGAGAGACATTATCGAGATGGAGACGCGAGACGGTCGAAAGATTTGTTATTGGAAAACAACTCGATTAGAATTCGAAGCGGATAAAATCACAACCCAGAAATTAATCGCTAGGAATAATTTTAGCGTTTACTTGAAAAATTAGGAGGAAAAATTTTATCGTCTTTTGTGAGAGTTTTCTATATCTACCCGTTTTTAACTAATTGCAGAAAATTAAATCCTATAAAGCCAATTAATACAAACAAACAGGAATAATTGGATAATAATTTATTCTACTTCTAATAATTAGGGTTATTTGCACCGATGCAAGTTAATAAAAGAGTTTACTAAATGTTGCTCAACATATCCTTCTTCTTTTTATTTTCACCGTTTTATTTATTCAGTTTTTTTATTTGCGCTAAGTTTTTGTATTTATCACGCTTTTTACTCGTGCTCATGTACAGTTGTCTGTTTCTCATTGGACGCCTGTTCAGATGGTGAATATAGGAACATAATTGCTGGTCCTAGGACACGCGGATAGATGGAAAATAAAATACTACACAGAATACGATATGGTAACCCTGGCAGAAGAGTCCCTGACCCTCCAGAATGGACGTTTGGTTAGAGGCCAACAACATCTTCCTGTAAAAATGCATGTATTACGGAGTCTCAGGAACTATTAGCTGGATGAAACTTATGACGACGAGTGTGCAAACAAAAAATAGAACTGATATTAGGAACAAGGAATACTCGAACTCAGTACTAAGCTAGACTACTCACATCTTCACTAGACATAGTGAACACGTACAAAGTAGATGTTTTAGACTAATGCTTCAACTAATGACAAATCAGAAAAAATAAATGAACAGTTTTTGAAGGAAATAAGCCACAATTGAAGACTAAAGTAAGTTTATTGACGTTCACTTTCACTCGAAAACCTTTTTTTTTAAGATCTGGAGCAAGCCTATAAAAGATGTCCCAAAAATTACACTAAGATTGTCTTGGGTGACATGAATGCAAGAACAGGACTAGAGTGAACCTTTGTTTCCACTATATGAAGGCATAGCCCACATAACATCAGTAGCGATAATAAATCACGACTGATAAACTTATAAGCAGTACCAAACATGACAGTCGCTAGCACCTATTTTGATCACAAAAATGGATACAAAGTAAGATAGACTGCACCTAATCCTCATATATCCAAGAAATGGAACAGTAATAGTAGACTATAGAAGAAATAGAGGTGCAAACATAGACTTAAATCATTTACTAGTGGTCTTTTGAAACCGCAATACTTGAAGAGTATTGGATTTTAGGAAGCGTAGAACTTACAAATTTCAGAAGCACTGGAAGAGAAATGATGGAGAATACTAAAAATATGGCTCCACACGACTTGTTTAATGTGCACAAAAAACTAAAAGAAATGAGTAACATTTTTAAAAAACGAGTTCCCTTTATACTCGTTGACAATATTAACAAAATTATTGTAAATGGGCACGAAATAAGAAAAGAATGGCAGTTGTATATATCAGAGTTGTTTGAAGATGACAGGAATAATATTGCCGAATTCTACCAAAACTGTACAGACGGCCCAGAAATTATGAAATGCGAGGTAGAATACTCTATAAATGATGCTAAAATTAGAAAAGCTTGTGG
The DNA here is from genome assembly GCA_918026665.1 of Diabrotica balteata. Taxonomy (NCBI): domain Eukaryota; kingdom Metazoa; phylum Arthropoda; class Insecta; order Coleoptera; family Chrysomelidae; genus Diabrotica; species Diabrotica balteata. The sequence continues at coordinate 44,176,297 of OU898277.1, forward strand.
TCCAGATTATACACCAACTGAGTTGCTGAAACTAATATAGGATGATAACATAAAAGTAGTAGTAAGACTTTTTAATTCAACATATAACACCGGAGTGATTCCCACAGATTGGCTCAAATCTATATTTGTCGCAATACCTAAAAAACACAATGCGAGAAAATGCTCAGAATATCGAATAATTAGCCTAATGAGCCACACTCTTAAAATTTTCCTAAGAATACTTCAAAACTGAATTAGACACAAATTCGAAGAAGATCTCAAAGATATCCAATTTGGTTTTAAAAATGCTATGAGAAGAAGGGAGGCACTTTTTGCGCTTAACATCCTATTACAAAAATGCCGTGACCAAAGAAGAGATGTATTTGCATGTTTCGTAGACTTCGAAAAAGCATTCGATAAAGTACAGCATGTAAAATTAATGCACATACTGAAAAATATTGGAATAGATGACAAGGATATTCGTGTCATTAAAATTTGTACTGGAATTAAACTGCTATCGTATAAATTGGAGAAAACTACACCGATGAAATCTCCATACAACAAGGAGTCAAACAAGGTTGTATTTTGTCGCCAACATTGTTCAATGTTTACTCGGACCAGTTATTTAAGAAGGCACTTAAGAGACAACCATATGGAATAAAAATCAACGGGGAACTACTTAATGTGATTAGATATGCAGACGATACAGTAATTCTATCAGATAATATTAAAGGTCTTCAGATTCTGCTTGATCGTATTCACGAGGTAGGACGGGAAATATGGCATTAAAATAAACTCAAACAAAACCAAATTTTTAGTGTTTAGTTGTGACCCACATCCTGATGCAAAGCTTCAATTGAACGGAGTCCAAGTTGAGAAAGTTCACAGAATGACATATTAAGGAACTGTGATAACACACCAACTAGATCCAGGCATTGAAATAAAACGTAGAATAGCAATGACTAAAACTACTTTTATGAAAATGAAGTATTTGCTTTGGAATAATCACCTCAGTTTAGAACTAAGACAAAGAATGGTTAAGTGCTATGTTTGGTCCGTACTTTTGTATAGCGCAGAAGTGTGAACGCTAAAAGTATCGATCATAGACAAAATTGAAGCATTGAAAATGTGAGTTCATAGACGAATGCTAAATATGCCTTGGACAGCAAGAAAACTAATGAAGAAGTATTAAGGGGCGTCAACAAAGATAGAGAACTACTAAAGACTGTTAAACATCGAAAAATGTCTTATCTGGAACATATAGTAAAGAGAAGTCGATATAAAGTATTACAACTGATCCTTAAAGGCAAAATAGAGGGCCATAGAGGTATAGGAAGAAAACACGTTTCTTGGTTAAAAAACATTCGTGAATGAGCTCAGATATCAAATGAAGGACAATTATTTCCCATTGCGGAAGACGGAGAAGCCTTCGCAATGGTGATCACCAACTTCGGATAATTCTGATACGACACGCGAAGAAGAAGAAGAAACAAGAAATAGAATGCGCAGAAGCTGAGAGACACAAAAATTGCCGAACGGTATTCGCAATGCATCACCAACAGGCTAAGGTATCTTAATGTAAATATATGATCAGAATAATGCCATATATTTTTAGAAATAAATAATTTTTTCACATAAATTATAATTTCTTATTTTATTTAATTTTCCTCCTTAAATCTGTCCCCAATCTATAAATCTATAATTTTGGCATTTCTTTGTGTGATCTGTTATCAGACCAATAGTATGTCATGGATGCGAGACATGGGTGATTACAAAAGACACAAAATGAAAGCTGAAAGTCTTCGAAAGAGAAGTTATAAGGTATTTCGAAAGATATTTGGACCTAATAATGAAAACGGAGTATGAAGATCCACGTACAACCATGAACTCTACCAACTGTTCAAAGAGGTACCTATCTCAGAATTCGTTTAACCTCAGATACTTTGATGGGCTGGTCCTGTAGTAAGAATGGAGACCGAGCAACCAGCGGCACACGCAAAATTTGCTAGACGTCAGAACATGGAGAAGATCGGCACGGGACATGTCAGAACACACGTCAGAACATGAGGCTATAGGGCCATTAAAGACGTTTCGTGTATTAATTTTTGCACATCATCAGCTTATCTAAAAATTAATTGAAATGAGCAAGCATCCATAGAAACAAAATGATTGCTCGTCGTTTACCTTACAAAAGATATGGAGCTTATTAACCCATTAGGTACTAGTGTGCCATATATGATACACTAAAGAACGATCTTTTCATCGTGACTTACAGCGCTTAACGAGTGACCTTCAAAACCCTAGTAGATGTTTTTAGGTCTGTTAGTATGTAGTTTAGTTGCAGGCGAAAGCAAAATACATTTGACAATTATTTGTTGTTGTGATTATAAGCTGAGAGTTTCGTCTTTGTTTTGACTACGTACGAAATGTGTTCTAATAAAAGGTAAGTTATTTTTTTTTACCAGTACGTATTAAAAATTTTATATCTGTGTACAAATTTAGTTCATGTGATAAGTTGATAACATTTATGTATGTAAAAAAGGAGCATTAGATATACCCAGTGTTCATAAATTATGTGTTTTTGTCCATGTAACTTATATGGCACGCTAGTCTTTTACGGTACGCAATTGTTAAATCTACAAAAATGTTTTTATTTTTTGTTACAGATTGACAGTCCAAGAGATTGCAGATCTCTTTGACTCAGAACAATTTTGGGAGGATTTTCACAATGAAACAGTTGATCGGGTTTATATAGAACCCCCGGAAAACCGAGAAGAATCAGACGAAGATTCCGGAGATGAATCTGGTGGTGGACTAGACAATTTATCAGGCAAACAACTTCAAGCGTCTGCAGAAATAGTATTCAATAGTGGAGGACGAATTGGTACTGACGATTATGGAAATACTGAAGATATTGCACATAAAGACTCTAATGAAGGTAATACCATACTCCATACTAAATCTGGTAAAAATAAAAAAAATAGTAAACTGGTTGAAAAATCGTGACTTACCCGAGATTACAAACCAAAAGATATTTCCAATTTCAAATTTCTCGAAGTATGAAAATATGTCACCAGTAGACCTGTTTGAGCTTTTCATTACTGATGATATCATACAGTTACTTTGTGTTGAGGCTACTCGATACGCTCAATTTAAAAATTGTTCAGACCCAAAAATTACAACAGAAGAAATGAAATGCTTTTTAGCAATTCTTATAGTTTCTGGTTATGATAAAAAGCCATCAAAAAAAAGTTACTGGGATTCTGGAGATGATATGCGAAACACAGCCGTTTATAATTCCATGCGCCGTGACAGATTTATTCAGATCATGAGATTCGTGCATTGTGCCGATAACACTCTTCTTGAACCCAACGACAAACTGACTAAACTCAGACCTCTTATAAATAAGATAAAAACTAACTTTCTGAGACATTACATTCCGGATCAAGAAATCGCCTATGATGAAAGCATGATCGAATACTTTGGAAAACACGGATGTAAGCAGTATATTCGAGGGAAACCCATCCGGTTTGGATATAAAGTCTGGTGTCTCAATTCCAAAAGCGGTTACCTTATCAATTTTGAGGTTTATCAGGGAAATATGCCAAATTCTAATCGAGAGCATCAAGAAAAATTTGGTTAAAGCAACAGTCCTTGCTTTGGTAAGCAAAGTTATTGCAGCTTATTGAAGAGATGCTCGAGGAAACTAGATCATTGCCATACCATTTTTATTTTGATAACTTATTCACATCCATCGATATTCTTTATTATTTAAAAGAGAATGGTTATGAAGCAACAGGGACAGTTAGAGAAAATAGACTAACAAAGAATTGTCCACTCCGTACAGTAAAAGAGTTAAAAAAGACACCTAGAGGTACTTATGACTATGCTGTAACCACAGATCAACAAGTAATGGTGACACGCTGGATGGATAATTCTGTAGTTACTGTAGCATCAACTGTTATGGAGTTTCTCCAGTATCGAATGCAAGCCGATACTCATCGACTGAAAAAAAGAAAATAGGGATTCCTAGACCTAATTGTATTGGAAAATACAATGCTTTTATGGGGGGTACCGATCAAATGGATGCGAATACAAATGTTTATAGAGTTGGAATTAGAGGCAAGAAATGGTGGTGGTCCATCTTTACTTGGCTACTAGACACATCTATCCAAAATTCGTGGATAATATATAGAAAACATCACCCAGGTGCACCCCAACTGAATTTTCGAAGAGAAATAGCACATGTGTATTTAAAAAGGTTTCAAAATCTACCTAAAGCTGCTGGACGACCAGCTACATATTCACCTGAAAGCAGGATTGCTGTCGATATTAGGTACGATCACAGTGATCACTATGTTGAATATGTTCCGAATGATAAAAGAAGACGTTGTGCCGGCAGTCACGCACAATCGAGCGCTGTGAGAACACAATGCGGCAAATGCAATGTAGGGCTGTGTATTCAGTGCTTTAGTGACTTTCACAAACAAAATTGAAGCTTTGTAAGTGATTTTCATATTTTCATAATTTTTATAAACTTAATTTGGACACCCCTATTATAGAAAATATGAAAAATTATAGCAAATTCCAAAATTATAAAATTCAATACTTAATGGGTTAAGATGGAAGTGAAAGAAATAGCTGAGCTTATGCACCATGTAGATAATAATATAAAACGTTCGGTTTTAAGTAAGAAAAAAAAAACCGAACAGTTCAGTTTTGTAAAAAGATCAAATATTCCAAGAACATTGTTGTATAAAATATATGTGTATATAACAGAAAAATCATTCCAAAATTGAGGACAGACATAATTCCAAAATAGCACTGATATTATCTTATAATAGACATTACTATGATTTATATTTAATTTTAGGTAGCATTATTTAATAAAGAAGAAATTTAAGAAGAACAAGAAGCATTATTGAATAAACTTGTTGCAAATAATTAAATGACAAAGTAATATTACCGACGAGGCACCAATACAAGCACCTCAAAGGCTAAATAGGAAGAGACATTCTATCCAACGGGTACTTATATTGTTTAGAAGTGTGTTCGCGACTTTCCCAGTACACTGGAGAATCCAAAAATGACATTTGATAAAGCTCCAACTAACAAAGCGGTAATTTTAAATACATTAACATGTCAGGGTGTTGCCAAAGGTAGAGTAAGTATACACCAATGAAGTAAGCAAGTTTCAATGTTGATTTCCACATCCAAATGCCATCGAAAGGGGAGAAAAATCGTAGTCCCTTGCACAACATTTCTTACCTTCCACAACAGGACATACAATAAACCTGAATCAAACTACCAAGCTAGCTAATATCTCTAAATCAAAATGATGATTCTCAAAGTCTTCTAAAAACATGGAAAACGGTATTAAAGAAAAAGTCAAAAATACATCAGGCCAAAAGATCGACAAGTAGGATTTCTCCTAATTACACACGGACCTCTTCTTCTTCTTAGGGTGCCTGTCCGTTCCCAACGTTGGCGATCATTCTGACTATAATGATTTTATTCGTTGCTATACGAAATAGCTGTGTTGAGGTCTTTCTATACCATGCTCTCAGGTTAGCAAGCCAGGATATTCTTCTTCGTCCTAGGGCTCTTTTTCCTTCAATTTTACCCTGCAAAATGCATTGGAGTAGCTCGTATCTGCCTTGATTTCTCATTATATGTCCCAAGTACTCCAGCTAACGGCTCTTGACAATGTTGACCAAATCCGCGGTTGTGTTCATCCTCCACAGTACTTCGTCATTGATGACTTTGTCTGTCCATGGTATCTTTAGGTTTCTTTTGTATAACCATAATTCAAAAGCCTGAAGTTTTGATATAGTTTCTGCCTTCAATGCCCACGTTTCTACTACATACAGAAGCACTGAGTATACGTAACATTTAAGGAGTCTTATTTTTGTTTTCAAGGTGAGGTCATGGCTTTTGAACACAGAGCTCATAGTAAAGAATGCACTTTTCATTAAGTTTTGCAGCCCTTCTATGGTATGGTATTGGAAAACACACGGACCATGGACAGGACATCTACTAATGTTATTTTCCGCTACAGCTTGTCTTTGGCTTCAAAACCAAACCTTTTCTTGGTTTACTACTCTTTTACTTAGACTGCACACAAAGTAGTAGGTAAACCATTATTGTTTGGTTTACTTTAGTTAGGTTAGGTTATAGTTTGTCAGTTACTTTACAATAAAGTATATTTATTTTGGAAACCATACGATTGCGTCAGTCATGCCCCATTTTGACCTGACTATTGAGTTTATCTCATTATTAAAACGAGTGTGTACATCGTTGATATCTAGGATAACACTTTTTACATATATTTTTCATAAATATTTTTCAAATAAACAATACACAAAACCTAGCTTTTAGTAAAAATTTCAACATTGACCGATTTACAAAGAGAAATGTTGACATTGGGCGGACAATGATAGAAATGATATCAAGAATTTAAAATTATCATCAATATTCAGTTACTATAGAAAATAACGTTAATATCTAGCCTTTGTCGACAAATTTGTATAAAATAAAAATGAATTTGTATAAAAATAACTGTGTCTGTTCAATTCTATATCCAAAAACAAAACTTCGCTCCGAATCTCTGGGCCTATCTTTTGTTTACAATAAAACATACTAAACTTTATGTTGATTATCCTTATGCTGTTTCTTCACACCTTCTGATCTCATTTACTCTTATACCAAAACATATACGGCCTTGCCTCAAATAATTCTTATATTAAAAGAAATTGTTGATTTAAAAATCTCTTCTTACACTGTCATGGCTTTCTGCTGCCACAAACAACTTTACAAACTTTTTTCACGATTCACTACTTTATCTCATAACGCCCACACCTTTTTTTCTTATCACAGGAAACAACCTTTCCTCTTGCAGTTCTCTCTTAGACTCCTCGTTTTTCCTTTGTCCAAAAAAAACCAAACTAACTTTCCTTCCTCTCACTTCTAAAATCGCTCTCTCGAACCAATCAAATCGCTCAAAACAAAAATATCTTACCATCTCCTCTCTTTATCTCGTCAAACTTTCCTTGGCTCACCATACTGTCTTTTATTAGAATCCACTATCAAATTCATTTGTCAACAAAACCCTAAAGACCGGTCATTGTTTTATGAATTTACAGTTACACACTTTTAAACTTTTCATTGTGTGATGACGCAGTTTACCTACATTAATTACATATTAGTAATCTAAAGAAACAGATGCCTGCATATTCCAACTTCTTTAAAATTTGAGATTTATAATGTATATATATATATATATATATATATATATATATATATATATATATATATATATATATTAAATTGGCCAAATATATGGCCTAGGAGGACAAATTCGTTTAACTTCCCGTGCTCGAATCGGTATCACTAAAGTGTTATCATCATTTCGGCCTATCCCAGCCATCGTCAGACACTTGGCTGATACAAATTCAAACACGGAAAGTAGAACGAATGTCTCCTAAAGGTTCACCACTACAGTCGTTTGCGAGCAGAGGCGCCACCTGCTTTGGCGGCCGTGAACGAAAACGATATAATCACATCGTTTTCTACCTCTGGGCTATGCGAAATGTGTAAAGCATAAATCTTTTAGCAAAAAGCTGCTATCGCTTTGTTGTATTAAATTGGCCAAATATATGGCCTAGGAGGACAAATTCGTTAAACTTCCCGTGCTCGAATCGGTATCACTAAAGTGTTATGATCATTTCGGCCTATCCCAGCCATCGTCAGACACTTGGGCTGATACAAATTTAAACACGGAAAGTAGAACGAATGTCTCCTAAAGCTTCACCACTACAGTGGTTTGCGAGTAGAGGCGCCACCTGCTTTGGCGGCCTTTGTTTAACGAATTTGTCCTCCTAGGCCATATATTTGGCCAATTTAATACAACAAAGCGATAGCAGCTTTTTGCTAAAAGATTTATTCTTTACACATTTCGCATAGCCCAGAGGTATAAAACGATGTGACCCAGAGGTTAGTGAAACCATAGACAATGCAAGCGGGTTTTCCAAATAGACTTGTACAGTGAATACGACAATACAATAGAATATTTAGAATATTTAAAACATATATTTCTCCGTTAGTTCTTAAGAATTTGTAGAAACCGATTAGCATGTTAATGGTTTTTAGAAAATTTATAATTGTAGGTAAAAATTGTTGCTTGTTATCTGAATGAAGAAATGGGGATATGTATGACGAGCTTTGATTGGAAGAGATTGAAAAAAGTGGGATGGTTTGTAAGAATGAGAGTTAGCTAGATTTTTAAGGAAAAAAGATAATCAGTTGGTTTCCAAGGGTACAAGGCGAACAGTCGTTGTTCTCTGGTCGCAGCAGAAGTGAATGTTTGTGAGTTTCGTGTAGTTAGTGTGTCTGACAGAAGCTGATCCAGTAAAATATTGTAAGTTATATATTTCTACTTATATTTTAAGAGTCACTGTTCGGGCCAGAACGAGAGATTCAGTTTTTCGAGAGGAGTAGAGGCAAGCATAATTTGAACGATACGTGCATTTGAAGGAGATCATTAAAGACGATAGACTCGATTAGATAGTGTAGGCTACAAGGAACAAGGATTTGGACAACTCATCATCAGAGAGATAGTTCTACTATTCATGAGTTTTTCTTTAATTAACAATACAATTTTACAATTGCTTTAGAAAAGATAGGAATATTTTGATCAGGAGAGATAAAACAACAATTTTTATTTGAAATTTTTAATTTATATTGTATGAACCATTAATTTTTGAAGCTATAGTACGTAGAACAAAATTTTGATAATCATTATATGAGATATTTTTATTGAAGATATTTGAGTGTGAATTTTATTTCAATATATTTTGTTTCAATATATAATGTTGTATCATATATGTTTTTTATTATTCCGGTATTCTTTGGACCTTACCTATCATAATGTAAACCATAGATATTGAAGCACGAGTATAACCTTGAGATAATAGAATTAAATAGTGTGATAGAATCATAATTGCATCATTTAAATAAGTTTAATTGATTAATTAATTAAATAATAGCTTAATAAATATTCTATCTGCTTCAATATCCTTAAAGGAAAACCATGTATATGTTAATGTGCTAGTAGTGAAAATTGCAACCATAGGCGTTAGCTTAATTTAGAATAAAGTAATATTCAGTTTATTTAAATAATACTAGAATTTAATTGAATTCGACAGTCTAAATATAACCTGAGGCAATTAACCCACTTGATAAAATTCTTTTCCGAGACCATTATCCCCAAGTCCATTATTTCATTGTTTTCGTATTCGAAAAAAACATAATTGCTAACAGTTCGATCGAAAAATGCCGTCTAGATTCAGTCGATAAGTTTGTCGGCGTTTCCGGAAGTTTCGTTGAAAGTTCCGAGTTTACCTTCGATGTTTTGTTGCCGAGATTCCTAAATGGATATTTGAGACACTGTTGCCATCTTTCAACAATATTATACGTAGAAGAACGAAAATTTAATGACATCTAATAAAATGCAGGTATGTGAATTACGACACCAACTGTACGAGGTCTCGTAATCAATTTGATTAACAACGTTGCCAATTTTAAATTATTTAACAATGAATAACCTGTATAATACTCTGTTTAACATGTTATGAGATAGAATTTTGCTTTCTTAAGTTGTTATAATTATACTAAATTTCAATAGACGATGCAGGCTATGTAAACAACGATACAATTGTATTTTAATTGTTAAATATGTTCAAAATGTATCTACTCGTTCCGATAGTAACAGTACAGGGTTACGCAATTTAACTGTTACCTATTCAAATGACAAAATGTGTGAAAATAATCAAAATTTCAGAATCCACTCACTTTAGCTCGATGTGCCCATCTTTTGCCTTGACTATGGCCTTCAAACGATCAAAAAACGAGTTGCATGATGCACAAATGTGATCTTCCGGTATTTTGGCCTATGCACGTATAATTGCTTTCTTCAGCGCACCCATACTGGCATATTTTTTAGTCCTCACCTTCCTCTCCAAAATGGACCTGATGGAATAGTCCATCATATTTGCATCTGGTAAATTCAAAAGCCATTATGTGAATGAAATGAAGTGTGGAACATGGTTTTTTAACCATTCTTGGTTCACACTAGTTTTATGAGACGGGGCCGAGTCTTGTTGGAACGTCCATGGTCTACGATCGAAATGTTTGCGTACCTACGGCTCTACAGCAGCTTCTAAAACATTTTTTCGATAATAAGTTGCATTGACTTTGACACCAGATTCAATAAAAACGGTTGGAGAGCGTCCATCGGCGGTTACAGCTGTCCATACCATTACTTGAGATGGGATTCTTCGGGTGGCCGTTCGTAAGCTCAAACTTTCGTAGGTGCGTTCGGTCAAGTAAACACGATCATTTTGAGAGTTTACGAACATCTCAATAGGAAAATTTTTCTCATCAGAGAACACTATGTTCGGAAATTCGCCACTTTCGTGCAGGCGTAACAACTCCTTTGCTCTTTCAAGCCGAACTTTTTTTTGCTTTGGTGTAAGATTGTGTGCTTTTTGGAACTTGCAGGGCTTGATCTTGAGCTCCTTTTTCAATAATCGTTGCATGCTTTGCTGGGATATTTTCTGTTCTTTGGCCATTTGATTACCACTACGACGTGGATTTCGCTCAAGTCGAGCCTTTACTTTCCGAACTATTTCAGGTGATGTTGCTGTTTTTTTTTCGTCCACCACCATAGCGTTTGGCAATGCTACCAGTATCATTATAACGAGTTATGGTGCGATACACAAACATTTTATTCACTTTGAGGTGTTTGAGCTGAAGAACAATAGCTGGTTGTGATTTTCCAGCCAAATATAACGCAATCACACTATAACATTTAAATTCCATTGCGAATAACTTTTGTTCTATGTATAAAACTTAAATGCAAATGCATTTTACGGCTTATAAACAACATACTGAAGTGTTATCGGGCTAACTTTGACGTAGCTGTCATTATCATTTGCCAGTTCAATTGTCTAACCCTGTATATTATTAAGATCACTTTATAAATTTTTCTCTTTTCTCGATTATTAGTTTTTATTGCATAGTATATAAATTAGGTATTGTAATCACTGAATACATAGTTAGTGAAAAAAATATTCACATTAATTAAATTAATGAATAATCTATACGATTAGTCAATTAATGATTGTCCGAGAATATTCAAAAACTAAACGAAATAACCATCTCTATTTTGCTGGAAAATTGCTACTCGACGTTGCGTTGTCGGGAAATAATACAGGTTCGGACCAAATTTACTATTTTGGTATTGAAGTGTATTTTGAATGGATTTGTTAGTAATGCTTTTGTCATTTTGATGCTTAAAGGACAATTTGTTTTTATGTTGTTAATAATGAATTACTAATAATTAGCTATTATTAGTTTTAAAACTATTACTGTTGTTGAAAACAAAAATTTCGTTTGTTGATTCTGCTGATAAATTAGTTGAAAATACATTGAGTCTTTTCCGAAAACGAACGAATTTGAAATGTATTTAACTCAACAACATGTAACAAACAATAGAAAATTCCAGGTTAGTGCTTGGAGATATTGTGAAAAAAGTGGCGAGTATAATTGAAGTTTGTGATCGAAGTGTATTTACGGTGATTAAGGAATTTTTTTATGATAAGCAAAATACCCACTGTAGATGGGGTTTTAAAGGGGAACGATGATCCTGAGTTGTCGAATTTGACAAAAATCACATAGAATATTTAAAAAAATTAGTTTTACTATCAACACATGAGAAGAAACGTCCTTTTATTATACAAAGGCGACATTGTGTGTGACAACAAGATTATATTCAACAGATAAGAACTTATAGAGAAGAGAAGCGCATTTATTGTTTCGATGAGACATGGTTGAAAGCTGGGCATACAAAATCTAAAATATGGGTAGATACCACAGTAAAATCTTCTAAATACGCTTTTTTGGATGGATCAACAACCGGATTAAAAAATCTTTTAAGTAATTTATTATATTCTACATATTTCAAATCTGAAACCCTACAAATACTTTCAATTTTTAGGAAAAGGTAAATTTGTCACGTTAGCAGCGAGAATGGGTTTGTTTCAAATCCACTCTGGGCATTTGAGTCGAATAAGTCTGGTGATTACCATGAAAAGATGATTAGATCAAGAGATCCAGAGATAGATAAATCGCTTGAAAATTGGTGAAAATTGTCTCCAATGTATTACCAATATAAGAAGACAAATATATTATTGATATAAGGTTGAATTCTCGAATAAATGAACTTTGATAAAATGAAAGTCAGATATCGAGCACAGTTTTATTAATTAAATCTTGCTTAAGTACTTTCGCTTCCTAGAGCATCTTCAGGGGCATCTGAAATAAGCCAAGAAACATTTTTGTAAATGAAAAAAATCAATTAACTTCGATAAAAAGCTCGAAGTTGAAGGTTGATAAAAGTTTTTATGTGATATAACGTTTTATATTTACTTCGTCAATTCTGGCCTATCCCACACTTTATGGAGAATGTGATAAACATGAAATTGAATGTAACGCATTGTGCTCTATTGTGAAAGTCGTGGAAAATTTTCTTGACAACAATAAATCGGAAAGTTACCGGGATATAGTGGAAGAAATGCTTAACAATTTTAACAAACACAGTTGTCATATGAGTAATACCAGGTGACAAGGACACATGTCACCTTAAGGTTTCCGTTAATACCGGGAGCCATTCTCTCTCCTGTTGCCGACCAGAATGTAGCTTCACATATTTTTTAATTAATTTTACACTGTTTGTCCTTGTTTATTGTAGTGTTATGTGCACTTGTATGTTTAATTGTTTGTTTATGACATTGTGCGCTTATTGGATAGCCTAAAATTCTGCTAAGCAGATATCTGCCTTTCATTTTATCAAAAATATATTATTATTCTTGACAACGCATCGTACTATTCTTGTAAAATTAAGAAAATATGAACAAGTGCATCTAAAAAAGCAATATCCAGAATTGGCTCCGTTCCAAAAATATAAAATTTAATAAACATATCCTTAAAGTAGAGCTTCTTTTAATCGTAAAAAAACATGCTATACCAGAATAAACTGGTATTGAGGCTTCCTCTTTATCACTGTGGGTTAAACCCCATAAAAATCATAGTGCAGGAAAAAACACCACCGTAAAATTTTCAGTTGTTATAAATATATTTTATAATTTAATTTTGTCAATTATAAATATGTTCAAGAAAAAGTAGATAAGAAAATGTGACGGCTGAAAAATATAATTGAAACACTTTTAAACCACTTGTTATAAACGTTGATAATAGTGACAGAGTATCCAGTTCATCAGAAAAATGTTTAAAAGTAGCCGAGATCTCGATCTCTGCCGTATATTTACGCCGAACTCAAACAAATTACGAATCACTTTTTATTTTTATTCCAAAAAACTAACTAGTTTGCAATATTTAAACTTTTTGGAATCGTACAAGTAACTATAACAAAAATTATAAACATATCTTATGTTTTTTGAGAACACCCTGTATCTAAAAATTTTTGGCCATTTGTGACATAAAAATATAATTTCTTGGTTTTTTTTCGTCCTGTATAAATGGTTAATATTGTCCAATATCACTTAAAAACAATCAGGTTCTTTGTTTTGCAAAGTTAAAATATAAATATCGTATTTTACAAGATAATACTTCTGGCCAAACGAAAATATAATCGTAAATGCGGTCCTGTCAGAAGCCTGCACGTGCAAATGTTTGCGTCCACTGCATAGTTTATTGAAATTTAGTATAGATTTAACTATTTAAGTCCGTTGTCCATTCTCTTTTATTTATTTAAAGTTTTTTATTAAGGATTTAATGGCATGTCTTTAAACCGCCTACCAGTTTATTCAATTTCATATAATTACTTTTTATTCTTGTTCTTTTTTATTTGTAATTTTAGTCATGGTGTATTTTTATTTGGATACCCCTACTCTCTACATGCTTAGGTTATTACTTCACTTTTTTTTAAGATGTCCCACACTCCGAAGTTGTATGCTAAGCAAAAAACAGAAGTTTTCGGGTATCAGCTTACTAACTGACCAAAAGATGTACAGCATTTTACCGCCATTTTTATATAATATTTTGTTTCAAATGCCACAAAAAATCCCCTTTAATGCAGACGATACAGCTAGATACATGGCAGCAAAGGGTAATCAAATAATTACCAAAAACTGAAAACACACCTAAAGAGAATAGCAAACTGCCCAGACAAATGAAAATTCAAAATCAAAGGCTTCTATCATCTCGAGTCAACAATCCAAGCACCAAGAAAAGAAGTAAAGATAAGAGGAAACAGAATGCCAGGACAGGAAAATTCCCTTATCAGTCCTACGTTAAAGAGGTGATGTTGCATGCAGTACAAATTTAAAATTCCACAACAGAAACTAACTGAAAGTAGCACAAGGTAACAAAATCAACTCTCCAAACACATCACCGAGACAGGTGGCCGTGAAGAGAACCTAGAATTTTTACTACCAGGCTACAAGAAGACTTTTTAATACCAGAGATATCCTAACCAAAAACAGGGTGCAGAGGTTATACCGAGAGAAACATAAACTAACTAACGCCCTGATCAAGTTCTACCTAGGTAGTTGCTGAAGACAATCATGCAGTCCAAGACAGCATTTGGTGCAAAAACAAAATGATGACAAAGCAAAAAAACATCGTTTAAATCCAAAATACACAGGCTTATCTTTGTAATGTAAACGTAATGGCAAAATGTCTGTTAAATTATTACCATATTTCATAACCTGTATCTAAAAATTATAGATCATTACTTTTATTACGTTATACTGCACCCAATTTTAAACTGAAGAAAAATTGTGTTGATTATTTCAACTCATCAATAAAACTAAATTCAAATTTGTTATTAAAAATTATCTGATATTTTATATAATCAGAAATTAGAAAATCATCTATATCCATAATTTTTTCTTTTATTATAAATTACATATACTTTACTTACCGTTGCACGTCATCCGCGTCATACCCCGTGAGGTGCATGATACCAACACGAAATATTTAGGTGGTAGGTGTGTTCTTTTTAGAATGACTTTGCCGAGGACACTGGCAGTACAGCCACTAGACATATTTAATTATATACGCATAGAAATAATATTTAAAGATTTTTATTAATATGAATATGTTTCATTTAATTTGTATAAATGCATTATAAAGCGTTTTTATTAAGAACATTTGTTCGGAACACACTGTAACTGTAATCGAACGAAGGTGAAATTTTGGCCTAAATTGGTAACACTTATTTGAAAGTTGCGGTGTTGACACTTTTTGTACTTTATTATTTTGAATTTTAAAGTGAATACCTCTTGTTTTATATTTTTACCTATTTAATAAAATCTGTTCTTTTTAGAACAAAATTAGTGTGTTTTATTTCAAAAATGTCACGTAATGCCGGGTCCAGACCAAGCAGACAAAACGAAAACACAATTCTGAAACAAAAACACGATAAACCGACGACAAAATTTGTCGTCAAAAACAAAACAAAATTGAGACAAACTGTCCACACCAGAACAACAAAATATAAAAACAAAACTCAGTTGGTGACGTTGTTGTTGTGATTAGTGTTGGTTAACCATGTGGCGTTTTAATCAAGAAAAAAATGAAACTGAAGATTTATTGCTAGCCGCAAGTTGTTTTTTTTTGCTCTCATCATCATCCCAGGTTGCTAAACGAAAACCCAAACGTTTTTGGATTAGACCAAGCCTAAAAATGCGAGAAAGTTGTTCGATAGACAAATTGTTAGTTCAGCTGCGCGCAGATGATATTGGACTAAGTTGTGAAATTCGATCAAGCTTCAAAAATTTTTTAAGAATGTCCACCGAAGATTTTGAGAATCTGATATGCCTTGTTGGTCCTGCAGTTGCAAAAAGACATACTAACTTTAGAAATGCTATAAGTGTAACAAGACGGTTAGCAATCACTTTAAGATTTTTAGCAACAGGTGAAGTCGGATGCTCCCTGTAAAGTTCTATTAACTTGCATGTATTTTGTGTATTCCACTTTTTGTCCCCCGACATGTTTAGAAAAATACACTAGTATTTATTTAATCACTACACAACAGAAAAATACACTTGATTTTAATAAAAATTGTACATTCTATTTCTCCTACTGCTTAACTTGTTTTGGCACGCACACGCGTCCACACTGCGTCGACAACTTGTCGTCAAAAACACAGACAAAACACAGACCTTTTGATCTTTACCGACCTGAGACGGGACCTGAAAAAGTTTTCAAATCTGCAAACAAAACAAAATTGTTTCACAAATGTCTCAACAAATGTTTTCGATTTGTCGCCACTTTGTCGCGAAACATGAATGTTTTTGTTTTGTCTGCTTGGTCTGGACCCGGCATAAGAATTTAAATAGTCGTTGTAAAGAGATGGTAATACTTTTGCAATAATTATGTGACCTATTTGATTTAAAATGGATTTACGATTTTTTTATACTTTGGCAACTATGTCAACTTCGATATCTGTTAATGATAATGACGTTTCAACGGTAAGT
Organism: Diabrotica balteata; assembly: GCA_918026665.1. Lineage (NCBI taxonomy): Eukaryota > Metazoa > Arthropoda > Insecta > Coleoptera > Chrysomelidae > Diabrotica > Diabrotica balteata. Next base: position 44,192,835 of record OU898277.1, read on the forward strand.
AAATTAGATGGACTGTATGTCAAAATTTGATTGCATCTCTTTACGTATATATATATATATATATATATATATATATATATATATATATATATATATATATATATATATATATACGAAGAAGGTTGCGTTTCTATTTAATTTAAGTCTCTTACCACTCCCTGACACGTGTTTTTGGGTCTACCTGTCATCAGAAGGAGTTTGTAAGAAGACTCAAAACAAATCAAAACGCACCGATTACTCAGGCAATTACATGAAAATAACTACCAGAGTATGCAACTAGAGACCTCTAGTGAGGAAAGATGAAGATACGTCGATAGCAATTAAAGTAAACTAGGCTTAAACAAGCCATTCAAAGCGGTACTGAGAATAAACATATTCCACTATGCACCAACGTATAGTCTGATGACGGGTAGACCCAGAAACACGTGTCAGGGAGTGGTAAGAGACTCAAATTAAATCAAAACGCAACCTTCTTCGCATATTAATCGTCCCTACTCGACACAATGAGTACAAAAATTGATGGTAATTTATATGGGTAAATTGTTGGTGCATAGTGGAATATGTATATTCTTAGTACCGCTCTGAATGGCTTGTTTAAGCCTGGGTATACAGTTTACTTTAATTTCTATCGACGTATCTTCATCTTTCCTCACTAGAGGTCTCTAGTTGCATACTCTAGTAGTTATTTTCATGTAATTGCCAGAGTAATCGGTGCGTTTTGATTTGGTTTTGAGTCTTCTTACAAACTCCTTCTGATGACGGGTAGACCCAGAAACACGTGTCAGGGAGTGGTAAGAGACTCAAAATAAATCGAAACGCAACCTTCTTCGTATATTTATCGTCCCTACTCGACGCAATGAGTACAAAAATTGATGGTAATTTATATGGGTAAATTGTTGGTGCATAGGGGAATATGTTTATTCTCAGTACCGCTCTGAATGGCTTGTTTAAGCCTGAGTATACAGTTCACTTTAATTGCTATCGACGTATCTTCATGTATATATATATATATATATATATATATATATATATATATATATACATATATATACGGTTTGACTATATAGAAAAAACTGGTCGTAAAAATCGAATATATTTTGAAATTTTGAATAAACAAACATCTTAATAGATTTTAAAATAAAGAAGGATGGTAAAAAAATAATATAATTTAAAAAAAATTCAAAACTTTTATGCTCCTTTGGTGGTTAATAAGTTAAAAGCTATATTGTAATTTGTTTTTACTTAGAATGTATTTATTTCATTAATCTTAATAACATTAGACTCCTAAGCACTACCCTTTACCAAATAAACAGCTTGGGGCAATTTCATTCTAGATATTCTTTACAATTAAAATTGAAAGCACAAGCCCAGAAAACACAATAATAAGCTGAGACCAGAAAGACCTGCGTCACAGTGTCTTGTTTGTATCATCAAAGGATACCATTTTTGTTACATTTAATAATAAAAGACATTTAATTTTTTATTATTAAGAGAGAATTTGGTTTCATTTGGTTTCTGCACTCAATTCAGAGACTTCTGAATCCACATTAGTACATATTTCAACTAATGAAATTCAGAATGTCGACGAAAAACATAATTTATTTATAAAATTTGTAAATTAAACAATTTTTTACAATATTCAACTTAATTTATTAACAAAAAATCAATATTGAAAACAAAACAAAAAAATGTTTATAGTCTTTAAAAAAATCATTTTCAACATAAATATTTCATCTTCTGGCCACTCATTTATTTCTTCTCAGAATGGTAACGTTTGTTCTAGGGTGTCAAAGTACCAGCCAGGTTGAGAAGCTGGGCTTCTAGGAATGGAACTTGCTTATTGGGGAGCTTGGTGAGTATGTGTCATAGGTGGCAGCATGTAGTTTTTAGGACCTCTTTTGCTTTGGTATTCGAGCTTTCTTTTGTACCGTTGGACGTACTTTTTGCAGAGAGGGAAGATTCTGCTTTCTATTGTGGGGATGTTGGCGGGTTGGTGGATTAATTTCGATGGATATTCTGAACCTTTTTCCATAAATGTTGTTAATGTTGTTCGTTCAGTTGCCATTATGAAGTTATTTTGGCGGTGGTTGAGGGTTGCATAGAGAACCTCCCTGTACTCAAGTATTGGCCTTATGCATGTTTTATATGTATGCAGGAAAGTTTGGTGTTGAGTGCTACCGAATTTACTAGACAGAGATCCAAGCAGATTAGCTCTACTTTTTGCCCATTCCTGGATGTATTTTATGTCAGTGTTCCAGATGTGATTCTTCTGAAATTGATTGTCTAGATAGGACACCGAGTTTCTGAAAGGGAGTTTTCTCTATAAAGCACCATTTGGTTGCCCTCATCTTCATATCAAGGGTTCCTGGATATCTGAAGAAGATGACTTGTGTTTTTGAAGAATTGAGAGTAACTCTCCATTTATTGCACTGTTTTACTAATTTATCTAATTGAACTTAGGCCTTGTTGAATACAGATCGCATCCTCCACGCTCCGTCAAGGTGCCAGATGAAACTAATGCAGTATCCTTTGCTTCTAAGAGGGTGGATTTGGTGTTGTTTGTTGTTTATGGGGAGAGGAATGTCCCTGTTTAAATCTGTGTAAAGTATAGGAGCTAAAATTGAGACCAACTAATATGTTTGGATATTTCGAAAAAAAAGTACGAACCTATAGAGCAGTGAATAAAAATGGATTGTGGAGAAGACTCTATCTCCCAACTTTATAGAATATTCCAGGGATCAGATATCTTTAAACATATTGGGATAAGACATCTGAGGTAGATAGGGCATGTAATGCGGATGGAACAAAATAACTCAGCTAGAAAAACACTTCTTGATAAATTCATTGGTCAGAGAAGAATAGAAAGACCCAAAACAAAGTTCATTGATTGAAGATACGATACACAATATGGGAATACGTGTTTGGAGGAGTAAGGCGTTGGATAGAAACAACTGGAGACATACTGGAGACATCAACTAATAAAAATAAGAGGTTTTAAACTAAAAGACCTATTTAAGTCAATACTATTGTTTGTGGAACGGTCAAGATAATGCAAATAAGAAGTATTCTAGGCTTAGTACCAGACAAATAACCAAAAAAGCGAGAGAACACAATATATTAATGCAACTCTATTTCGTAGATTACACAAAGGCTTTCGATTCAGTAATCACCTCTAAAGTGTAATAGGAAATATGGTAGTGCCTAATTACGTAGTTAACCTAACAAAAGGTCTGTATGATAAAAACTCCTCCTCCTCAAACCTAATCCCTTTTGGGATGTGGTGACACCATCAGCCAAAAATATAAACTCAGATATATAGATAAAAACCTGCAACACGATGGGCAGACGTAATGAAGAATCTGGTAGAAAAATCCTTATCTATAGCAGTCCATCTGACACTGGACTGCATCCAATGGAGATAGCAAGCTAACAACATTTAGTGTCACCACCACCTGACAAGGGCTCAAGCAATGATGAGAAAGAGGCTTAATAAGATTTCTTAAGCTTCTAGATAGGTAATTAAATTTTGTAACCTTGAAAGTAATATTAAAGTTATATGTTTTCTGTGTCAAGTTATATTCGGTGTATGCAGTATCTGTTATACTCGTAATATATATTCTTGCATATTTGTCGATTACAATTTTATAATTTTTAGTTGTCTACTCTAGAGTTTTTGTTATTGTATAGTTTAGATTACTTTTTTAGCAGTGTTACCCACTTTATTTGGACGGCTTATTTGGATGGCTTATGCAAGGATAAATAAATAAAAAAAGGTCAATAAGGGGTAAAAACATTCAGCGCTGTAGTCTAAAAGAAGGGCTTAACATCGCAATAATCATTTGTGTAGCTCCGCATTCTTGCAAATAGGAATATCCTTAATGATTTTCTCTCTTTTGCTGTTTTGTACGAAGATTGACATTAAAGGAGAAATAAAATAAATATACCTTTTATTATTTTCGAAATGTAATCGTATTATTGCGTCCATTTGGCCATTAAATTTAGATCTAAGCATATCGGTGGATATAATTGTTAGTATCGATGTAATAATTTTGATTGCCTTATTAATAGGATTAAGTTATTATTCAATTTGAAATTGGATTGCATATTATATTGATTTTATTAAGAATTAACACATCAATGAAATAACTAGTAACTAAGGTTACTTGCCACGTAATATTTGATCTATCCACAAAAATTATAAGAATTGGTGCAAATATGTGGATCTACTAAACACGGCGTCTTACAGCTAAAAAAATATTATTTATTACATTAAAAATACTGGATCACTGAAAAACTCGTTCTTTCATCATTTGTTCATTGACTGAGTCGTGTCCTGGAGCTTTTTTAGAGTCTAGCTTTGTTTTTATAACGCATTGTACCTCATTTGATGTCATATATTGTATTTGTTCATCTGGTGTTATTTTTGAATCCAGAAAGGCTATAATTTGGTTATCTATGTCTTCTCGTATTGAAAGAGGTCTAAAAACTGTTTCAAGATGTGAAGCGAAAATTTCTGCTTACTCCTTATTTATTTTTGCCGAACTTCTATCCAGTTCTCTTGTAGGTGGGATAAGTTCTTTGGGCTACTTTAGTTTTTAGTTGCTTTGTGTAAGCTGTAATTGGTATTCTCTGTTGACGTTAGGTTTTCGACATAGTTTTGGAACCTCTTGTTTTTAATGCTTGATAGGTAATCTTTTAAGCGTTTATCTGTCCTGTTATAGTTTGTTTTATCTGCAGGGTGCCTTGTGTTTTGCCAGGTCTTTCTTGGGTGGCGTTTTTGTTTAATCTTCTCTCTTATACTAGTAGGACAGTGACTTCCGTTTTAGGTTCTGATCAATGATGGAGTTGATTGCCACTAGACATACTGAAAGGACCTAGGAAGCGATCATAGACTAATAAGAAAAAACTAGTAATTAACAAAAAACTAGAAAGAAAAGAATACATGAAAAAAGATACAAATGGACATCTGAAGAAATCAAAAATAGTGAATTTAAAAACAAGATAGTGCATGCATTAAATCAAGTTAGCATGCAGCAGATAAACTCCAATGATATTGATGATTTGAATAACCTTATTACCGAAACAGTGAATAAAAGCCTTCTGCAACTGAAAAAACCGAAAACAACATGCAATGAATTAGACAAAGAAATATTACAACAAATAGAAAGAAGGAAGATCTTAAATAAATCTAACAAAAGGGGAACCGACGAATATAGAGAACTTAATAGGCAGATTAGAAAAGGAATCAGACAACAAAAAAGAAAAGAAAACGAAAAATTAATAACAACAACTATTGAAAAAAATAAGAGTATGAAATGTCTCAGACCGACACTAGGACGACGTCAGATGATATCATTAATAGGAAAAGACGAAAATGAAATCACAAGTAGAGAAAACATACTGACACGAATAGAAGAATTTTACACAGAACTTTACAGATCACATCAACAAGATGATGAGATGAGACCAGCGCGGAAATTAATAAAAAATGTTGGATCAGAAATAATGCCAAAAGTAACAATTTCAGAGGTAACTTCAGCATTGGAAAACATGAAGAGAAATAAAGCTGCAGGAGAAGATAGTATTACCACAGATATGATATTAGAAGGAGGTAAGGAACTAATTGCAATTGTAACTAAGCTTGTGGACAGTTGTTTACATCAGGGCAAAGTCCCTAAGAGCTGGAACAACTCTAAAGTAATCTTATTGCACAAGAAAGGTGATAGTCGAAAATTGGAAAACTACAGACCCATCAGCCTACTGTCACACCTGTTTAAAATACTCACCAAAGTCATAACTACTCGACTAACAAGGAAATTAGACGAATACCAACCATATGAACAGGCAGGTTTTAGAAAAGGCTATTCAACTTCCGATCACCTGTTAACCACAAAAATATTAATAGAAAAATGTAACGAATACAAGTTTCCAGTTTTCCTTGCATTTGTAGACTACGAAAAAGCTTTCGATACCATAGAACACACGGCCGTAATAAACGCAATGCAAAATTGTAGAATAGACAGCAGATATATTAACTTAATAAAAGAAACTATGAACCAAGCTACAGCTATATACTACCTAAATGAAAATGAACACACGAACCCTGTACCATTAAACAGGGGAGTCAAACAGGGAGATACTTTATCACCCAAACTGTTTACCTTAGTTTTGGAGGACGTTTTTAAAAACCTAATTTCGAAATATAAGGGAATAAACATCAATGGCCGCTACCTCAGTAATCTACGATTTGCAGATGACATAATCCTGATAGCTACTGACCTACAACAAATGCAAACCATGCTTGTAGAACTTCATACCGAATCTTCTAAAATAGGACTGAAAATGAATTTAAACAAAACAAAAGTCATGCACTCCGAAGACACCGTGACAATAATAAACGATAAAGTTATAGAAAAAGTTGAAGAATATATATACTTGGGACAAAAAATAATCCTAAATAGGGAAATTCAGACTAAAGAAATAAAAAGAAGAAGAAAGTTAGCTTGGGCAGCATTCGGTAAACTGAACTATATACTCAGAAATCAACAAATTCAATTACATCTTAGATCTAAAGTTTTTGATGCATGCATTATTCCGATATTAACTTATGCGGCACAAACATGGACAATCACAAAAAAGAATATGAATATACTTAAAGTCACTCAACACGCGATGGAAAGAGCACTGCTAGGTATATCACTTAAGGACAAGAAAACAAACACATGGATAAGACAGAAAACCAAAGTCACCGATTGTGGTGCAAAAAGCATTAAAGCTGAAATGGGAATACGCTGGACATGTAGCTAGGAGCGATCTAAACAAATGGCACAGATCAATTTTAACCTGGAGACCATACCAACACAAAAGACCCAGAGGCAGACCTCCTATGAGATGGACAGATGATCTGAAAAGGACTGCCGGGAAAAATTGGCTACAAGTAGCGTACAATAAAAACCAATGGAAAGGAAGACTTGAAGAGGCTTATGTTCAGATGTGGACGTGAATGGCTAGACGAAGAAGAAGAAGAAGAAGACATACTGTATTAATTTTGTAATTTTTTGTACTTGGTTTTCCAATTCTTGGTGTATTTTTAAAGATATATTGAGGTTATATACATATTGATATGTATCAGTGGTTTTGGTTTTTGTTTAATATTTGTATGAATAGTAGCTATTACTGTGTTTTTTATTTCAGTTTATATTGTAATGGGTCCATTCCAATCCTCTTTAATCACGTTGGTTGCCTGCATGTCATTTTTGTCTACTTTATTAAGGAGGTATAACCCGACAAGCGAGAGCTGGCGGGTTGCGCGTAGAAGAAATTGAAAAGTGTTCACCGTTTAAGTCATGTACATCGTGTACATCGTGTATAACCGTTTAAGTACCTATACTATATACCTATAATCGCGATTAAGTACCTCTCCTATCTCTCTTAGAATAATTCCTTTTCTATTTTCGAGCAGGTGACCGCCAGCTCTCGCTTGTCGGATTATAATGTTTAATTCCACCTCGAATTAATACTGCCGCCCCAGCTCTGGCCAATCTTTCCACATCTGGATAAGCTGCCAGCATTTTATATGGCAAAATTTGGGATTCTGAAGCTATTTTTAAGGTAAGGTGTGTTTCAGGGACATTTTATTCCCTGGGTGTGGAATTTCTAAAAACTGTACCAGGTTAACTCATCTCTAGGGTTGGCTGGAGTGTTGGATTCAGGGTAGAGAATTATATTGGAGCCCATTTCCCCTTAAAAGAAGGAGATTCTGCAAACAGATGCCTTCCTGTTATCCTGCCTACCAACTACAACCACTCTTTTCTACTTGTGTGCAGTTGACTGTCGCACGTACCGTACTTCGAAAGTGAGATGGCCGCTGTAAGGCTAACGACACTTTTAGATCAGTACCTTCTCTTATCTATATCTTATCTCTGTCGTTGGTACGGCTAATGTTTCTCTTCTCTACTCTTCTCTTTCTATATTCCATCTCTTCTTACTTTCCGTCATCTTCGCGATAATTTCTTTCACAGTATAGGCATTTATATGTATATGTCGTTCGGAATCTATAAAGATATGTCCTAAACCAACCATGTATTTCAATTTGTCAATTTTATTGGTTACTAGGAATACTTCTTCTAGAGAAGATGGGATAGTCATTGAACAAATCAAAGAAGGAGGAGGAACGTTACTAATGTGCTGAAAAAAATGTTCAATGCTTGTTTGATAAGAGGCATAACCCCCTCCCAGTGGCATAATGCAATAATAACCATACTAACCTAACCAACAAAAAAGGTGACATTTCAGACCTAAAGAAATACAGACCTATTACTTTGCTCTCCCATACATAGAAACTATTCATAAAGATAATAATAAAACGGCTTGTGAACAAACTGGATAGTTACTAACCTTGTGAACAGGCTGGGTTCCGCTCCAGATACGGAACAAATGATCATCTGCAAGTTGTAAAAACGCTAATAGAAAAGTGTACAGAGTATAACAAGCCTATCCTTCTTATATTTGTAGATTATGAAAAGGCGTTCGGTACTATAGATCATCATAAAATGGTTCGAGCATTGGCTGACTGCCGCATTGACTACCGATATATTGCCTTGATTAAAAGTATTTACGAAACTGGTACAGCTTGTGTCCGCCTTCATGAAGATACCAAGAAGTTTCGAATAGAACGTGGAATTAGACAGGGTGATACTATCTTCCCTTAATTGTTTACAGCTGTTTTTGAATATATGTTCAAGCAGATGAAACGAGAGGATAATATGGGAATTAATATTAATGGTGAAGATCTGAACCACCTAAGATTTGCCGATGACATCGTTTTAATATCTGATAGAGTTGATAAAGCTACAAAAATGCTGCACACGCTCTATAAAGTGTCAAAATCAATTGGTCTTAAAATTAACACCTCAAAAACAACATTTATGACCAACCTTGTAGTTAGTAGTAAAATTCTGATTGAGAGTCATAGCATCGACCAAGTAATAGCTTACAAATATCTAAGGCATGAGAGTCGCCAAGGCCGAGATAATCAGACAACTGAAATAGAAAGAAGGATAGGTCTCACATGGGCTGCCTTTGGTAGATTGAATAACGTTTTGAAGTCTAGTATACCAGTTTGTTTAAAAAGAAAGGTTTTTAACCAGTGCGTTTTACCGGTTCTTACATATGGTGCAGAAACACTGACTCTGACAAAAAGAAAAATAGATAAAATAAGAGTTGCACAACGCGCTATGGAAAGATCAATATTAGGTATTACCATCAGAGATAAAGTACCAAACCTAGAAATAAGAAGAAGAACAGGAGTCACAGATGCAGTTGAAAAAATACTACTACTACTACTATCGGTTTACAGCGTTCTCCGACGCCTTCCAACTCCTAACCGCCATTCTTCTCTATTCAACCATAGGCCTGGAGGGATTTCTCTTTCCTCTAGTTCTTTTTCAATTCCCTTCTCGGTCTTCCTCTTTTCCTTCTCCCTTGTGGTGTCCACGTCAAAATCTGTTTTGGAATCCTGTCATCTGGCATTCTCTGTACATGGCCGTACCATATTAACTGTTTTGTTTTGTTTTGCCCATTTAGCCCTGGCTATTTTTTTTCAACTGAAACAAAACAAAACATATCGAAGCAGAGGACGACCACCTAGATGGACGGATGATATCAAGCGTATCACCACAAACTGGATGCAAGAAGCTCAAGACAGAAATAAGTGGAAAATTTTACGGGAGGCCTACATTCAGCAGTGGACAAATATGGGCTAATTGATGAGGAATACTTCTATTTCGTGTTTGTGTTGCTTTATATGGTTTTAATATTGAAACAAAACAGAAACCTTGCAACCTGATCAACCCAAAATCTTTCTACCTCTTACCAAACATGTCACTGACAAAATTAGTAGAACTCTTAACCCTCTAAACATCAAAACCATCTTCACTACTCACTTCACGTGGTTCAATCTCGTCAGATCCGTAGAAGACCAAATACCCAATAAAGAACATGTCCAACATCATATTCAGACAGGTCATAAAATGGATTTCAAAAAAGCAAAAACCATCGCTCCTATTCGCTTTTAAAATCGAGAATTATTTGTGAAGCCATCGAAATTAAAAAACGTACTACCAGCAGAGAACTACGAACGCAGAGAAGCGACACTCCTTTGATCTTGCGTAGGCAAGCCGCCAATGAGTGAAAATGACAGGAAAGCTACCAGCTAACTAATAGTCAGTGGGCATATCACACAATATAAATTCTTAAATAAAATTGGGCATTTATTTCATGAACAATAAACTTGAAATATTGCACTGAAAAAATAATTACATGCAGGGCCGGCATTTGTTGACATTCTAAATGGTGTAATTATTTTTGATTTACAAAAGGTTGCAAATACATCGCACAAAGCAAAGTAATGGTCAAAATCGTATTGATGGAACCATAGATGAAAATACTTTTTTGTTTATTCTGATGTTGGCATTGATAATACAATAATACACCGATTCGTTTTGGCTTGTGTTGATACAAGATATAATTTTTTCGTCGTGGAATTTCCTAATAAACTATCTTTCGCAATATAATCGAAAAATAACAAACCCATTGTTAATAACTGCCACGGAAATTTCACAAACTCTAAAAATTCCAATTCTCTTTGGGTGAGACTGAGAAACAAGACTTCGATTGTTAATGTCTTGGAAACCGATTAAAATTACATTTTTCCTTTAAAGTCAAATATTGGAGTAAACGATATTCGACTAAAACGAATAAAAAATCAAGAAGTAACTATTGTACGAGTATATTTCTATAAATATAAAAATGTAATAACCTAAAAAAGTATTACGAATCATTACAAGAGAGCATTAGGAAGATAAAAAGAATTTATATTATTATCATTACACATGATTCGGATATACATAGTAAATCCAGACTTTCAGTTTTAAGTAATATTTCGATACAATTTATTTTGTTTACAATAGATTCAGAGTTAATACATACGATTTGTAGTTGATTGGTATTGCCTTTCAAACTATTTGTAGTATCTAGTTTGCCTAAGCCGGGTTTGTAACAATTATTTTTTATGGTTTTGTTGTTAACTGCGGTTAGTACAATTCTTATACTTGAAAATGTAGTAATGTATCTTCAAAATTTAGTTTACAAATCCTATAACTATTATAAAGTATATCCATTTTTAACAATTAATCTTCTCGTCTGCAAGCTTCTATCCACATTTTGGCACTACAAATTTTTAACCGAACATAAATTTTAAACAAAGAACTTTTTGTATTTATAAATAATACTTCATTACTTACAACTATAAGAGTATTAGTATATTCTAAGTATATTGTAAGTAATGAAGTATTTAACTTTTGTCAATATCTCATCTTAATAAATTTACAATTTTCTCCTGATTAAGTCACAAAATTGTCACTAAATATTGAGATATACAACAAATAAAGTTTTAATATTTTTTATTTGTAATTCCCATTTAAATATTTATTCCCTAAATATGTTGTGTACTCCGATCCATATATTTGATCTTTGTTATTTATATTTAACGAATTAAACATTGACAGACAACTTTTGTTTTTCATAATTTAATGTAAGTTTGTTTATTTGCAACCATGTTTTTATTTTTGAAGTCTTGTTCTGTTGCAATTTTAAGATTTTCCCAATTATCGGTCTAATTATGTTTCCAACAATTTTTAGTTTGAGCATTTTAGGAATTTCTTTGTTTCGTTTAAATCAAATATTCTTGTGTATAAAACCCTCTATATATTTTATTTCCTAAAAAATACTATATTCGTATTGTTGTCTGCGAGCGCTTTCACACCAGTAGGCCAACATCTGTTGATTTTTTGACCTGAGCCTTCGGAGACAATAAATTTAATGTTTTTATTTTGAACTATCCCTTGGCAGACCAAAGTTTATTTTTTTATTGCTCCACTTAAGGAGAGCTCTGACGGACACATCGGCGTCGGCTTACTGATCGAAAGTCAAATTAATACTATTATGTAATAACTAATAATAATTACAAAGCAATAGTAATTACCTGTTATGTATTACCGGTTTTGTTATATGGAATGGAGGCGTGGACAATGACCGCAACATTGATGAAAAAAGTAGAGGCCTTCGAAATGTGGGCTTGCCGACGTATATTACGTATATCCTGGACTGAGCACGTGACCAACGAAGAGGTACTACGCCGGATAGGTAAAGAGAGAGAGATAGGAATAAGTATAAAGAAAAGAAAGTTGGAATACTTGGGTCACGTTATGAGACATAATAAATATAGAGTACTACAGCTGATCGTTCAAGGGAAAATAGACAGCAGAAGGGGTCCAGGGAGAAGAAGACACTCGTGGCTCCAAAACTTGCGGGAATGGTTCGGATTATCATCTGCTGAACTATTCAGATCTGCCGTAAACAAAATCAGAATAGCCATGTTGATTGCCAACGTTCGGAACGGACAAGGCACATGAAGAAGAAGTTAGGAAATCTAAATAAACTTATTCCTTTTCCTGTCACAGATGAACATCCGCGAAACGCACAAAAATAACCAGAAGACATTATTAATACTCATAAATTAAACTTTTAACTATAAAACTATAACTATAAACTTTTAACTACTAAGTAAATTAGATAAATGGTCAAATGCACTTGTATAGTCGAGTATTTACCACAGGTGTCTATGGACTATCGTAAACAATCAGAGTTGAAGAAAATGCACGTGTTTTTGACAGTAATGCAACCAGGTTCGGGCATGCGTATATAGAAACGGTACACGGATTGCAGGGCTCGTGTCGCTTCTCTGTGTTCGTTATTCTCTGCTACCAGCTTAAACACGCGTGATTACGCTAAAAGACTGTCGGCACTCGGCACTATGGTGACCACTGCTTCAGCGACCCCCGCGCAGACCAATCGGGCTCAGACCGTTTCAGCGCATACCGTTCGCGCGCATACTAAAGTTATAAAAGCAGCTACATAGGGTAAGACCGGTCATCGCTCGACAGTACTCGACACTAAGTAGTAAGCCGATTAACACCTCAATGCCGTTTGACGATTCTCGTATTTCTGGAGAACGAGATACTGGTACATCATGAATATGCGTATTTGACAGATTGAGACCCCGAAACTCGAACGGAACAGTATCTCTCTTGATAATGGCTCCAAAATGGGTGCCGAAAATTTCGAGTTTTAAATTCTCAATTTTTGGTAATTGAGACCAATCTTTTGTTAGGAGATAAATTTTTAGATAATTATCAAAAATATCATTGTATCTACATAGGAGACAAATATCGTAATAAATAACAATATCCCGTTACATTAGATCAAAGAAACAAGGGTATTTGCAACAGTCTATAAGTGTTAAATATTGTATGTTTACAATTATTACTAAAAGGCATTATTTTCTCTTTGTTATCGTATATAACAATTAAATATTTAGTCTATAATGTTTTAATCTAACCACAGTCTATTTCTCTGTCTTTCCTGCAACATTTGTAAATACGGCAACGTTGTCTAAAAAAAGTTCCCTTAATCCGTGAATGTTTAGTGAGCATTTTCTTAATTACCCGCATTTAAGAACAAGCTGAGGAAATGGTCCGCTTTTAATGGAAAACAGACTGTAAAGTCTAGACTTTTACCCTTTTTCTCCCTTTTTAATTTTAAAGCAATAGAGTTTAAACACAGCAGAGCGTACATAGAGGTATACGTCTCTAAGAAAGAGCTTAACTGTAATGTACGACCAGTTCTTGCGTCTGAACGGGATGAAAAAGTGATCGATTGGTATTAAAGCGTTAAATAAAGATGGATTCGATAAGGAACTCGCACAACTTTCTTTAGGTAACAAGTTAATAATGTGGAGAATGTATAAAAATATACTTTAAAAACGATAACAATAGGTTAAAAATATATAAATTTAAATTTTCAAGTAAAAAAACGCCTAAAAACACGACAGCCATTTTGATGTCTAGAAACTATTCTCAGTCAAGAATTTCAACATGTTTATAAAATTATTTGATCCTATATCCATTAGAAACTACATCTTTTGTTGTAAGATATACTCACACTTGTGCGTAATTATGTGATCTTTAGTAAAAACTTTCCGATACTACAGCGAGCATAATTTTTTTTTTTTTTATTGGGTTAATGCCTCGTACAACTATGATCATTGGCATGGTACAGTCAGGTACCTAGTGTAGTTTGTGTGTGCGTGTGTAGAGTAATTGTCATTGATACTTAGCAAAGTCGACGTCATTATCTTGCTAAGAGACGCTAATTGTATCCGAACGTCTGCGGTCCCTCTGGTGAGATACCGATCGCACAAGGATAGAAATTATTTTCATCTATTAATTTTTAATAAACAAAAATTTCCACCCAGATGGGATTCGAACTCACGACCTTTAGAATTAAAGGTAGGCGCTCTTACCACTGAGCCACAGAGGGGGTTGAGCATAAAATTAATATTATATAAAAAATCAATTAAATGAAATATCAACTTACTTAAATGAACCATTTAAAACATTATTGAAAACAAAGTAACGACAAGAAAATAAAAAAAAATTAGCCATTTTATTGTTCTATTATGAACAGTCACCCTTGATAAGAATTGTATAAATTAACCGTGAGTATACTGGTAAACACACAGTTTGCTGCTGGAATTTAATTTACTGTTTTTAGGTAATTTTGGTCTGCTGAATCCAACAGATTTGCTCCATCAGATCGTTTTCAGAAAGTGCGACAACTGATCACATTTCTAACATATAGGGCAATTTAACGCAGCACTATGTGAATGAATAAAAAGTAAGATATTTATTGTACAACAATATACTTACAAAAATCATCACACATATTTGTCAAAAAAAACTTTTCCTCTAACCCCAATAGCATCGCAGCACAAATCTGTTATTCTGCGTCAATTAAAAACAACCTTTTATAGGATTTGCTTGAGAAAGCTTTAGAAGGACGGTCACTTTCGAGAAAGACTACAGCAGTAATCCGCCATCATGTGAGTGTCTGATCCCCCCTGATACCCTCTTCTATCATTTTGATATCTTGGTGGAAACGTTCCCCTTGTTCCTCACTAAGGTCACCAAGATTTTCTGGAAAACGCTCTCTAAGTAAAAAGCCATGCGATTCCGACATCTTACTACTCTACAACCAAAAACTGACATTTACTGCATTTTTAATGCATACCGATTTTTAGTTGGTAGTGTATAAGATTGTTGTTGGATTCTTATTACCTTTTTTACAGGGATTTCTCTTAATAAACACCTTGGAGACTATGTATTTTTTGGTGTTATCTTCTTCCCATATCGGTCCTTTGTTTCTTCACGTTTGTGTCTCTTAGTCATACTAAGGAAGAGCATTTCGAGTGCTTTTCTCTTGCATTCTGTATCCTCATGCCGTTGACTATATTCTTGATTCATCCGCCTTCGGCGCCGATTTCTCAACTCCAGAACAAAAAGGTGCCCTACCACTTACCAACCCATCCGCCCGAAGTATTTGATCAGTAAGTGGGGGATTGCTTATACCAGTAATCACTTGGTGAATTCTGGCTACCTTTACTTAGTTTAGCCTGCAGACCAATTCAATTACCAAAGTTGGGCCACGTAGAGCCATAAGTGAGAATTTGTTGTTTTATAAGGACCAGTTATCAAGAACTATCTCTCCATCAAGCATCAATCACACATCTATCACACAATCCTACACATCCTATACATATAGGTTATCCACTGCACCTACATATTTCTGTAATAGACCTAATTTATAGATTTTTGAAATTTATTTTTGTTTAAATGATGAAGATGATGAAGGCAATCTTGCCATAACCAAAAAACATAAAAATAATGAAAGGAAAAAATACTTAAAGAAGCTTTTCCACGACCTTACAACAATACAAGAACCAACCATTAAAGAAAATTCATGTCCCGAAATCCTACCAGAAGAAATAACGGCACCCTTCAAACAAATTAAGTATGGAAAGGTACCGGGACAATGAAATTCCTGCAGAACTACTGAAGCTATTAGATGCAGAAATAAATACTATAAAAAGAAATAAAAACAGTAACTGAAATATTTAATACATAAGGCAGGAAAAATACCAGTAGAGTGTCTATGAGTAGATTGGTAGAAAAATACCAAGCTCAAATCGAACTTTTTACCATTGCCCAAAAAACCAGGAGCAAAAATTTGTGAAGACTATATGACCATAAGCTTAATGAGCCATATGCTGAAGCTGTTTTTAAAAGTCATTTACAAAATAATTTACCGGAAATAATTTTAGAAATGTAAAGATGTCAGCTGTGATGTTTTTGCATGTTTGATTGTCTACAAGAAGACTTTTGATAGAGTTAGCCATAAACAAAGGATGGAAGTGCTGAAGATTACAGTGACTGACGAAAGAGACCTAAAAATAATAGGTAATCTGTATTGAATAAATCAGTGGTGCTCCGACTAGATGAAGAATATAAAGATCAGGTCAAAATCTTAAGGGAAGTAAGACAGTGGTGCATAATTTCAACACTGATATTTAATCTTAATATCCTCAAGAAGGCAATACCTCAAGAAGGCATCTTAATAAATGCAGTTAAGCTCTATAATCTGTGGTATGCAGATGATACAATAGTGTTTTCCAAGACCATAGAAGGGCTGCAAAACCTAATGAACAAAATAACGAAAACAAGCAGAAAATATGGACTGGATATAAACACCAGCAGAACCAAGCTAATGATCATCAGCAAGGAAAACATTACTGAAGCAAATCTGTATGTGAAACAAATGAGAATTAAACGTGTCTCGCAGTACAACTACTTGAGAATTATAATCAATAAGTCGTAGGACAATAACCAAGAGATTAAATGTCTTATCGGAAAGGCAAAAAGTGCATTCTTGATTATGAGCTCTGTGTTCAAGGTTCTAGGCTCTATGAGTTTATTGAAGGCAGAAACTCTATCCAAACTTAAGGCTTTTGAGATATGGTTATACGGAAAGATCCTGAAAATACTATGGACAGACCACCAATGAAGAGAAGAAGTACTACGGAGGATGAACACAACCGTGGATTTGGTCAACATCGTAAAGGGCCGTAAACTGCAGTACTTGAGACATATAATGAGAAATTAAGGCATATATTAGCTACTCCAATGCATTTTGCAAGGTAAAATTAAAAGAAAAATGGCACCAGGACGAAGAAGATTATTCTGGCTTGCTAGCCTGAGAGCATGGTATAAAAAGACCTCAACGCAGCTATTCCATGTAGCAACCACCAAAATCATCATAGCCAAAATGATAGACAACATTCGAAATTGATAGGTACTCTAAGAAGAAGGTGTATATTTTGTTTTGATTGTTTAGTTAGTCATTTATTTCTTGTTCATTTGATCCTTGTCCTCTAGAATTTCACGTAGCTATATTTAATTAATCTCTGATTGTACTTTCTTTTTCCTTGATTGGCCTAATTTATTATGATTTGACATTATTTAAAAACAAATTTATATGATATTTTATTTAAGATACTTAAAGAAGTATACCTAATTAAGCCTACTTAAAGAATGTATAAATAATGATGTAACATCTTTATTCTTATAATACAACCTGTTTTTCTGAAATGAAAAAAATTTAGGAAACTAATTTGTTTCCGGAAAGATGTCAGTCATTTTACGAATTAGGTCACCTGCGTGTTTTAGTTAGTATTTGCGAAAATATGTTTCTGTTGTATTTCCTTCTTATTTCCTCTCCCTTACAAACGTAGGTAGGACCTTTGAACGACAGGACAGGCAATTAACGTCGTTTCCTGCATGACTGCATGCAAGATCCTCAACATCTGAAGATTCTGTCCAGTCCCGGATTTGGATTAGTGTTTATATCTTTGGAATAGGTTTTTAGGTCTTAAGGAGCAGATATGAAATGTTTAGCTCGGTTTTTATAGAAAAACTTTAAAAAAGTAAATTTATTTAAAATAATAACACTTTTTTTAACAATTTTAATTTGAATTGATTTTTAAACTAAATTGTTTCATTTAACATTATACAGTTTATTTGTTCGTTTAGATTTGTTTTTAACTTTGTTGCTTTGTTACGTTTTAAAATTTCATCAACTCTAAATAGTCCAGGATGTGGAGGTAAAAAGGTGATTTTACACTGTAATCCAGGAATTTATGTTATTTGGTCTAAGTTATAAAGGGCAACCTCAGGAGCAATCCTCCAGTTCATTAAACAAAAAATGTTTAGTTATTGTTTATTTATGAGCTTTTATAGGTGCAAAATACGTATTTTTTCATTTTTTGCCTAAAGTAAGCGTTGTAATGGGTAATTTATGTATAGATTATGAAAGTATTCTGAAAGAACTTCAATGTGAGCCGGTATACGTTCAATTTAATTTATTTATTAATTATAAATGAAGGTCAAAATTAAAAAACGTAATATTTATTGCAAAATTGCTTTTTTTAATTTCAAATATATGACATTCAAGCCTATAAAATTACAAATCGAATGAGCCATAGTAGGCCTAGATCGCTTAATTTATTGCTGAGATACGTTAATTAGTTTATCCCACGACTTTCAACTTTGAATGCTCATAGGATTGCCAAAAAAAATTGTAGAGGGCTAATTCTTGTTTCATTCTCTTGCTAAAGCCGTAAATTTTTATATTCCACTGGAAAATAATCAAACAAATTGTTTAACCCGTTAAAAACAATTATTTATTAAGTTGTAAAATTGCATTAATAAACATTTAGACCTGCAGCGCATCCTATGTACCCTAAAAATTTCTTATTTGCAGATTATTGTAGCTGGCTTCGAGACGAAAAACAAAAGAGTTTTCTACGACCAATAGCAGCCGAGTTAGCATAATTTTTTTTTAATCACAGATGATTTATTAATAACAATTAAAAAACGAATCTTACGATTTATTATAAGTTGTTTTCTCCTATTTGGTATCCATTTTTCGTTCTTACTTTTTTAATATTTCATTCATGATCAGATTAAACAATAAAGGGCTCAGATAATCCCCATGTCTTATCTCATTTTCAGCCTCAATCTCACTAATCAACACTACATATAAAATATTGTCTTCGATATTATTAAAAAGATTAGTACCATATGCCGAAGAAATAGTTGGTGACTACCAGTGTGGTTTCAGGCCTGGCAGATCGACTATTGATCAAATATTTACAATAAGACAAATGCTTGAAAATTATTGGGAATATAATCACGACGTGCATCATATTTTTATAGACTTTAAACATATGATTCAATTAATCGTGCAATATTATGGAAGGCAATGATCGAGCTCGGCATACCCAAGAAACTAGTTGCGATAACACAAATGTGTGTAAGTAACTGTTTTGCACAAGTTAGAATAGGGGGGAAAATATCAAATGCTTTCTGCGTAAATTCTGGACTGAGACAGGGAGATTTGTTGTCCCCATTGTTGTTTAACCTGGCCTTAGAATATGTCATGCGAAAAATATATCCAAAAATCAATCCAGACATAACTGCTCGGGGAGCAAAAATCATACTCGCTTTTGCCGATGACGTAGACGTAGTAGCACAATCAACATTGGAAATTAAGGATATCTTCTCGAGCTTTGAAGAAGCTGCATTAAACATCGGTCTAAAAATAAATGAAGACAAAACAAAATACAAGAACGACGGCGAATAAGGCAAAACATTACCATAAATGATCACAACTTCGAAGTGGTTAAAGAATTTAAATATCTAGGAGCAACAATCACAAATGACAACAAATTAGAGCGAGAAGTTGAAACGAGAATAATGGCAGGAAATAGATCTTTCTTTGCAATGCAACATCTGATGAAGTCGAAACTTCTTTCACGAGGTGCAAAGATCCGGATATATAAGACCATAATACGACCAACAGTCGCGTATGGAGCGAAACATGGACGATAACAAAAAGAGAAGTAAATAAATTGCTGGTATGGGAACGTAAAATTCTTCGAATAATATATGGCCCTTGCAGAGACAGCGTGACAAACGGATGGAGGGGCAGATACAATAACGAGCTAGAGTCTCTATTCGGAAAGAAAATCTAGTCAGATATATAAAGGCCAATAGACTCAGATGGACAGGACATGTGATACGCAGTAACGACAATCGCCTTATAAACAATGTGTTCTGGGAAAGGCCAGATGGAAGAAGGTCTGTAGGGCGATCTAAAATCTTCTCTATTTTCTTTCCCATGTTTTCTCCACAATTTATTTTTCTTTCATCCTCCTTTTGTTCACATGTGTTCACTGTCCATAATATTTCTTCACAAAATTCTGGATGCTCGTCCACCATTGCCATTTTTTCTTCTGTTTTCTTTCTATCCTCTACTTTCCTTTGGTAATCCGAGCACCATGTTTCTATTCCTTTCATTTCTCTGATGATAACTTCCTTTTCTTCCTGCTTCCTTTCTGTTTTATCGTCGGTTGCCAACAATTCTTCTGTACCTTCTATTTCCTGTTTTTCTCTTGCCTCCATCTTGTTTTCCTGCTTTTTTTCGAACTGTTCTTCCTTTTCTTCCTTCTCCTTTTCTCTTCTGTTTGATTTTTTTCTTGTACTTTCGGTTTATCCTCTACAGTCATATTGATTTCTTTACGTTTTTCCTGTGCATTGATCCTTCCAGAATTTGTTTTCCTATCTGTTTCTGGAAAAATGCAGTCAGAGAAGATCTAGAGAAGATGGGAGTGCGACAATGGGAATTACTGGCACTGGACCGACAAACATGGAAGGCAATAGTAAACGCGGCAAAGATTCACGAAGAGTTGTAGCGCCATTGATGATGATGATGATGATGATGATGATGATGATGATGATATTATAGTAGCATGGTCACCAAATCTAGCCACTGTTTCTACCCATGCGCAAAAATTCCACTCCGTTGATTTATAAATTGAAATAATATTTACAGTTCTTATATTACATCTCTAGTGCGTCTACGTCTATACTCCGTCAAATTATAAATCCAGCTTAAATCATAATCTAAACAGGTGCAATACATTTTTAATAAACTATAATTTATTTATCCCACGGTAAAAACTAAAAACACGATATATTATACATAAAGATAGATTAATACAGTCAAATAACAAGTTGTATCTGAAAGAGAGAATAATATAAATAATATTTTAAAAGATAAATAAATATACGGTATGAAATCAAAGAAATACGTTCGTTTTACAAATTATATATTTGATAACTACAAATTAACTGACACTTAAAAATTTCGTTCAATTAACAAAGTTAGAAAATTTATTATTAAAAAAACAAAATTGATTATCTGCCGAATATCACAATGGAAATACTGTGTAGAAATAAAAATAATGATAAAAAGAAAGGGAAAATCACAGAAGTTGGCTGTATACCATAGTTTAAAAAACTTGTACAGAAGTTAAAACACTTCACATTTGTATTTAGGTATAAAACATATAATTAAAACTTTTTTAAAAAGTGTCAAAATTTATACAGTAGCATAACGTGACGTTTTTGATCTAATCAGATCATCTTTAGTGCCTTCTTTTGTAATTGAAGTTAACACTAAGTTTGTAGCTGTGACATCCATATATGGTTTTACATTATTTCAAATTTAAATTCTAAGGTGACTCTGGATCGATGACATTGTATAAAAATTAATACTTAAAGAGCAACATGTCTGCTTGCTCGACTTGAACACATGGTTCTTGTCAGTTAAAACGACATAGATCAACTGGTCTGGAGTTGAAAAACACTATTGTATCATCTGCATACCGCAGGTTATTGAGCTTGACTTCATTTCTTGAGATGCCTTTATCAACATCTTTTAGAGTCTCTTCAAAAATGTGCTCCGAGTACAGATTAAATATCAATGGTGAAATTATGCACCCCTGTCTCACTGACCTTAAGATTTTGACCTGATCTCTATATTATCCATTTATTCGGAGCACCGCTGATTGATTCCAATACAGGTTATCTATTATTTTTAAGTCTATTTCGTCAATCCCTGTACTCTTCAGCACTTCCATCATTTGTTCATGTCTGACTCTATCAAAAACCTTCTCGTAGTCAATCAGACATGCAAAAACATTACAGCTGACATCTGAAAACGTTTTAAAGATGATTTTAATCCGTTTGGCTAATTTTTTATAAATTTTACCATAAAAATATACCATCATACGACAAAAGTGTTTACTTCAATGTTAGTTATTTAATATAATGTATTTTAATCGTAGCTTCAAAACGTAAAGCAGCCCAAGAAGCTTTTGTCTTGTCGGAGCTCCCTATCTACTACATAGCAAGAATGGCAGAGAGTACATATATTTCAACTAAAATAATTCATTATAACCAGAACACACAAAAAGCCAAGCCTATTGAGAAAGCAAACTAAGATATATGAGATCGTTTAATACCTTGGATGCAACCAAGTAAAATTAAAAAGAAACAGATCATTGTATATACATTCAGCGTACTCCATACGAGATTAAGTTTTGCTGGCTAATTTTGCTGACAAATCTTCCATTGGAAATTGTAGAGAAGTTTCAATATAAGCGGGATATAAACTCCAAGAGTGCGGTACAGGAAACATGGAATAGAAATATTATTCAAATAATCCGACACTGAGTTAATAGACGGTTATAATGAAGCAAATTGCTAATATTTATTAAACCCATAAATTCATGACCGTATAAACATAGATAGACACAGCAATAAGATACCTTTAACACACAATGTTTTGAAGCTTCGATAGAATGTGATGCTTCCGCAATGAGCATAAGC
Organism: Diabrotica balteata; assembly: GCA_918026665.1. Lineage (NCBI taxonomy): Eukaryota > Metazoa > Arthropoda > Insecta > Coleoptera > Chrysomelidae > Diabrotica > Diabrotica balteata. The sequence continues at coordinate 44,215,583 of OU898277.1, forward strand.
GTGCTTGAATTATTACTCGCGAGTAATTATTCAGATTTTAAAAATTGGAAGTAGTAATAATGTATAAAAACACGTTCAAAGAATTAAAAAAACGAGAATTTAACTATTAACAAATCACGTCTTTATAGAAAAATTAAAATACAATTTTATTTGCTTTAAAATTAATACTATTAAATATAGTTGAATTCAAGTTAATTTTTTAATAGGTATCAAAATAATGCTACAATAAAAAATCTTTTCTCCTAAATTTGCTATCCAAATAGTTCGATCGTCAATATTATTTGGAAACCTACATAGAAAAATAAATAAGTTTTATTCATTTCACTAATTTATTTGTATCCATAAGAAATATTAAATTAAAAAGGTACTAAACAGATCTTTTTTAATCAGATGATGTCTACTTACAATTTAAAAATGTCTACTAATTTCATGAACTCATATCTTATTCAATACATTAATGAACATGAATAAACCCAATGGTAAGCCTATTAAAATGTAAACCAACACGCTTCGATACCTCGCGTCGATCAGAACCATGATTAGAAGTAGAGGGGAAATACGCTATTTTACTTTATTTTGTACTTCATTCTGTTTTTAAAGTTTCGTTAACTATTGGAATTTTTTATGATTAATTTAGTATTTTTTCACCAAAAACACATGTTAACATCTTTAGTGCTCATAACGCCGATCGGCGTCAGAGTGGTTGAATGCATGATGCGCATAACGCCAAACGGAGTTACTAATGTATCTTAACGGGTAACGGGGAAAAGGTGACGTTAACAATGAAAGAAAACGCACGTGTACTTTTCAGTGTCGTACTAAAGGTTAGACATTATAAAATTATTGTACAGTTGTCGACTTCGCTATTTATTACTAGATTGAAATGGATATAAGTGCGCCAGGTCCGTCGAACAGTAAAAAAACTAAATTAAAGTATAGAAATCCAAATAGACATACAGAACAACAGCTATTAGCTGCTTTCGAAAACAGTGATGATGAATACGGTTGCGATTTGGTTGAATCGAGTGATGATGGTAATTTTGAAATAGAAGAAACCGATTCTGAGTAGGACGCCTATTTAGATGAAACAGATAAAAGAAATTGTAGATATACTTACAATATTTGTATTATTTATTATAAATTTCCTGTAGGTATATTTGATCAAGAGATTGGGACGGTACAAGAAGATGTTGCAGAGGCGGCACAAGAGAAGGTTTCGAAACCACAATGGACCGACGGTCCCAGCAAAATGAATAAGTTTCAATTTACTAAAAGAAACCAACTGCTAGTACCTGCACCTGAAGGTAATAAACATATTTAATATTTTCGACTACTATTGACCGACGAAATAATAACTTCGATCGTTACTGAGACAAACCGGTATGCCGAAGAAATATTGTGCAAGGAAAAACTACAGTAAACACGAGAAATACCAGATGGAAAGCACTTGAAAAAGATGAATTACTAACTTTGTAGGTCTAGTACTGCATGTGGGTACTATCAGACTCAACAGAATACAAGACTATTGGAAGAAGCACCCTTTGTTCAATTTGACTTGCTTTTCGGCATTTATGTGAAGAGATCGTTTCTTAGTGATAATGAGATTTTCGAAAAACCCATGCCACGGAGAAAGGGCAAAAGATAGACTAATGAAAATTAGGCCAATGGTGGATTTTTTAATAGTATTATGGAATTCATTTATTATCCAGGAAAGGGACTATCTCTGAATGAATCAATGGTTTTATTTCGTGGACGGTTAGTTTTCCGTCAATATATAAAGGACAAACGGCACAAATATGGTATAAAACTGTATATGTTGACGGAACCTAACGGATTCGTTTTGAAATCGTTGGTTTATACAGGGCATTAGATGATCTGGAAAGTAGGAAAAGGTCAGACGAAAAAAGTTGTTTTAGAAACATTAAAAAACTGTCTTGACTCAGGCCATTGCATTTATATGGATAATTTTTACAATTCGTTCGAATTGGTTCAACTTCGATAAACATACTTTAGCGGTACCTTGAATGTCAAAAGAAGGCATAATTCAGTAAATGTTTAGAAAAAAAAAATTCAAAAAAGAGAGTTTACCGTGTCACATTATAAAAATGTAACAATTGGAAAATGGCGTGATAAACGGGATATATTATTCATTACAAATGAACATAAAGCAGAAATGGTAGAGAATGTTGCCAATAGGGGGCGAGAAAGAACAAAGCCGGCTGTAATTTTTTATTATAACAAGCATATGGGTGGTATTGATCATCAGGATCAGTTAAATGCTTATTATTCTAGTCAACGCAAAACTTTAAGGTGGTACAAAAAATTGGGAATCCATTATTTATTGTTTCAACAATACTCTGGTCGAACAATGTCTCTATACGATTTTAGACTATCAATTTTTGATATTCTTCTGATAAAAGAAGAACCAAAAGCAGATCCACGAAGGAAACGAAAAAAGGTACGTACTGACAAAAATTTCTTCGAAATGTGACGGCGGAAGAACTAAGAGGAAAGGTTGTCTGTTCTCAAAAAAAGATACCATAATCAATGTAAAGTCATGGGACAATACCCAAGAGATTAAATGTCGTATTGGAAAGGCAAAAAGTGCATTCTTGATTATGAGCTCTGTGTTCAAGGTTCTAGGCTCTATGAGTTCATTGAAGGCAGAAACTCTATCAAAACTTAAGGCTTTTGAGATGTGGTTATACGGAAAGATCCTGACGACACTATGGGCAGACAAAGTCACCAATGAAGAGAAGAAGTACTACGGAGGATGAACACAACTGTGGATTTGGTCAACATCGTAAAGGGCCGTAAACTGCAGTACTTGGGACATATATTGAGAAATCAAGGCATATATAAGCTAACCTGAGAGCATGGTATAGAAAGACCTCAACACAGCTATTCCATGTAGCAACGAACAAAATCATCATAGCTAAAATGATAGCCAACATTCGGAATTGACAGGTACCCTAAGAAGAAGGTGTATATTTTGTTTTGATTGTTTAGTTCGTCATTTATTTCTTGTTCCTTTGATCCTTGTCCTCTACAATTCCACGTAGCAATCTTTAATTAATCTCTGATTGTAGTTAGTTTTCCTTAGTTTTTCCTTGATTTACTCAGGTTATTCCATTTATATGGATAATTTTTACAATTCGTTCAAATTAGTTCAACTTCTAACGATTCGTTGAACATACTATAGCGGTACCCTGAATGTCAAAAGAAGGCATAATTTTTTTTTATTGAGTTAATGCCTCGACAACTAAGATTATTGGCATGGTACAGTCAGGTACCTAGTGTAGTGTGTGTGTGTGTGTAGAGTAATTGTCTTGATACTTAGTAAAGTCGACGTCATTGTCTTTGCTAAGAGACGCTAATTGTATACGAAAAGACACTACATACCATTGCTAAATGTGTTCTAATAAACCAGGATTGTATGTAGAATGTTTCGACAATGACCATCTGGAGTAATAGATTGTATTACTTTGTTTAGAGTATTTGATATTAGTTAGTTTTTTTTCTATTTTTATACTTTTTTGCTGACGAGAATGATATTATTTCAGTTTGTAGGAGAGATATTTTATTTGTTTTTATAATAAAAATAGTTTGTTCATATTGTTGCTTTTTATGTCTTTATCTAACAGCGGACAGGTAGGTATATCCTATACTTAGCACTTAGTTCCTACATTTATCTTGAAAGATGCTGAAATATATGTGACTCCGATCGGCGTCGCTGAGCATTGAGCAAGGAATTTTTAACAAGGCTCATGACGCCAATCGGAGTCACGCGTCAAAACACATAAGCCTCATCATGTTTTTTGTGTCACACACAAAAATGGAATTCTGACGTTAACCCCTAATCACAACTACCAAAAAGCATTACCGCCCTGGCAAATGTCTCAATTTAAAGTTAGCAGTGGAAGTGTTAAGAAATAAAACCGTCTATTTTCTTTATTTTTTAAGATATCAGCGAAATTCAAAAAAATAAAATGTTGACGAAACATAAGACTAAAACATGGTTGATGAGTGTCTTAACACTGCTTAATTTTATCCTTAATTTTATCTTGTCCTTATGAGTGTCAAACTTAATGTTAGAAAAACATTGTTTTTCTTTCAACCGGTGTAAACCCAAAAGAGAAGTTTAAGTAAGTCTTTCTTCAACTGTATAAATATTAAAGATATTATAAAAGGAAAAATTTATTTCTTATTTAATTTTCAATAATCGCTCTTGTTCCAATCGACATTACAGACGCTGAATTGTATCACTATTTCAGAACCTGAAATTTCTTTAGTGGATCTGTTATGAACCTATATGTCAAATAATCTGTTGCCAAAATATGTATTTTATGAGATACCAAATTAATTAATTTTATGCCATGCTGCTTACGGCTTTCGCATGGTTAATCGTTTCCTTTTGCAATTTTGACATTTCCAAAACCGCTTAATCCAAACCTGCACGTTGACGCCTCCTCCCCACTCCAAACGTGACAAGGGATGTACTTCAACGACAATTTAAGAGCGACTAACTCAGGTTGATTACAAGGCGGTAGAATAAATTTTGTGTTGCAAACTAATTTGTGTTGTAAAGGGCTTCCACCACTGTTTTGTTAGTGATCCTTGACGGTCGTATCTATGATACTGGCCCGTTAATTTTACTTTATAATACATACAACAAAAATTGGAGATTTTAATTACGAAGAGTGGTATATAAAGTTGAGTTTAAAACTCATAGTCCGAAGCACTCTAGTTACATGAAATTCAGTTACGAGAGAGACAATCTGAGATATTATTTTATTCCTGCTACTTTCTCCAGTACACGTTATTAAAAATACAAAATATATGGACGTAAAAATATCAGCTAGTTATCATTACCTGGAATATCCAATAATCCGAAAGCTGTGCGAACACCTTTACGATTATAATAATGCAATAAGTATGATTGCTTTTAAGAACATTTAGATACAAACTAAATTTTTGAAGCTTCTATACTGCGTTGTATTACTTTTTCTCTATGGTAAAATGCTGACTCGATCGTCATGAAAGTAGCGACACGAAATAATGGTTTTTGTTTGGCAATCACAGCTTTTGATTTAAGGGACGAGGAGAGTCCGTTATACAACATGTAATCTTTTTTAATTTTATTAAAGTCTATGAGAAAATCTATAAAAAAACGGGTGTGGCAGTCCAGTGGGACTGCTGGTAGAAGTTATACTTCTATACACGCGTTCGCCGTTACAAATTTATATGGGAGTCAATCTGCACAATCATTACATATGTAATCATATAGGTAAGAGAGAGCAGAAAGAGAAAAAGATTTGAGTATATAGGTATATGGCGCATTTTTTGCTGTATATAAACATTTGAACTGTAACAGAACAGGAGTATAGTAAATGAAGAATTTTATCAATATTTTAATGAAAATATATTTTTTATTTTCATATACGTATAAAAGGAGTTGAATGTAAAAAAAAATTTTTACACATACTCTGCAGTAAAATTCATTGTTTATTTTGTTATAAATATAAAAATTACAACACAATACACTACAACATAATTCAATATAATAATACAATACAAATTAAAAAGCAGTATTGATAAGTATTTAAAACTGCCAATATACATAATTTACTTAGATAAAACGAATACGAAGATAAAAATAAAATAAAAAACCAACAACTCGGATTATGTTGTAAGTTTTCATTTTATTTTAAAATTTAGCATTTTTGCGTATATTACATATACTTAATAAGATTAACGTGAGGTTTTCAAACATTTCAAAAATAAAACAGGAAATTCATATTAGGATTCGAACTCACATCCACCAGCGTATGAACCAAACACGTAAAAGATTTGCCAATTAGATATGACACTAACGGATTTCAAAATTGACAGTTGTCGGTCATACAGTGAATATTTTGAAGTGCAAAAGCATAAAATAATTATGAACATTTAATAAATAATATAAAAATATCACATGAATAATAATATTATATATATATATATATATATATATATTATATATATATATATATATATATATATATATATATATATATATATAATATTATATCGAGAAAAGGAGTACGACCGTCAATCCAATATAAAATAAGGATCACTCGAAGAGTGGCGGATTTTTGGTCAAAAATTGGAGAAAAAAGACAAAGATGATGGCTACTTCATCTATTTATTGAAAACGTTTCGCTATCCAATTTGATAGCATCATCAGTTCATCTAAAAAGAACAATATGAAAAACCTAACATCCAGTGAAAAGTTATTAAGTATGTTACCTCAAAAAGATATGTAGCAGTCAGTGATATTAACAATTGTAAAGAAGCTTACGACAATGGACATTGTATAATTATGTTGTATAAACAATAAATTAAACTAAATATAGTTAACAATTTTCATAAAATTAGCGTACCAAAAAAACATGTAGTAGTTGTACATGTATATAAAAAAATTATAGGTAAAAACTTATCATATATAAAAACAAAATTAGTGTGGAAAAGAACTAAAAGATCCAAGAATGCATTTCCAACTGTAAATCAATAATTAATTATTACGCCGAAAGGTAGGTAAGAAGTATATACCCTTTCGAATGAGGTATTTCAATCAGAATTAATATTTTCTTTTCTTCTTTACATAAGCTCAGAGTAATACCAAAATATTTTGTAGTATTTGAATATGGAATTTGATTATTTATATTTATTGGAATATTTATTTTGAACGTTTTTGTTAGTAAAATTTACATAATATATAAAGTTTGTTTCATCACTTGCTTGTCCAGGTATATTAGTCCAGGGTAATAAGGATTTTCTCGTGACACTCAATAATCCAGGTAGCTGACAACTTTTTTAGTTATTGTAGACCTATAAGAAGAAAACCTACCTGTTTTTTGCCTAAAGTTCGAAGGCGTTTTTTAGTGATTAACAATTTAATGAAAAAAACGCGATTTTTTCGATTTTTGGACTCCATTAGAAAGCTAAATACTTAATATAAAATTACAAAATTTTATTTTTTAAAATATTAGCAAAGCTTCAAAATGCCGATTTTTGTAAGTTGAAGAGTCAGTTTGTTGCTTTGAATGTTGTTACAATAAAAAAATTTGGCCTAGGTTAATTTGGGCCAAAGTTGGCCATGTTTTTTTTTTGGTAATTTACAAGTAATTTCATTATAATAATTAAGGAACCTCATTGACGCCATGTTAAAGAATGGGATTTTAATTTTTTTTGTTAAAAAATTTGCACAAACATTGTACGTTTACATGACCTTCTGCGAATTTTCAAGAATGTAGTTCAAATGGTGACTAGGAAGAACCTACAAATCCATGGAGTTTAAATACCGAACAATTTCAAACTAATAAAATTTTCTATATCTCCAGATCTACTCAATGGATTTTAATCATTCTTTTTTTAATTTGTAGGTAATTTCTACGTACACTAAAAATATGTAATTTGTTTATATATTAATTTATTAATTAATAGACTAGTTTGTTTAAACAATTCGTGAAAAAATAATTTTCTTCCAAAAATCTATTTTTGGAATCTATTTTGGTACTCATATTATTTATAAGACTATTTGCATGATATTTTACTCTTGTTGCACATGAGCTAATAATTATGGTGCTTTGAAGTTGACGAAAAGATAGTGTGTATCTATGTTATATTCTAGTGTTTTTTCTAAAATCTGCCCATGTGCTTGAATTTGAAGTATAGTTGATTTTGCAGCAGTAAATCCGCATTGATATTGACCAACAATATCCTTTGTAAAATGTTTAAGTCTTTCAAACAATACATTGTCAAAGATTTTATACGCAGATGCTAACAGAATAATGCCTCTATAGTTCTTACAATCCAGTTGATCACCCTTTTTATACAACGCATGTTATTTCATTAAGCCACTCTTCTGGTACCAATTCATTATATACGATAAGTACTATTAGTTTATGGGTTACTTCAAAAAGTTGATCACCACCTTTTTTATACATTTCTTAACAGATTTAATTGATTTCTGTGGCTTTATTATCTTTGAGTTTTAGGACGGCATCTGACACTTCTATTATTGTTGTGTCTTCACTGTGTATTTGACGATGTAGATTTTGTTGATGGTCATCTCCTTCAATATCGTATATATATATATATATATATATATATATATTATGATATAATTACAATGTACCTATAATATGATATAATCCCTATAAAACGTCTTCCGACGCCCATTTTTCATTCAATTTGGTTGTTCCATTGTTCTTTAAGTTCTTTCGAGCTCATTGAGTTATCCTCTCATGGATTCCTGTAGTTGTTCATAGAGGTACTTGTTTCGGGAGTCTACTGTCTTTAATTCATTGGACATTTGAGCTGCTTTCGTTGTATATCATACATGACTATACCTTCTATTCTCATACTTTATTGCGTCCAGTTCGGCGACATATCTTTCTTCGATGTCTCTGTTAATCGTCTCGTTTCACAACCGTGTAAATAAAAGCATGCTTTTTACCACAGTTTTATGCGTTGTAGTGCTAGAGAGAGCATGTCAAATGAGCCAAAATGACAAATAATTTTCCTTATTGCATCCACTGGAATAATCTTGACCGTTTAACTGGGCCCGGACTACCTCCTAATTCTTTAAACTCCTGTTTTTTAAATTAACAATACTCATTATTTTGTCACAGTATTTAGTTGTCAAAACAGATATATTGTTATCAAAAGAAGTGAAAGTGGTTTAATTTAAAAATTATATAGTAAATAATAAATATTTGAAAACTGATGCACATTCCTCCCGCGATTTTTGGGATCCCTTCCAGATTTGGGGATTTGGGCTTCAAGTACTAATTTTATAAATCGCACTACTAATAGACGTAAATTTTTTCATTTTAATTTCATGAATGTTTTTATTTACCACATCTCAACATTTTCCATTTCAGAATATTTATCATGAAACTGCAATCTACGTTAAAAGCCAATTTGTCAGTAAAAAAGTAACAAAAAAGAAACAAAAGAAAATATGGCATAAAAAACTTATTTTGTATTGAAATTTGATAGAAGTTTGTCTTCAAAATCTTGTTTGTATGTACTCTTGCTAAGTTGTGAATTAATTACTTATTCAACAAATAATATTATAATATTACTCTAATTACTTAATTTTACCGTTAGGAATTTCGAGGACAAGCCTTAAGAATTAAATAGCGAAATAAAAGAAGTAAACCTAAATTGACTATGGATTAATAAATAAAATAATAAAAAAATATAGACAGTAATCCTAAATTATAATTTATTATAATAGAATGGAAAACCTTTACTGGATTAAAACTTTCGTTAACAAAATCATATTGTTTGCTCTCTTCTTTATATAAATTATATATTTTGTGACGTTTATTTATAATTATATTTAAGCCATTAAAATTTGTCCTTTTCGTTATAGTTCAAGATTTTACATTATCAGAACACAATTCTAGTTATTTCTTGAAACGCAAAGTTTCCAGACTATTTCTGGTATTTTACAACAAGAGCAAAGTAGAACTTTAATGAAATAAAATCCACATTTTGTGAACTTTGCCCTCAAAGGAAAAGGGCGCAATTAGCAACTAAATAGTGAAGTTCTTTAGAAGTAGCCATTTTTATTTTCATATTTTTTCCAGAAAGGTCTTTTGCAAAACCTAACCAAAGAAAACGTTGAAAGTGTCTTCGTTTTATTTTTATTAATAAATGAGTTTAGAAGGTAAATGTTCATAAAATAGTTTAAATTTGGTATAAAATATAAGTCTTTTATAAACAAGACGAAAAAAACTTGATAATAAATTATGTATTGCGGAAGCTGTTATTATAGCTAAAGGATTTAACAGAATTATTAAAAAAACAAAATATTATTTACTAATATTACTGTTTAAAAAAGACAATTATAAAAAAAAACTTTTTAAGTTTAAACATGCTTTTCAAATTTCCTCACTAATTTTTAAGATATAAACAGTGCTAGTAAAACATACAAATTCATTCACGTGTTAGTTCGGTGTATATCGAGTGTAGATCGTTAGGTTAATAGCGAATTGGTATGAGTTTTTGTCATCTTTGAAATGTGATAGTAAAAAGTACGATGACTGCTCTCTGTAAATTAAGTGAATATTAGGGAAAGACAGTTGGGATTTAATTTCACGTATGGTGCATCTATGTAGCCGCTTATACGTATTTCGGCCTAATAGGCGTCGTCAGAACGGAAATTCATAGTCGCTCTGAACGTGAAAACAAATCTCTTCTGTCTTACAGCGGCTTCCCACGGTCGGCGATTCTACAGATCTTCGCGTACAGCCGATAACCACGGACGGCAACGCACCGCAGACAGAGCTCTTCCCACGGTCCGTGACAGTCTGTGTATGTCCGTGACAGTAGTATTTGATTTAACGCAGTGATGCCACTCCCCACGATTTATCGTGAGATCTCACGAATTGAAGACAAATCTTACGATCTCACGATTGACGTCTTATATCTTATGATTTCTAAAATTTTTAGGCTGTTACTAAATCTAAAGATAAATAATGGGTACCTAATAAAATTTATACGAGAAAATCAGCATTTTTAAAGTGCTCTTAGATTGTCACCTTGAAATATTCATAAATCAACTATATTTTTATACAAAAATGCTTGCACTACTCCAATTAGTATACACAAAATAATATAAACAAAGCTTAAAAGGTTCTTTATTGCTTTGAAAGTGTAAATATCGGTCCATAAACAACTGAAGTTTATGTATAATTTATCAATAAATATCAAGAATAGCCGGAATTTTGTATTAAAGGATCAACAGACCAAAATGATTTAAGTGTGTGTTCGAGATATGAAACAAATCAGCAATTGCATATAACAATAACTTTATATTCTATCTTCAATAACTTTGAAATCCTACAAGTACCGATAAAATGTTAAATCTTCAGAAAACAAAATGTTTATGTATACCTAATATATACCTATTATAATTATTATTTATAACTGGGAATAAGCCACAATTAAAGATAAAAATACGTTTATTGACGTTTCAATTTCCAATTCGGAAATCGTTCTCAAAATTTTGAGAACGATTTCCGAATTGGAAATTGAAACGTCAATAAACGTATTTTTATCTTTAATTGTGGCTTATTCCCAGTTATAAATAATAATTAATTTACAATGCCACAAGAAAATAGCTTCAGAACAATATACCTATTATACTTAATATTCTTGGGTAAAATAGGTTTATAATTTTCATTGAAGTTTAAACTATAAAGAATGTTAATAATCATTGCCTAATATTGAATCGATAAATCCATACCTTGCAGTATATAGATATAGGTAGGTAATTTCTTAAAATTATATCTGATACTGGTGGTTCCCCTAAAGTAGACCCTTTTCTAGTACACTAATTTTTAAGTATGTACTTATACATTAATTAATATATAACAATACAAAGTATTTAAAATAGTTTTGTATAATTATATATCATTTAAAAACTCCCATTTCTTTCAAAATTGAACTGTAGCGAAATCTCACGATTTCTTACGATTTATTTACAAATTTAAAAAATCCAAAATAACTTCGTTTGTCCATTCCATTTTTTAGCAAAAAACTGCAAAACAACTTTGACAACACTACAGACAACTACTCGTAAGAGCGAATAAAAAACTTCTGACTTGCATTTGTCGTCTGTTAAAACACAGATGCGCTAGGATCGCGTCGCACGAGCATGTACCGCACCTTTGATGTTACCGACTCTAGATGGATAGGACGGACCAGCACAGACGTGCCTGCGCTACCACGGACGAGACCCTTCCCACGGTGCGTGGTGCGTGCTGGTCCGCTTACGTCCGTAATATCGCCGACCGTGGGAAGCCTCTATTAGGAAGCAACTCTAACATGGCTTTAAATGGACGCAAATAGCGACATCTGATATTAAAATCTGTAACCTAATTTTCGGAAACAAATTCACAGATTAAAGCAAAAATCTGAATTTGGTTTCGAAAATTAGTTCGAAAATTAGTCAAATGCCTTGGCGTAGTCAATAAAACAAATATAGACATCACAACTGACATCGCGGCATCTCTAAAGTAGGACTTGTAAGGTGAAAGTGCTTCACATATACCCATGGAATTGCGAAATCCGAATTGCATTTCACCGACATTTTCTTCGCATTTCTTGTAAATTCTGGCATGTTTGATTTTAAGAAAAATTTTAAGTGCATGACTCATAAGACTGATAGTTCGGAAATCTTCGCACGTTTTCGCAGATCGTTTTTTTGGTAGTGTTACAAATGTTGACAATAGCCATTCCTCTGGGATATTACCTAAATCGTATATGGCGTAGTAGATGAACAAGGCGGGTGTGACTATCAGAATAGGGAAATCAATGTGTTAGAGAGAGAAGTCAGGCCATGGCTATAGACATAGGGAAAACAATGTGTTAGAGAGAGAGACGTGACATCGCGTTAGGCGAGTCGTACGGTGCGCGAACCAGATGTGCGTTCGGTACCTAAATTTTTCACGCGATGCATCGGACGCGAGGTGGGTCGTACGGTGCGCGAACCAGATGTGCGGTCGGTACCTTAATTTCTCATGCGATCGGGATCTCGGAGATAAGGGCGTGGCTGTTCATAACCTCCGTGGCTTAGCGATGTGCATGCTTAGCTTCGGTGCGGCTGGTCCCAGGTTCGAATCCCACTCAAGGAAAAATTTTTTATTTAATAATTTAAAAATGAAACATAATTAATCGAGCTGTGGTCCAATGACTTCACCCCAGTCATGGTCACGTGACATTGACGCAGGACGTGACAGTCAACGCAGAATGTGACATTCAGCGTGAGATGTCACGTGAAATGACGTGAATGACGTGACATTCCACGCGAAATGTCACATTAGACGCAAGACATGGTCACGCAAGGCGTTGCTTGATATAAAACGTAATATTCTACATAGAACATATTCAGCATTGGCCCAGAACGTGACAGTCACCGCAGAATGTGACATTCAGCGTGAAATGTCACGTGAAATGACGTGAATGACGTAACATTCGACGTGAAATAACGTGAATGGCGTGACATTCGACGTGAAATGTCACATTAGATGCAAGACATGGCAACGCAAGGCGTTGCTTGATATAAAACGTAATATTCTACATAGGGCATATTTAGTAGTAATATGAATCCCATCGAGTACATACATAGAGTAAAAGAATTTCAAAGAAAACTTAATCAGTTAAAGAAAGACATTAAATCATATGAGGATTTTAAACAAATTACAAGACAATTAGATAGCCTGCATATTGACAACAAAACGTGGAAACCGGAAGAGTTGAATCTACAGCAGCAAGACACCTGGATTTACGCTTGTAGAAAACTGCCGCCAGCTACATATCCATTAAGACGTATTCAACCAACACCATGTTTGTCAACAACATCACGGGTGTCAGCAACAACACCAGCGACCATATGAAAAGTGAAATAGACAATGTTTTTGCAATGTCTTGTGTAATATTAGCATCTGTATTTATTTTAATTTTAAAAATTATTTATGAAATTGTAAGGAGAAAATTTGAATCTTCATGTAATATAAGACTCGATCAATAAAGGTGTTTTAAATAAAAAGCGTTTAATCTCTAAAATATTTATTTATACATATAATTACAAAGGTATTATGTTATTGGTAAACCAGTGACGTAGACGATCCACATTTCTTTCGGTGCATGAAAATAATCCAGCGGCATGACATGGGTTTGCAGTAGGGCCAACGTTTCCAGTAGCATGAGGCGTACCATCAAACTTGCAAACATCAATAATAATGGGAAAAACTCCAAAAACGTGACGTTTTTTATCCAAATATTCTGCTTTTTGTTCTCCTCGAACGTAGATGTAATCTGCTGCATACAACAACTTGGATTCTAGTATTTCATTGATTTTGGACAATTCTACGTGTCCATCAGAGTATCGAATTCCAAGCAGTTTTTTCTCCACGTATGATGCAGTCTTCTTATCCCCATTACTTAGCGCATTAAAAGGTTTCTGAGGCAAGAAGATGTAATGACTTCGTTTAAATCCTATTTCAATGGTAAGTTCTTTGGGAACGAACCATCCGTCCACATCGAATCCCTGAATGTCTACGAATGCTACTCTCATGATGACTGCTCGCGTACTACTGGCAATTTATGCATCTAATTTAGACTTTTTACAATTTCGGAGAGAGGGAAGTACTCCATTACACAGTCGTGAATTATAATGCAATAAGCCTTGGTATTTTCGGGAAAACCATTATTCGCTTCAATATCGAGTTTTACGTCAACAGTGGATGCTTTCATGCTTTCTTCTTGCTTCGAACAATCGATGACGAACAATGTGTGTTGTGCGAAACCTGAGAAATCGAGCAGAGGACGCTTTTGTTGAGAATGTATGTAGCTAGGATAGAATTCGGTATAATTGAAATATGCCTCATTGTAGTCAGTTTTGCTAAAATCCAACTGCATTCTCTCGTTTGGCCAATATTCTCCATTTAAAGATAATCTGATACTTTGTATGTGGATATTGTCAAATAAGGTGGGATCGGCGTCGCTTTTGTCACGTTTATTGGTTTGAAAGAAAACAATGACATAACGAGGTCTTTCCACTGCATTGCTAGTTTTTACAGCCCAAACTTCACGTCTAGCGCCTTTGGTAAGTGCTGGTAATTCATGCAATTCCCACTTTCTAAAAGGAATAACTATAGGTTGATCTTGTTGAATGGATTTCATAAGTTCCAATTTAATATCATCATTGGGAAATATGTGCTTGACTCTGAGCTCAATATTGGTAATGTTAATCTTAACAGTTGTAACATGACCTGGAGTTTTTTCTTTGACAATTATGCAATCGTTGTCATTTCGAGCTCGAACTAGTCTTATTGTTTGACGACCACACGTAATCATAGGATAATCATTGAAAATGTTGAAAACATGCTTAAGAGGCATCTGTATGTTGAATGAATGATCGGCAGCGTGTAGAATTGGATCCTTAGGGTAATTCCACCCCGCCATTGCCATATGACTGGAATCTTCTTGAGTATAACAGGTCATAGCACGTACAGCGCTTACGATACCAGGATCCCGCACTGTTTCCATCTCCCTTGCGCTTTCGCTGTACGTACACGAATCGAAAAGAAAAGCACCCACATTATTGGCTAGTTTGACTTCACCATTGCCGTTTATTGCGAGCGATCCTTTAATGCATAACAAGGTTTCACTCATTGCAAAAAACGAGTCAACTTGATTGATGCTAAATTCTACAATGTCATTACAGTTGAATGATTTGATGAATGGTGCATATGTTCGGTATTCGGCCTTTCGAATTGATTCGTCAAACATCGGCTTACGATAAATATCAAATATTGGAGGCATTATGCTGTTTGAACGGGATCGTTTTCCATACATGGTTGTCATTTTTTCAGCTTAAAACCAAGTGATTGTAAAAACAATTTGTTTGCAAACGTAAGATGTTGCCGCTTAGATGAGGACGTACGATGTTGTCGCTCAGACGGCTGCACAACTAATGGTGTACTATGGGCAGTAGATTGTCTTATTACTAATCCCATTTCCCACGTGATCTAAGTTCCAACACCAATGTGCTCTGTTCTCCTCGAAAGTTTACAGGGCGTCCGTCTTGATCGACAGCCAACACAGTGATATTGGTAATTTCTCGTTGCGGTACAACAGGTAAATACAACAAATTGTGTGGAGTTTCGTCAATTGCGTACCCAGGATTTGATTGTATGACAAATTCGTAGATCGTGTGAGCAGGTCTGTTACCATCGAAGGCCCCGGTACTAATGTTGCATTCAAAGCGTATGCTAGATACTTTAATAATTCTAACAGGTCGATCTGAAGAATGTATCTGTCCAGGATTGAGTAATGTTGGAGAAAATCCCAATACTATGCCAAGACTGTCAGGTTGCTTAAACGAAATCTTATATTTGCAGAAAATTTGACACTGCAACGTGTTGTGGTTAGGTTTTAGACTAAATATCGTTTCTGGTTTAAGCACATTATCAGCACCCAATTTCTTTTGTATGTATTCTTCAATATCGGCAATTTCATAACATCCATCGGGGAAATCAAATTTTTGTAATTGGTTTTTGTCATTGTAGTAATAAAACTTTGTATTTTCAATGTTTGGAATACTGTTGTAGGAATGGAAAGCACGAAGAGCTATTTCATAATCTTTTTTCGAGTCCAACACGATCGGTGTGGAAGGTTGAAATGAGAATATGTAATTGGTGCTGTCTACTCTCAACAACTGCGACATGATGACTGACTCACATCAATCTAGTAATAGGTTATATTAGAAAAACAATATTTACTTTAATAGTTTTATTTGTTCCAAAGCAAGTTTACATAAATGACATGAAGCTTGAGAATCAGGTGGACCATCCCAGTGAGTCCTCCAATCCGGTCTGTTGTAATGTACGAAGCAGGGAAGTAGTATCTGCAGGTTAAATTCTCCTCGATAGTCTTCAGGCAATTTATGCCATATACTTAACAATTCTGAAGGTCGTACAGTTCGTATAAGATAATCTAGCGGTATGTATTTTAGTTCTTCTTCACTGAATTCTGTAAAATATTTTCTGCGAAACATATGGTCCATAAGAAGTTCCGTACTTTTAGTAGGCTCCATTATATAAAAACTTTAAGCATAAATGTCCACAAATAATTTGATTGTAGGTTTGATACTGATGATTATTATAGGAAATGTTGGCACCACCCAGATACTTAACAAGTTCTTTGGTCGGCTTCAAATTACCAAATGAATCGAAATACTCTACGTTGTTGTTTATCTTTCTGTATGCTACCCAATGTGTTCCGCTATGTGTGGACACATCCAAGTTTACTATTGCACATTCTCGTTGTCGAGGACCGTCTCTAGGCAGAGCGTCATTCATGAAAACGCCTCGAAAATTTGGTATTTTAAGTATTTTCGCATAATGTGCAATCTCCACATCATATAGCGGACGATTGGGTAGCTTCATTGGAAGTTTTTTTTCAAATACAAGCCGAATCCACCTCTGGGTTTCTTACGTAGGTACAGACCCGAACCGATGTGTTCCATCGCTTTATTATGACGTATATCTTCTTCCAATTTCTTTTGGGCATTCTTTGCGTCGACTACTGTCTTGGCCACTCCGGCAGCACCCCCCGCTAAGGCCCCCAAAGCGGAAAGGCCTGCAAATAGAGGTATAAGAGGTAGAAAACCTCCGGATTTAAGTGGAAGTACTCGAGGAACATCAACTTCTTTACGACCACCAAGTCTTTTGATTATGGATTTTGCTATTCGTACAGCAGTCAAAGCAGTATCTGTTAACGATGCCCCTCTTTTCATGGACTTTGCAATTTTTGAGACAACATCTCGATTGAATGAGTAACGTCCCCGTCTTCCACGACGAGAGCATCCCATTCCCAACTTTCTCTTCGTTTTCATTCCGCCAGTTACAATTAAAGCAGCACTTTTTTCACCAATGCTAGCGTCTTTCGACTTGAAGCGCTCCCAGGCTCTATCTTCCAATTCTTTATCGGCCTTGTGACGTTCTTCGAGAGATGAATGCTGTGAATAAGCGATATCGTGTCGTTTGCAAGCTGCGTCTAATGGGTTAATTCCTGGATCTCCACGTGCAAGACGTTTTTGTAGTTTTGTTCCGGGACCACAATACTGATAACCAGGAATATGTAGTTCAACTGGAAGTTTATTAATTAGAGAGTTAACGAGACCTCTTCCTTCGACGACCAACATTGGACTGATACCATGCAAGTGGTGACATCTGTAATATATTGTCGTACTTATGTACTACACTTGCCACACGATGAAGATCGTTCAGCAAGAGCAGACGCTACCAATTGATAATCTAGACATTGTACAGAAAGTGACAGTCAGTAAACATGGTAAATTACTACCAAACTCGTTTAGAGCCATTATTTGCGGTCCAAGTGGATGCGGGAAAACGAATGTCATGCTATCTCTTCTGTTTAATCCTAATGGCGCCAAGTTTAAAAATGTCTATGTTTATTCGAAATCCCTCTTTCAACCGAAATACCAACTACTGCAAGATGTAATAGCGCAAGTTAAAGGTGTAGGATATTACCCATTTAAAGACAACGAAGAAATTATTAGTCCCAGCGAAGCTAAACCCCACTCGGTGTTTTTATTTGATGATGTTGCATGTGATGGTCAGCAAAAGATTCGCGAGTATTATTCCATGGGTAGGCATAAAGATATCGATGCCGCTTATTTATGCCAAACATATTCAAAAATACCGAAGCAGTTAATTAGAGATAACTGTAACATGATTGTACTATTCAAGCAAGACGAGATAAATTTAAAGCATGTATTTGATGAGCACGTATCACCAGACATGTCGTTTGATGAATTTAAAAAAATTTGTTCTGAATGTTGGTGTGATAAGTATGGTACTTTGGTAATTATAAAAGATTTTGCTCTCAATAATGGCCGATATCGCAAAGGATTTGATAAATATATAAAATTGTAAGATAATTGTTTAGTCGTTGACACAATGTCAGATGATGCGGTTGCCATTGCCCTTCGCAAGAAGAAAGTCGCCGAATTGGCTAGATCGATTCGCAAAAAATACTTGGCATTAAAATTAGGCCGAACAGAACAAGATGAGTCCCTAAATAAACTGTTTAAACCACTCTCGAAACCTCTCAAAGATATTGCGCAATCATCAAAAACCTTACATCATACAATCACTAATACGTTTGAGCAAGTTAAAAAAGAAGAAGTGAAAAAGGAGGAGGAGGAGAATGGAGATGATGATGATGTATTTCTTGATGCACCTGATCTAGCGATACCTGATGAAAACGTTATTCAAGAACCAATCTCTAACGAGATTCCGATGGATGCCACAGACGAATATATCGATCAATATCCTCCAATAAGTCACAAGTACATAAAAGAATATTTAATAAAAGACGATAAAATTGATAAAAACTATGGTCCATTTTACGATTCTATTAGTGGCTGGATAATGGGAAAACGTCGAATAAACTTTGACAAACGCAATGGAGACATAATAATAATTCGAGAACGTAATTTAGAAGAACGTAGGTTAGGTGGTACGTCAGGTCTATATCAACTTTTATTTTATGCCAACCCAGAACAGTATAATGATGAGGATTTACAAAAGTATAAAACACTGTTAAAAAACACAGAGATTCATCTGGATACCTTAGGACGTCTTAAAGGTTCCAGTGGAGAAAAATACCATTCTATTATTAAACCTCTATTCAAACCATCTGATACAGCAATGAAAAAACACGCACCGCCTGCAACTCGATCAAAAAAAGAACTCGAATACAAAATGAAAACAACACGACCATCGCCATCTACGGCCAAAGGAACGGGATTGGATGACTCTCGTTTAACATACAACACTGCACCCATGGAGTATATTTATTGGGATGATCCAAATGAGTTAGTTGAACGTCTTAAACTATTGGTGGCTTCGAAAGACGCTGGCAACACATCTCTCGACAACGAAATCGTAGCCATCATCAATGAACTAAAAGAAGCTAATATAATAGAGTAACTGGGGAAATGGCAACATCATTTCCATTATGAGTGTCGACAAGTTCGGTCATCACTCTCGTAGTAGTAACGCCCAAAAGGTGGCGCGAATAACATTTCCACATACGTCTGACGGAAATATTAATGCCGAAAATGTGAAAATTTGCAATGTCAAGGACCCAACAAACAATGACGATGCTGCAACGAAAAAATACGTTGATGGACAAATCAATGAGTTACGTAATCTGCACCAAACACATGGTGTGCTGTTGCAGCAAAAAACTAATGACATACAAAATTTAACCATCGGTCTAAACGATGCAAGACAGGAGCTTCATGAAACTACGGTCCCACTTCTCGAGCAAAAGTTACAAAAAATAATCAAAGATGGTCAGGAAACACTAAAATTCCAAATATCTACAGGACTAAAGCATGCACAAGAAGATCTTGATAAAATTAAAGCTACAGTAAAAGAAGAACTTCGTAAAACTATACTTCCACTTCTAGAGCAAAAGATACGAAAAATAATCAAAGATGCCCAGAATACACTAAACAATGATTTGGAAAACAATACAAATATGGTATTAAAAATAATTAAAGATGATTTGAAAATACTGAAAAAGGATATGGAGGATGCTCTCGAGCAAAAGTTCCAAAAAATAATCAAAGATGGTCAGAATACACTAAAAAATGATACGGAGAACAGTATAAATATGTTGAAAAAAATACTCCAAGATGATTTTAATACACTGAAAAAGGATACGGAGAACAATCTAAAATCTGCTGCAGAAACAGTTGCAAAGCATACGATGTACGATATAAAGATGGAACAGCGGATAAAACAAGTGGAACAATCATTAAAAGGCATAGTAGATAGCGTTCATTCATGGGATATAGACAAACGTCTTAAGGTAGTAGAAGGTGCGTTAAAATAATGTCTAAAGAAAAGAAAGAAGTGGTGTATGAGTTGCATAAACCAGCACGAAAAAACTATCCTCGTCGACGAACAATAATCAAAGGAATCGATGACTTGTGGCAAATGGATTTAGCTGAAATGCGTCCTTATGCCCACCAAAATAAAAATTACAAACTAATACTAGTTGTAATTGATTGTTTTTCAAAATTTGTGTGGACACGTCCTCTAAAAACGAAGACTGGTGAGGAAATTACTCGGGCATTTTCGGATATTCTCGCTCATACTCGGCGACTTCCCAAAAACCTACAATCTGATCATGGAACTGAATTTTACAACAGAAAATTTCAAAATTTAATGAAAAAACACGAAATTAATCATTATAGTACATACACGATTAAAAAAGCTGCCATTTGTGAAAGAGTTATTAGAACGTTAAAAGCAAAGTTGTACAAGTATTTCAGTTTACATGGATCATACAAATGGATCGATATCTTACCTCAAATTACTGAGGAATACAACAATACAAAACACAGTAAAACAGGATACAAACCGTCTCAGGTTAACAAATCCAACGAAAAAGCCATTTTAAACAAAAGTTATAGCCATTTAAAGATTGCTGGTCCGAGAAAATTTAAAGTTGGCGATATTGTACGTGTCTCAAAGGCAAAACATTTCTTTGAAAAGGCCTACACACCCAATTGGACTACAGAATTATTTAAAATTGTACAAGTTAAGATAACAAATCCTACAACGTATTTGCTCGAAGACATGCAAGGTGCACCGATTAGCGGCGGTTTTTATGAAGAAGAGTTGCAGAAAACATCAAACTCTGACATATACCTGGTTGAAAAAGTACTTAGACGAAAAGGCAATAAGATGTATGTCAAATGGTTAGGAATGGATAGCAAACACAACAGCTGGATAAATAAATCAAATATAGTTTGAGGATCTATATTTTGATACGCCGCGTAGACATACACTTTTACAAAAAGGCTGGCAATTAACCACAAGGAGTGGGGAATGACAAAAGTATAAATTTAAGAGAAACTACGATGATCAGTTTATACACACTTTGTCAACGGTGTTCGAAAAAACAGTAGTGACATGGGTTCTCAAGATAGTGGTTATTCTTCAGACAAAGACTATAATCAAGAATTATATAGAACTTTGGAAAATTATGAGGCTGCCGCCAAATTAGAATTCTGCTACCTACTTGCAACAACATGCACAGTATCGGGCTACGAAGTACAATGTGGTATAAGCCCTGCAAGATCATTTACTCCTGCAGTGATTTTATCTCAACAATATAAACCTAGCAGAATATCACTCAGCGTATACGAATGGGCTTCCTTTATTTCAATCATCACACAACAACTAATTGATTTTTTTCGATCAACTGATGAGAACGAGCTTCAAACTTTTCTATGCGGAGAATACTGCACTGTTACCACAGTAGTTTACGATAATTGTAAATTCATCATTGTTAAGAAGCATGGCGTGGAGTACTATATGGACGAAGAAGAAGTGAGACAAATTGTTGAACTTAACACTAGTGTGATATCGTCTCGTATGCAGTTGTTAGAAAATTTGAACTTTTGTGAATATTATTATGAAGTTTTAGATTTTTGTAAAAATACTGTAATAGATAGTTTAAGTCCCTTGCAAATATTGTATGCGTTTTGTTCTATAATGCCAAATGATTTGACAAATAATGCTCTTAGGGAATTTGTTTATTTTTATAAAAATAAGGTAATTATTGATTTGAATAAATAATAAAATTGCAAATTTAGAGTTTTTATTTACACATAAAATATGACACATATATTTTTATTTATAATATACAAGAGAGATTGAAGCTTATTACAATATACAAGAAAGAGAGAGATAGCTTATGGATATTAGACATTTGCCATTCATCTCAAAAGAGTCAAGAATCGGTATCTTTTATTTCAAATATTATTTTTTGTTCCTCAACAAGTCCAACAAACTAATGATAAAATATAAGTTATATCTGTGTTTACAATTATTTGTATTGATAAATCCCACAGTTTAGACACCCACATGGCCTCTCTTTTTGGCAGTTCTTCACAATTTGTAGTTTTAATTCTCTTATACAATTTACGTTTAAACAGGATTGTACTTGATGGGGTATCTTAAAATACACGGTACATCCTTTCTTACTGTACCATCGTTCAATGCCAATCACATCTTGGGGGAGAGAACGTTGCTCTCCACTTGCAAGTGTAAATGTCTTTGTATTAGCATCAACTACAGCCCAATAAACTTTATTGGCTGCTATTTGTTGTAGTTTGGGGGGAGTCCATAGTTCTTCTACTGTGGGTGTAACACACCTGTAAGGCATTGTTTCATCAACGTTCTTCTGCAATAAAAAAAATCTATTCTACAATACTGTAATGTCCCCATGGTAGCGTTCTAAAACTATTAGGAATTAAATATCTTTTATCGTCATAAGGACTTAGCGCAATTTTTGTCTGTTCTATACTATAAACATTATGGCTATATGACCGAATGGAATGTTGAGTAGCAGTTTGTTCCTTAAAATTATTTAAACAGTTTACATAATCATCGAATTTTATTACATTTTTTACTACATTATGTTTAGTTCCTTTTGCTTTTTTAGTGACTCGGCCCGATTGAACTTTAAAAGTATACATTTTTGAACGTAATCCCACAAACTTTGTCATTATTTCTCCTTTATTTTCATCCTTCATTACTCCCAAAACTTTTTTATTTACGCGAGGAATATTATAGATATTATCTGCAGCGTAATCAGATGTATCAAATTTTGATATATCTGATTTAACTACTTCCTCATATGCATCATGACAGTATAGTTCATAAATAAAGCTATCGGTATCCATATACATTAAATTACATTTATCGGCACCCAATTTTGTAAGCATATAGTCGTAATGAAATTGGTACATACATAACTTTGATATATCTAAAACAGTCATACCAATATATAAAGGTTTATTAAAAACTAGATCTGATTTAGTTAGTTCTATAGCTACTAAATTTTCATTAAATATTTTTCTGCTATGAAATCGTACACTAGAAATTAAATTTTTGGCACCATACCGTCCATTCCACGATCTGACTAGTTTTACAATTCGATGTTTCCTGATATTCTCCATCGTCTTTCCAAATATGCTATTATTGGCCAATTTGTATAGGTTCTTTTCAAAATCGTTCGTAGCTGTAGCTCTTAGTTTAGTATTTAATTCGATGTAGGGTCGCAACCAGGCAGACTGTTTAAATTTTAAAATTTTGTGAATCTTTTTTAAAACTAATCCATTAGCCAACATTTGTTTTAAATTTCTATAATGAACAATATATTCTTTTTTATTATAAAGTGTTGTCATTAGTTTCGAATGATTAGAACCCGCAGCTTTACGGTGTTCAGGAGCGAATGGAAAATCTGAGTGAAGATCATGTAATGTGCGAGGATATTCCAAGTCAACTTGTAATATGTACCCTACAGGAGAGTCATCTGGTACCGACATAACATCAAAGTCTCTGTCATCCATCCATTCGAACCCTTCGTAGGGCAAGGGCTCTCCCATTGCCCACCCATATAAATTATTGACGTCAAAATACATTAAGTACTTTGGGGGCTTTGTAGGGTCATATTTAGACATGTACTTATTATTAGCTTCTGACATTCTACCGCTACATACTGAAATTCCTCCACGAATTGCTTTCTCAATAAACATTATCATATCAACGTCACGCAATAACTCTAGTTTACACCTTACGTGTTTCAACATACAATCCCAAGAATAACCTGGCATTGTGTAATACCACGCTGGATCTAACCCATAAGTTATTGAGCATTTTTTTCGAAAATTTTCAAAAACATCTGCCAACAGCAAAATATCAGTCTTTAAATATAAATCTGAATATTGACCTAAATTAGCAATGCTAAACTCATTCCAAACTGTTTTAGCATGGGCATACTGTTCATCTGCAAGGCCCTTATCGTTTAGTTTATTATAAAATGCCTCTATCGGCGGTAAATCGGTAATGTTTAATTTTTCCCAGCAATCAATATAATCATAACAAAAAACACCTTTTTTAGTTATTAAGTTAAATTTTTCGTCACTTAAATTACCAAATTCTCGTTTGCAAATTTTAAAGCCATTTTTATCTAATGTTGATGCTAACTCATCTAAAGAGGCTCCTAAAAATCTGTATGAATCAATAAATCGAAATTTTATGTTAGTAACTGCATCGTTAAGTGTAAATGAAATGTATTTTTCTTTATTGATTGGAAGTAGACTAATATCTCCTTTTTTACTTAATTCTGAAATTATAAAATGACTATCGTAGCCCCCCAGATTGTGAAAAATCACTGGGACGACAAAGACTTTTTTAAAATTTAAATTACATGCCTGGTGAGCAAAATTTCTGAACTCTCCTGTAAAATGGTCGTGATCCCTGACAACGATATCTGTAGGAGAAAAACATTTTTCACATATGTGGCACACTGTAGCCCCACAAGTGCTCGGTTTTTCCTTCATTGGTATAATTTTCTTAATTTTTGTATGAATACTTTGAGCTAAATTTGGCATTTCATTAGCAAACCAATCCATGCAGTCACTGCCTCTATAGCTCTTAAAAAAAGATAACTTTTCATCATAACTACATTTTACATAGTATCCGGCACTATATGGAATATGTTTTTGATATTTTTTAGTAGAATGAGATGCTTGGTGATCTGTAACTTTTTCTAACATGCACTCAAAATCTGCATATATGACAAATGGTGTTGTTTGTTTATAAATGTAATTTTTAAAACTAACAGCTTCATATTTAGGAAATGACATTTTACAATTATTAATATCTGCACACATTTTTTCATGTTCTGACAATTTCTCTTTAGTTGAAAAATAATTTAAGCATCTATTACAAAGAAATATTTTGGCCTTTTTTTTATTTACTTGGGAAGAAATTAATTTAGATAAGTTTGTAATCTGACAGTAGTGGTACTTAATTTCAGAATTATCATTATCTACTGGAGGTGCTTCATAATCGTTTAATTTAGGAAAATACTGATTTTGAATTAAAAGAAGATTTACATGTTTGGCAACTACTGTTTTAGTTAATCTTGCTGGATATACTGTGAAAAATGACTTTTCATTATTTTCTATCAATTCTAAAGCATATACATTGACGGAGATATTATTTATTTTTTCAAATTTTGAAATTTGATGTAACGGCATTGGTGCCTCCAAGTCTTCTGTTTTTAATACTGTACTGTACCATGGATATGAGGACGTACGTTCTTTATTTACTTTAGCCGGATAGAGCGCACTAACTATTGCCCAATAAAAACATGCCTGATCTGAATTTTTTACGTTAATACAAGCTCGCTTTTTTTGAATAGACTCCGGGAGTTTAATATAAGATGAACCATTTCCAATTTCATATCGATTAATATTGACTTCTAACGATACAATTCTATTTAATGCAAAACCAGAGTCTTTTTCCTGAAATTCGGATAACTTATTATTTATTTTATCTTTAACATTCTCAAAAAACCATCGCTCTGTATCGGTAGATACGTCTAGTATAGCATTTTTTGTATTAAAATAATTAAAAGTTAAAATTTCCTCCTCCCCCGATTTTTTAATAAATTCTCCACAAAAACAAACATTAACTTTAACAACTTTATCTGCTTTTAAAATTTTTCTGATTTTATTTTTAAAAATAATATAACAGTCATTTAGGAAATGTGCTAGGTCCTTATGATATAAATTAATTATAACTCCAGTTTTAATTCGACTATTGAACGCGGAAACAACATCTTCCCATTTAACCCGTGTTTTTAGTTTATTGTCTAGCCCCATACCTACATGTCTATTTAAAATAATCTGTTTAAAATGTTTAAAATGTCCGACATGAGTTTGCAGTTTTCTAATTGTACCTATAGGCAAATTGCGTTTTTTTATTACTTTATTGCAAGTTTTAATTTGTTTCGTTAAGCGTTTCACCCAAACTTCTTCGTCTTTAGCTGTGAATTTGTTAAAAACTATCTTTCTGACTCTTTTGATGAATAACAATAAATTTTCACATTGTTTAACAATATCCATAATGCTTACCTCTCTCTTTCTTTGACGCTCTAGATGATTTCACACGCTGGACATAGGCTGGTATTTGCTCCCACGTCCACCCCAGTTTCTTTTGAAGCTCTAGACGATCTCAAAGCTGGACATGGGCTGGTATTTGGGTCCCACGTCCACCTGGCCTCGATATACTAGGGAGTATTTTCCGGAAGCAAACTCTGGCACTGCTGACTGGTATACTTCGGTCACCCGTTCTGGTAGAAAAACCACCTCTTCTCCTAGGTCTAGTAGAACGGATTGGCCGAATTTAGTCTTCACTATGCGTGCCTCTTTGATTTGTTGCGGGATGTTTACTGGCAAGTCCTTTAGTTTTTTCACAGGTTTTCTCGCTGCAACGATAGAGGCGGCATTAATTTTAGTTAAATCCATCTGAAATAAAAGAATAATATACTAGAAAAGCAGAAAAGTTGCAAAATCAAAAGAGAAACACCGAAAAAAAAAATATTTATGTCATGAATAAGAGGAAAATGAACAGTAAACAAAAATAATTGGTAATTATTTATTGCACCCACAGATGCTCGATTTTTATATAGAATACGAAAAACATAAAAGTAAAAAGACAAAGTGCTGACGTCTTTTTTGTAGACAGTTATTACAACTACAGATGCTGAATTTTTTATCTAATCCCGGAATGTTATAAACAGCAGGGCAACAATATCTAATTCAAAAAATGAAAAAATCTTAAAAGATTTGGTATAGAATAATTACGAAGAACACAAAAAACATAAAAAGTAAAAAAGCAGAGCAGAACACATCTAGTTTATTCAAAAGAAAAATCTGAAAAGATTTGGCATAGAATAATTACAAAAAAAACACAAAAAAAGTAAAAAAGCAGAGCAGACAACAACTAGTTTATTCAAAAGAGAAAAATCATAAAAATTTGGCAAGAATAATTACGGAAAACACAAAAAAGTACAAAGCAGAGCAGACAACATCTAGTTTATTCAAAAAAGAAACATCTTACAAGATTTGGCATAGAATAATTACGAAGAACAAAAAAACATAAAACGTAAAAAACAGAGCAGACAAAATCTACTTTATTCAAAAGAGAAAAATCTTAAAAAGTTTGGCCTAGAATAATTACGGAAAACACAAAAAAGTAAAAAAGCAGAGCAGACAACAACTAGTTTATTCAAAAGAGAAAATCTTAAAAAGTTTGGCATAGAATAATTACGGAAAACACAAAAAAGTACAAAGCAGAGCAGACAACATCTATTCAAAAAAGAAACATCTTACAAGATTTGGCATAGAATAATTACGAAGATCAAAAAACACATAAAACGTAAAAAAAACAGAGCAGACAAAATCTACTTTATTCAAAAGAGAAAAATCTTAAAAATTTTGGCTTAGAATAATTACGGAAAACACAAAAAGTAAAAAAGCAGAGCAGACAATATCTAGTTTATTCAAAAAAGAAAAATCTTAAAAATTTTGGCATAGAATAATTACGAAGAACACAAAAAATATAAAAAAGTACAAAACAGAGCAGACAACATCTAGTTTATTCAAAAAAGAAACATCTTAAAAGATTTGGCATAGAATAATTACGAAAAACACAAAAAAACTTAAAACGTAAAAAGTAGAGCAGATAACACCTACTTTATTCAAAAGAGAAAACTTTTAAGAAATTTGGCTTAGAATTATTATGGAACACGCAAACACAAGTACAAAGCAGGGCAGACAACATCTAGGTTATTCAAAAATAAAAATCTTAAAAGATTTGGCGTGGAATAATTACGAAAAACACAAAAAACATAAAAAGTAAAAAGCAGAGCAGGCAACATCTAGTTTATTCAAAAAGAAAAAATCTTAAAAGATTTGGTACAGAATATTTACGAAAAAACACAAAAAACATATAAAGTACACAAGACTACTTCAAAATGCTTGCGTGAGGTACCAATTATTTAATTTAAAAAAATATCTTAAACTTACCTTGTAATCTAGTTCCACTAACACAGACACTGTTAGAATAAAAATTGATACTGACGCCTGAAATGATTTCACCTCATTTTAAAGCTGTTGTTGCGTCGGTTCCCTCCACTTAGATAAGGCGATTGACGTATTTCAGAATGTTTGTGCTTGCAAAATTATGTACGGTTTAATCATTTTGTTGGTTTGGAAAATACCAGCATTCCTCGTGCACATGATAAGAAATACAGTTCAATAACAAAATGTGGGTATGATAACAAAATTATGGTAAATTAAAATAGTTGGAAAATACCAACATTCCCCGTGCATGCGATAAGAAATGTAAATGCCTGCCGCTATGCGGTAAGCTAATTTTCTGTTATCATTTATTTTGCGTCGTTATTTTTCATAAATAACTTTAAGATTAAATTCCCAGCCGCTATTTCCTGTGCACGCGGTATGTAAATGATATGTTAACATTTATTTTTCAGCGTTTTTTACTTTAAATATTTCTTACTAATTTGTATAACTTAATTACATATTTTGGGGATATAAATCAAGATGGCTGTCTGCTTTACAGGTCTTAATGTTTGCTCTCTGTAACTGTGTGCAGAAAATAGCACTCTGGAGTATGCTAGTTCTTTTCTAATGCGTTTCGGATATCTAAATGCGTCAAGTAATGTTTTTCTGGCGTAGATATGACCTTAGTTGAATTTCAAGAAAGATACAATCTTCCGGCGACCGGAACATTACTTCAAAGCCGGATATTTCTATAACTGTGGTGTCAAATAATCATAATTTTCGAAAAAGTTTTCGCGGTTCCTCTAAATGTTCACTTAATTTTGATGGCCCCGGAAAAGTATTGCGAAAAAGTATACCGAACACACCTGCACTAAAAAACAGGGTCTATTTGCCAAAAAAACATCTGCAATAAAACATGTGTCTAATTCAGTATCCTGATTTCATGTTTCTAGCTACATCTCCACAATTTCCAAATTATCGAATGTACGTTATGTCTGATATTTATGGAAGTTTGATTTAAATGAGATGCGTCTTCCTGAACTAATTACTGATTATCTCCCTAAAGAATTGAGGTCTACGCAAGTTTCATATGTTTTCCAGAATTCCAGAATATTATGCTGCATCTTGTTCAATTTAAAACAATACCTATTAGAAGTACAGCGAATGTACACGTAGAGCTGTAGCAGCAGGAACGTTCAGTTGGGAACTTTTGACTGCCCTGAAGACGGTCTATTAAAAAACAATTAAAAACTTTGTTAAACAAAATTGTAGCTATATACGAATAAAGATTACTGTGTTCCTTCTTAGTTGTTTTAGGTTTTATTTTTGAATTCAAAATTGGTCAGCCGCGCCCTTATCTCCGAGATCTCTCGCGTCCGAGGAACGTTCAGTGGGGAACTTTTGACTGCCCTAAAGACGGTCTATTAAAACATTGGAAAACTTTGTTAAACAAAATTTTAGCTATATACGAATAAAGATTACTGTGCTCCTTCTTAGTAATAGTTCTTTTAATAAAAAAACAATTACATTATTTAGGTTTTATTTAAGAATTCAAAATTGGTCAGCCGCGCCCTTATCTCCGAGATCCCTCGCGTCCGATGCATCGCGTGAAAAATTTAGGTACCGAACGCACATCTGGTTCGCGCACCGTACGACCCACCTCGCGTCCGATGCATCGCGTGAAAAATTTAGGTACCGAACGCACATCTGGTTCGCGCACCGTACGACTCGCCTAACGCGATGTCACGTCTCTCTCTCTAACACATTGTTTTCCCTATGTCTATAGCCATGGCCTGACTTCTCTCTCTAACACATTGATTTCCCTATTCTGATAGTCACACCCGCCTTGTTCATCTACTTGGCGTTGAATAGTTCAGTTAACTCCTTCGTGCTCACTTGACTCATCACCTTGATAAGTTCAACGGGCATTTCATCCGGACCTGTAGCCTTACCATTCTTAGACTGTTTTAAAGCAGCCTTTACCTCGCTTTCTAGAATTGACGGCCCTGTCATGCAATTTATTTCCGGAAGGTTGCGTCGGTCGTCCCAGAAAAGTTCTTCGATATATATTTTCCAGGTAACCAACTTCTCATTCACTGTCGTCGCCAGATTACCGTCTTTATTTATGAGGAGGTGTGTGTTTCTCCTCTTGTATTCACCAGTGACTTCACGAATCTTTTGGTAGATATTTATATGATCGTGTTTCTCTTGGAGCTCCTCGATTAGTTTACATTTTTCTTCCATACATGTCTCCTTGGCTCTTCGTATTTCTTTTTTATTTGTCTGGTTGGTTTCTTGGTATTTCTTCGCGTCCCTGTTTTTCATTAATGTTCTTTGTTCCATCATCTGCAGAATGTCATCAGTCATCTATTCTTTATTTTTTACTCTTTTTTTCTTTCCCAGATGTTCTTTTCTTGCATTCAGCATGACGTCTTTGATATAACTCCATTTTTGTTCTACACTCTGTTCTTGTTGTTGAGCCGTTTCTAGTTTTTGTCTCATTGTATCTCTCACATTCTGACAAACTACGGGGTCTTTTAGAGTATCATAATCCAGGTTTTGTTTAGGTTTATTTTTGATGAGTTTCTTTAGTTTGAGTTCTATCTGGCCCACTAATGGGTTGTGGTCCGATGAGACGTCTGCTCCTAGGAAGGTCTTCGCCGAAGTCAAGCTATTCTTGAATCTTTTGTTAATGAGAATAAAGTCTCTCTGGTTTCTGATGATATTGCTGGCTGTATCTGCAGGTGACTTCCACGTATAAAGTCGTCTCGGGGAAGTTTAAACCACTTGTTAGCAATGGTAAAATCTTCTTCTCGGTAAAATTGTATGAGATGGTCTCCTCTTTCGTTTTTCTCGCCTAAGCCGTATTGTCCGACGATGTCTTCTACACTGCTTTTGCCAACTTTGGCATTGAAATCACCCATGATGATGGTTAGCTTGTTCTTCTCAGTGTATTGTAGTGCTTTTTGTACAATTGCGTAGAACTGTTCGATATCCTCTTCTGGTTTTTCTGATGTTGGAGCGTAAATTACTTTACCTATTCCCAAGATATCTATTTTCATACTTCTCATTTTGGCTTTAGTGTTTGCCAGGCCCGGACATAAATAAGTTACGTAGGTTCCAGATTGCAAAGCGATTATATTCCCATTTCAGTTTAAGGGGTGTCCCGGACCGAGGGCTATTTTCTTGTTTTCATCCGCTATTTAGATTATTGGGAGATATAATTGGGTGGTTTTTCCGTTGCCTTACTACCATTTAACAGGGAGAGATAGAAAGTAAGTAACTATATTTTGGAAGGATAAAGGAATGGAAGCTGGATTTTACCAGCGTCGCTTTGCTGAAGTAGGGCTATTCTCTACCAGGATCGTAAAAAGTGGTTATCAGCTTCCCAACTTACAATCTATGTTTTGCTGGTACTATTTTTTACTATTTATGCACAATTTCCTTTGTTTCGCATTTTTTTCTTTTATTATTTTTTTGTTAAATAAAATTTTAGGTTTTTTTGTTCACGATTGTGTTCCTTAGAAGATCTAACACTTATTACTTAAGTAGTCCATATATTCGATATTAAAAGTTATTCTATCTAATTACATTTATTTGTACAATTTGGTATTACCCATTTTGTATTTTTCAGGTACCTTCTTGGTTATTTTTGTGGTAATCACGTACTTACGATTCAGAATGTATTACTTGTTCTAAATTATGCTAACTTTTTACCGTCATTAAGTCGGGGACCTATAAGTACTAAAGTTAACCTAATGTTAATATTATCTGCTCGATTGGTTTCTAAAACTGTCCGGTACATCCGTAGTAATAAATGACGCACTGGCAAGTATAGGCCGTATAATTCTAGCATCACAAATATGGAGGAAATGTGTTCTTACCACAGTATCCCAAAAGAAACATAGGCTGGTCCAAATCTAACCTCACCACATTTTATAGGCTACGTAATTATTACCGTAATTAATTATAAAATTAATAGAATATATGCAATTCACTTATCTGTTACTAAAAATCATTTTTGCCTTAATTTAGTATGTAAATATCGTCCACCTATTACACTACTTCCACACGATAATGTTTTATTTACAAAACTTAAAGAACTATCATCTCTTGATAATCTTACTGGAGATTTAATTTTCCAGAGATCACCTGGCTAATAACTTTATTATTTGACGCCTAAAACGCTCAGAATGTATTTAAAAGCTTTGTAGTAAATTCGAACCTGATACAATTCATCACAGAACCTACTAGATTTATAATTATTAATCAACCTTTTACTCTAGATCTAGTGCTTATTTATGACGAAGAGCTGATTTCATTTCTCGAGAGATTTCGTCTCTTCTATGGTAAAGTCAGATCCTGCAATTTTAACAGCTCATATCCAGTTCAATCAAATACTACCTATCATATTATTGTAACATATGCTACAACCGACTTTTCTGAAGGTTACACTTAACTCTCTCAAATCGACTGGCATTTATTTTTTGCAGACATAGACGACCTCTTATTAATGTGGACTGCATTTCTCGATACCGTCCACAATATAATTTCTACAGATACCACCTTATAAACCACAGAGAGGTTTATAAAAACAACCTTAAACCCTAGATAAATCGAATAGTAATAAAACAGATTAATCTCAAATGATATTTTTGGCAGAAATTTAAACACACCTCGCTTCTTAGTGATTTCAAAAGCCACCGTAGATTTTCAATAACTTACAAACATCTCTAAAAGCTCAAAGACAAAATTCCAGAGTTTATGCTCTTCTGACAAAGATTCTTCCGAAACTCTTCCTTTAGTATTTTTACAGATTTTTAATAACGAATCGAATGATGGCTTTCTACCTGCTATTAACTGTAATCGTGTCGGCGCATCCTTACAGCAAGTTAAATGCATAGTGAATCATGTGACACAACACTTAATTAAACTTCGCACAGCCGCTTCACCTGGTTTAGATGGTTTAAAACCAAAACTGTTATAAAACTGACCAAACCAAAACTGATGCGCAGACACGCTTGCAATACCCTTAACGTTAATTATGCAAAGTTCTTTTATCCCGAACTCCTTACCACCTGGTTGGAAATTAGTATCCGCCACACCTATTTTTTAAAAGACAACTCAACCCCAACAATTATCGTCTAATTTCTTGCTGCCAGTAGTTGGCAAAGTCATGGAAGCCATTATTTTCGAGTAGATGACCAAATTTCTTCTTCAGAAACATGTTATTTTAACACAATAACATGGATTTCTCTCTGGTCTCTCCATTCTAACCAATCTCCTACATTGTATTAACGACTAGACGTCATCCCTTAACAGTTTGCAGCCAGTCAACGTTGGTTATCTAGATTTCTCTAGAGCCTTTGACCATGTAACTAAACGCAGACTTCTACATAAGCTAGAATATTTCTGAGTTCGTGGTACCTTACTTCGTTGGATAGAAGATTTCGTAAAAGATCAATACTACAAAGTTGGAGTTAGCGAATCTTTCTCACAGGTCAAGTTAGTGAAAAGTATAGGGCCTCAGGGTTCTGTCCTTGGACCTCTGCTTTTTACGTTTTATACCAGCGATATTCCTTATTATGTTTCAAGTAAAATTTTGTTCTACGCTAATGACACAAAAATATATGCCAGTCCAATCACAAACCAGCTAACCCCGGACTTGGACTCTATTTTAACTTGGTGTTCCCAGTGGTTACTACCCTTAAACGCGAAAAATGTGTAGTGCTTCGAATTGATAAAAATAACCCACTTGTGCCGTACTTGTTTTTCGAGAGTTTTAATGCAGTCATTCTGTAAGCTTTACACTCCAACTGAACCAACGTGGTATCCTGATTTGGTTCGAGATAAGACTTTTTTGGAAAACGTTCAAAGAAAAGCCACTCGAATTGCGTTGGGACCGAGAAGACCTTCTTACGCAGAAAGACTTAGTATGGCTAACCTAACTTTTTTTTAACTTTGCTGACAATTACATTTAAAATATTAAAATTCAATTTGGGAAATCTCGTTGATAACATTAGCATAAAACAAGATGAACGCTTCAGCGGTTATCAGTTTAAACTTAAAAAAGAGATTTTTTCTACAAGATCAAGACTTTCTACCAATAGAGTTTTTGAGTGCTGAAAAAACCTTAATGGTAGCATTGTCTCTGGTCCCCCTAACAACTCGTTCAAAAACAATCTTGACTGTTTAATATTATACATGAAATATTGTTTTTCTTTTAAACCAAAAATTGTAATTTTGTAATTTACTAGTAGGTTACTAATGAAATTTCTTTGTTTTTGGGCATAATGGGGACTTGTCTCTCTACGTTTGCTTATGTATAATAATAATACTAATAATAACCTGTAATTAAATGGCCACTAGTTAATTACATGGCCACCTTAAACTCAATTATGGCAAATGCTATAAATAATGCAGAAACCATCGGCACACAGCGCGACAACTAAAGCTACGGAACAATCAAGCTGCATAAATCGATAAATAGAGAAGCACAGGTAACGACATTAACAGCCAAACGGACATCAATAGCTTACTATTGTGTACCGAATAAAAGCTGTAAACACAACTTTATAATAAAACGTATAGCTTGCATGATACGTAAGTAGAGCAACGAATTATTCGGTATTATTTAAAGAGGCTATTTAGTGGTGAGTGCCATATCACCCGGCTTTTAAACGTAAGAGATAAAAAACACAGTTAACTTGTGAAATGAAAGGGTCATTTAGACGGTCATAATTATTATATTTGACAGTTTGACGTCGTATGTGTGACGTATTTCCATTTTTAATTTAGATAAAGTAAAAACTGATTGACCACAGTAAAGCAAAAATGTGAATAAAATAATTTAATTAATACTGATTACTTATTCTAAAGTTTTAAATTATTAACCAAGAATAATTTCTACTATGATTTGAGGAGTTTCATACACTCTTGTTATGGAATAATTAGCAATCCTTCATGGATTAGTGGTAAGAATTCGACACTGCGACGCAGATGATTAGAGTTCAAAACCTACATGAGGTTTTCTTTTTTCTTTTTTAATAATTTGAAATTATGCAGAGATCGTTTTGCTTTGAATCACTAAACATTTATGTCAGTCGTTACTAGTATTAGAAGTGTTTAAAGTTAAACATAAATATCTTATTGAAAAAAGTGTCGCCGTACTTTCGAAAATAAAGTAAAAGTTCTTTAAAATTAAAAGAACGTTTAAAGAATGTTTAAATAAGTAAAAATTCCACAAAATTAAAAAAAATATTTTTATAAACGTATTTACAATTGTCAATTGTTTTGAAAATCATTACCTGTACAGAGGAATTGATATTAACATTGAGAATTTAGTGATGGATTTGATATAAACAGTCTTTACCGGATTATTTTGCATTCACAACTGAAGACTGTATGAATTGAATTTGAATTATTTTGTATTGCCGTTTTATAACATTCGAATAAAAATAAATTGTAAATAATGAGTTTTTCGAAAATTTGTTACCTAATATGTATCATATTTTCTATTATTTATTTATTGATAAAACAAAAATTTTATAATTGGTGTGAATTGAACCCCCCCCCCTTTCTCGTCAATAGACAACGTCCCTAACTACTACACCAATTCCACATACATTAATTGTTTTCGGACAGAACATACCTACATTTATTTTAGTCAAATATTTCAGTTGAGTTATTTTTATTATTAAATAAATTTAAAGATTTGTAATTTAAAATCGCTACTAATGAATGTTTTTTACTATAATATATCTTAATTTATTCAAGTATTTATTCTAACATCAGAAATTATTAAAATAAAACATTTTTGAGGTTATCCGTATAATTATGACTGAAATCAAATAGCCACGTCTAACGTCGAAAGGTGTGAGACTATCGATGGTGGTAATGCAATGTAATGTAAATTATAGGTTTCTATTGATTATTTCCCACCTCTACGAGTTTCATCTCTTTTTATTTCACAAGGTAACTGTGTTTTCTATCTCTTACGTTAAAATGCCGGGTGGTAAGGCACTCATCACTGTATATTTTACTAAACACAATTACCGAAAATTCTCGTATAGAAAATTGAATAATTAACAAAATATTAAAATGCAAGTTACTTACTAAAACTACAGAAATTTATATACTTCTCGTTAAGATCCATCACAGATGGGGATTTTTTAGGATATAAGATATTACTAAAAATACTCCTGTATTTTTGGAGAAATTTTTATAAAAAAATAAATAAAATGAATAACTTTCGTATTTCGCCATTTCTTCAAATTTAAATACCTAATACTTGTACTAAATTGTACTACAAAGAGGTGTCCAACAAACGTATTCAAACAAGCACTAAACGGCGCTGAAATTGGAATAAAAATAAACGGAAAATATATTATTAATATCAGGCATGCAGACAATACCGATCTGATAGCAGAAAAAATGAAAGAATTACAAAATATACTAGAGAGAGTTAATAATGCAAGTGAAGCCATGGGACTAACAATAAATCTTTAAAAAACTATTAGAAACTAAAATCTAAAAAAAAACTATTAATAAAAATTTATTAGAACAAGTTCATAAATTCAGATACTTAGGAGCAGTACTAGAACCACTAATACTAGTACTCTTACATAGGCCACATAATGAGAAATGGCAAATATAACCTGCTACGAATAATAATGTATAATATAATAGGCAAGTCTTTTACAGCTGGCACCGTTTCTTGCATCCTAATTTTCAGCGTTTTCTGTCGAAGCAATCTTAAAATTTTAAATCTCTGAAGGTCATTGCATCTTCGACATCTTCTCTTCATGACTGTCATGGTCTACCCCGTTTCTTTCTAGTGAGTGGAGCCAATTTTTTATCTTTTTTGGCCATCTATTTTCAGGCATTCTCTGCAGGTGTCCATACCAGTTTAAACTTTTGGCTTCGATAGTATCTATTATGTCTAGGTCAATTTCAATTTCTCTCCTAATATCTACGTTCCTCACCCTGTCAAGTCTAGTGTAACGGGCAACATGCTTCAATAGTCCATTTCCGTTGCCTTAATTTTTTATTTGTTTTTTTATTGATTTCCCGAAGTTTGGCGCCGTACAACCCAATACTTTCTGTTACTGTTTTACAATTTTTTCTTGGATATTCTTTTGTTATTTTATTATTCCACAATAGTCCATGTAGCTGTCTAGTGGCTGCTTTTGCTTGTCCAATCCTAGAACCTATTTACCTAGAACCTATCTACCATTCAATTTGTGGGCTTTCTGATTTTTCTCCTTTAACTAAATACTCGGTTTTTTGTATACTCTGGTTTGGTGTACTCCTCCTTCAGTTTTCTAAACATATAGTCTATGTTGCTCTCGTCTTCAGCTAGAATGGCTTGATAGTCAGCAAAGTGTATCGTGTACAATTTCTCGTCTTCGATTGGAATGCCCACACTGCAATATTTTCTTCTCCACACTATGAGCACCTCATTCAGATATATTTTGAAGAGCGCAGGTGCTATACAGAAGCCTTGCTTCAGACCCTTACTAATAGGAATTTCTTTAGTTAATTTGTTTTCAGTTTTATCGTTTACCGTCATATTTTTGTAAACCTGTTGCTTTTATATTTTTTTGTGCTGTTCGTAGAACTGGATTAAATGTTTCACATTTTCATTTGTTTTTGCATCTCCGTATTTACCTACGACTTTGTCATTTATTTTTATTTCCTGTGCAAGCATTAAAATCTCCCAACATTACAATTTCTTTACAGCTCTTTATATTTTCAATGAGTTCTGATAGTTGAAATCGTAGGCTTCCACGGCCAGAGTCAGAATTATAGTTTATTCGTCTTCCGGGTTTGGACCGTGTCATTTGTGAGTGACCCAAAAGTGGGTTCATCTCGACGTTTCGCTACAATTGTATGTAGCTTCTTCAGGAGAACAAAGAAAAGAAAAAAGAAAACAAAAGAACAGGAAGATGGGTAGTTAGCAACGGTAACTCAGTTACTCAACGCAACCAGAGGCGAATACTAACTACCAAGATGGGCATTTGGTCACAGTAACTCAACTACTCAACGCAGCCAGAGGTGAAAACCAAATGCCAGGACAGGGATTCACGTCCAACAGCTCAGAACACTAACGCGTCGAGAGGCGGGGAGTGAATCCGACGATTACTCCGCTACCGCTCTATTTATAGTCGCGGTGCCTGTCGTGTCGGGACGTATCGGCACACTTCGTGGCGCGAACGTCAAGAAGCGCGCGCTGGCCAATCATGTGGCTGCATCGTGGTGGCGGGACCGGACGGCGGTTCTAGACTGAGATTCCAGATGGGAGACAAGTAGTATCCTTCCTCTCGATTGATATTATGGGGATTTTTTATCTAGATTTATATAGAGAGGAAGGTGAGCGAAGAAAGTAGAGATGAACTTTAGAACGAAGATTGGAGAACTCTGAGGTTTTGCGGTCACTCACAAATGACACGGTCCAAACCCGGAAGACGAATAAACTATAGTTCTGATAGTGTTTCGTTGAATATTTGTTTATCTGTTTTTGATGTAGATACGCTAATAATTCTCTCATTGATTTGTTCCTAGCTTTTTAGGTTTTCTTTTAAGTCTTTTTATTAATATTGATACCCCTGCTTGTGCTCTATTGTCTTTCTCTACTCCACTATAAATATGAATAAAACCTCCTATGTCTTCGCTACCTTGGCCTTTTGCCTTTGTTTTAGTAAGAACTGTGATATCTAATTTTACTTTTTTTACTTCTGCTACCACTTCATTTGACTTGATTCTCCACCCCTTAATGTTTCATGTGTTTATATTCAAAGTCCTTATTCGTTTGCTACGTCGTCTTTGTTTTTCCCCTCCGTGTTCCAACGCTGGATTTTAGAATTTTTTTCAGCGAATTTTTTTACAGGTGAAGAGTAGCAGGCTCTACACACCAACTCCCTACCAGGAGAACCAGGATTTTCTGTTAGGGTTTTCTTCCTTACTTAAGAGTATGTAGTAAAAGAAAACATAGTTACCCGTATGCACGTCTGCCCTCGGAAACCGAATACCTATTTAGGGTCGGAAAAAACAAGAGTTAGCCAAGAGAGGCTGATATGAAAGATATTAGAAAGTCATTTCATTCAAAACAAGTTGAAAAATTATGAAATGTGAAGGCCCTTATAACCCCCTAGGTGCGTTTCATAAGCTTATGAGTATTAATACATTTTGTGTTCCAGCTCATACCTCGGGGGTTGACTACAGACTGAATGGCTCGTTTAGCATGCCATAGCATGGAGGATAGGTTGCACGTCAGTTTTACTATGTAGACAGCCCAACTCCATGGCCTGACCATAACGAATAATATTTGAAAGGAAGATATAGGACCGATGAGAGTATGCACAAGAGTCATGTCACGGCTTCGCAATCAGAACTTAGACAGACTATCAACGTTCAACAATTACTAAGAGTGGCATAGAAGAGGGAACATTTTGATGTAGTGATCGCAAATCTCCAGTAATAGACTGTATCAGAATTGAAAATATTGATAAATTATTGGACGACATTTTGGTAAAATTGTGAAGAGATTAACAACCCACAACAGCTGCCGTATAAAGATTTTGCTAGATTGTGAACAAAAGTAACTGTTTTTTTATTCTTAAATAATTAATACATTTAAAAAATTTTGTAACTTTATTTAAATTTATTAAGTGTCAAATAAAAATATTTAAACTTCAGGTTGTTTTAATTTTTTGAACGACCCTCTAGCGTTTCGTGCACATCAAGCTTAAGAGAACAGAATATAACAATTAAAAATTGTAAACTTTTAGAATATAACACTTCAGAATATTATCTATTATTTAAAAGAAATTTTAGCCTTTTTAAATAAAAAAAGAAATTGTATGGGCTAGGTATACATGAATTTAAACTTAAACTGTAAATGAAAATGGTTTTATCTGAATTGTTTATTTAAATATTTAACAGTTAGAAATGCAAGATTAATTACTGTGTGATAATATGAACCCCTTGTCGCAATTACCGCAGAACATAGGTCTGACGTTTTGGATAAATTGGGGTCGGGATATGAATTATGAATATTGTGATAGTAAAAGAGGGTTTACAGAGTGATCGAACAAATGTACTCAGGCAGTATTTTATTATAAATTTACATATTTAAAATTCTGGTTAATATAAATCTATCAAACAACAAATTTTTAAATTTTAAATAATTAAAAGTGTATTTAAAATGGTATATTTGATTGACGTTTAAATGATAAGAATTACAATTGTTTCATGGATATAAAGCAATATTTAGTTTGATTAACTGTTGTTAATAGGTTAAAAGCACTAAGCGAAATGGCAGCCAACTGGAAACACCACATATTGGCCCACCCATAAAAATAAAACACCCGATTTGACTGACTTTTTCATTTCAAGAAAAGTTTGAACAAATTTTATGAAAATAGGAGCTGATGGTCCCAAGTCTGAATACTCCCTAATACTACTATAGAATATTATACTAAGAAAAAGTAACCCTACTTTAATTAATAACATAACGGACTGGGACACCTTTGGACAGGACAGAAGTGACAGAATTGATCTAAATATACCAATCAAAACTAATGAACAACAACTGATTAAAAAGCACAGAAAATAACCATAAATATACAACAACCATCATGGACAATATTAAACAAATTATAAGAAAAACCAATGGTCAAAATTATCCCAAACAAATTCGAGAACTAATGCGAAGAAAAAAAAACAGGAAAACATGGACAATAAACAGAACTGCAGAATCTAAAAATGCATTAAAACCAATGGGCCAATCTTTTTACAACATAATCTAAACGGAGAAGCAGTAGAATTATTAGAATTATTAGAGGATTATAGTTACATTTAATAAAGTTATTGTTGATGAAATTTTCGTTTTAACGTAGCTTTTGGTACGACGTAAAAAATTTTAAATGGCTCTAGTAAAACATAGGCGTCACTTATAACAGTTGTACCATTTTCAATAATTTGTTACTTTTTAACAAAAATGAAGTTAATACAGAAAAAATCATGGATCTTTGTATTCTTCAGCGAAATACCAGTCTAGTTATGTGCCATACATCATACAGGGTATATTCTCAAAAAAAAAATTAAGGGTTTGTGGCACTGGAAAAGAGGAGGTTGGCAAATGACAGATATCTATATCGTTAATAGATGTCCCCTTTGAAATAAAAATCGACATTACTACTTTAGTGGTCAGAGACGAAAATGCCACTGCACCTCTAAAAATTATACGAACAAACTGAATTTTGCTGAGAATGTCAATTATGGGAACCCAAAAAATATGCACAAAAGTTTACCACTTGTACCCACGATTCTCAAAAAAAAAACATTAGCATGGGAAGACGAAAAAAATCGAATTACTAAGCATCCGTAAGCCGTAGTAACTGATATGATTGGTAAAATGTAACTGATCTGTCAAATAATTTTGAATGCAAAACTTTATTAGCAATTTTTGCGTGCAAACGATATAAAATGTTTAAAACTGCCTTTTTTCAATTACACAAGTACTTTTTCAAAACTACACAACTTATTTACTCAATTACAAAGTGCGATTGTTTGTAATACAAAAGTTTGAATTCTACGTTTTTTAGGCATATTTCAAATGCCTCGTATTTGTTGCTAAAACTCAAAATCGAAATTTTATGTCATAGGTTTTGGAGATTTGGCCCTTAAAAATGGAAATTACATCACAATCGGTCAATGACAGTGAACAATATTATTGATCCCATGAGAATTGACTTAATTTGCGGAAAAAAATCATAAGAATAAGTTATAGATAATTTGCACTCCTCTCCTTAAAAGGCATTTTGATTTTTGTCGATAGGACACTCTGATCAAAAGATATTAAATTTTTACTGTCGAGTTGATACAAATGATACTTAAAATCGATTTTGCACGCTTAACTGACAATCAAAATCGTCGACGCCGGTTGCGTTATTGTTTTTAAACATTTTTGTTATATATATATATATATATATATATATATATATATATATATATATATATATATTGTATGATGTTTGTTTCTGTATGACCTATGAGTAAATTTGAATGATATATGTAAGTATAGGGTTTTTATCGCGGTTCTCAAAGAATTAGTTTGTAAGTACTTTTTTAAATTATCTTTATTATAACTATTATGAAACAAACATATCTATCTAATATAAGCAATATCAATTTAAAACAATCTATCTAAAATTTGAAATTCTTACAATTATTAAATTATTAACAAAATTTGGTACCTTTCTATCACTGAACGCCTAAAGTTTTTCCAAAATTAAAGTTATTATCACCACTCGATATTTTCTTACTCAGCCTTGGTTATCCAACAATTTTAATATGTTTCTTCTTAATTATCTCCACTCACCATATAAATATATAAATTTAAATCCTTGTAATTTCCATATAATGTACTTTCAAATATACTGGATCTTGTGGTTGTATTATTGAATGCTTACTTCAATGAATTAACTTCATACTGTCACTATATTACTGTAGTAATAATTAATCTCCAACTGTATTAGACTTAATTAATTCATTTAACTTAATCAATGCCTTCTTCTAGCTAATAATCTCTTCATAACCTCATAAATTCTTGTTAATTCTTCTTTGTAATTAATAATCACATGTAACTGACTTAATAATCCTTGAATTCTTATAACTAACTCTCATAATAATCTGTAACTGATTTAATTTCTTCTAACTAACTCACTTAACTCAATTAATAATCTTCTTGTAACTAAATTCTTGAATTATAACTTTACTGACTCACTTTACTAACTGATTAATCAACTGTAACTAATCATAATCTGTAACTAACTAACTGACTCCCGCTCCAAATTACATGGTTTATATATCTTTCCTTGGTTCCAGAATAATCTAGCAATAAATAAGGTTCGAATCATTCTATTTTTTCTATCTGAACATTCTGGAATAAATGGAATGGTTTTTGTCTATGATGTATTATGCAAATAGTCCTATTGACATTTCTAGAATTTTCTCTGGTCTACATGTACAATTTACTTGACTTTAGGCTCTCCAGATCAGAATTACACTATTATATGTAACTTAAACATTTATATGAAATATATTTTTACTATTTTACATCCGCAATTATATTTTAAATTAACATTCCAAAAATAAATAACCCTTTTTGACTTCTAGACACTACAGTGTATGTTTGGTTGCATATGCACATGGCTGACTTAAACATATCTAATATTAAATAAAATAAAAAAAAACTTCTTAAACTTAATTCTTATGCTAAATTCTTAAAAATACCCTCATATAATTATTTTTTAATAATATTATCTAGTATATAACTTATAAATTATGTCTTTAATTACTATTTAAATAAATTTATTAATTAACATTGTATATCTGGTTGTATATACACATCGCTGAGTTAAATATATTTCTATATTAATTTATTTTATTTCTTTTTTTATTACAATATATATATATATATATATATATATATATATATATATATATATATATATATATATCTCAGCTTTTATTTGAAACAATTTGGTAAATCGATTTTCTCCATTATCCCCCTTATGAGAATGGTATTAGGAGAAGCCGAGGAGTAAAACTGGTAGACCTGTTTGCTTAGGTAATTTACCACAATTTTAATTACGACTGTATAGAGCGATATACCACTGATAAATATGGATACAAAATTTAATGAAGGCAACTATGAGAGGACAGAAAATAAATATTTTTTATTGGACATATCCGGTTTTTACACAACATTATTATTTTAGGATTATTTATGATAAACAATACAACACAAAATACCAAGATAAAAAAGGAGTAAATCAAAGTTCTTCGATTCATCTTTACCTTCTGCAGTTGGCCATGTAAATAAGGAATCTAAAATATCT
The DNA here is from genome assembly GCA_918026665.1 of Diabrotica balteata. NCBI lineage: Eukaryota > Metazoa > Arthropoda > Insecta > Coleoptera > Chrysomelidae > Diabrotica > Diabrotica balteata. Next base: position 44,260,040 of record OU898277.1, read on the forward strand.
TGAATCCAGGAATGTTCTCATCCAAGTAGGGTGCAAATTTCAATAGATGTTCTAATTTCTTTTTCTTAATCGGAACTCTGACTTGAGGATAGGCCAAGTTGACAGGCAGTGACTCTACTTTGGTGCGTGTAGAAACATCAAATGTATGGTAACATTAATAAATTCACGAGCAACAATTTGACCTTTTGCCTGGAGTTACAAGAAAAGTGCATGAACTTGCTGATAGAAAAAGAAACTTTTTGTTCTTTGGAAATATGCCTACCTAGTGATCCTTGTGATAAAACATTTCTTTTGTAATATCTAGTCCACTAGGACTTATAACCTTTGATAATACTATTATCATTCTCGATCAGATAGACAGTGAAATTTCTTTTAGTACTAGCAGTTATAATGAGTTAGTTCTACATACTCTTTAATGTGTAAATCCTATCAGCTTTTCTTCTTATTCTCTTTGCTACAGCCAAGTTACGGTCACAAGACATCAACGAGTGACCACGAATAGGGTAGTACTGTTTCACCGTTTCAAATCTTCTTAGGTCTGTTAAGGCTCTAGCGAACCTTAAAACCATGTGGTTTTTGTTTTGACCTCCAGTTCCATCAGGGAAAATGTGAAAGTATTTCACTTCTTCAGAAGTTTTAATCCATTATGTGATAACCCTTCGTGATATAGGTAGCAGTATCTTTTACCGGTTTTAAGATGGAGTATGTTAAACACACTGACTGTCAGTTGAATCAAGTAAAATGTATCTTGAGTAGGTGTTACTGGTAGAAATAGATTTTGCATACAGTCAATGCGTATTCCTTTACTGATAACTCTACTGATACTTTGGTAAGAGCCTCTAACTGATTCATTTTAGCAAAAAACTTTTTCGATCGACTTACATGCACCATCTTTTCAGCTATTGTTACCCTCTTATACTCAATATGGACGATTTCTTAAGGTTCTGCATTAGCTGCTTTTTGTTTTCCTCTCATATCAACAGGTACTTGTCGAAACTTTGTACGAAAATGACTATTGTTATGGTTTTCTCCTGTTATCTTCAGTGTTTGGTCTAGGACGCCGTCGGGCAACTGTCAATTTTTTAATAAGGAACTGAATATATGCGTCTTGAGCATTTTTGTTGTCTAGTTTATAAAATTTTGTAATAATCTTTCTATACATTCACGAGGAATCGCAAGAAAGCATTTCTTCTTACATCTACAATGTAATAAGTCTAATAAGAAATAAATATTTATCCAAATTTAAGGTTATAAAATATGTCTACATGGTTCTCCAGATAGTTTTGATTGGAATAGTACGACTTTTATAATCAGTATACTCTTGTCGAGATTATCTTGCTTGATTTTTCCTAATAACCGCTGTCCAACACTCTTTATCTCGCCTTTTTTTACTTTTTAATTTGAGATTCTCAACTTTTACACCTTCCATAGTGGCAAACGACGAATGTATATTGGGATTTGGGACGAATATACATGCGTAGTAGCTTTTGTAGAAAAAGTGGACATGTCCAGGACTTATCCGGTTTTCCCGCAATATCATAATTGCTAATACACATAAAAGCATTATTAGTAAGAAGTTATGTCCAGTTTTCCTACAAAATGAAGCGTCAAATGTCATAATAAAGACAGCAAAATATTATTTAGCCAAATTGATTACTTAAGTAAATATTAACCATTATTTCCTTATAATTCAGTATTCTAATAAAATTAGAAAATATTCCGCACTAATATAATTATGGTATAAATAAAAAAGTAGTAGAAATATACAATTTTGATTTATAATTAAGTGAAATGTTTACATGTTATATAACTTGTCGAGTAAATTGACTCTTTTGTGTTGTGACGATCTGCTCTGCATTTTACTATAGAGAAATATTAATACAACCCCAGTATAAAAGCTCTCCCTCAAAGTATATCAAAGAACAATCAAAGATCTGAATCCAAAAGATACCTAAATATTCAACTTTAATTTTTATTCGAAAGAAATCGTCCTATGTAATGCATGTAATCTAATGCATAAACCTATTCTTAACCCTGGAATTATGATGCGATACTTTTATAGAACATTTAGACAACCTTCTAGTTACGTTTGTTATTTAAGTATAAAGAGAAATCCAATATTACCAAACTAAAATGTACATTTAGGGGCATTTTCCGATCGTAAACAACACAAATAATACCATTTAATTGTCTAAAGAGCATTATTGGTGACTACGATATATTCAAAAGTATATCTGACTATTTGTCTCTTGGCAACCGTTCGAGGTTGGTTCTATTTCAGTTGTTTTGGAGAATTACAGATGCAGGAACATTTTAATGGCAATAAGCTTTATCGTCAGTAAACCAATAAAATGTTAAACGTATGTGGAGGCTATTTTTGCATTTTACTTTTAATTTTACATTTAATTTTAGTTAATAATGTTTTCAGTATAAATCTTTTAGCCTGTATCTACGTATATGTTTTAGATATTAGTTTCTATGACTATCTGATGCAGGTGCTCACAGAACACGGTAACTTCCACAGCCACTTGCACAGACAAGTGCCTGTATTGTGTGGCTTTGGACACTATGTTACATACCTTTTGGACTGTGTCAAAAGGGTAAGAAAAAGGAATGAGCTAGAGAGAGTGTTTTAGTCGGAGAAAGATGGTAGGGAAGTGGTGGTGGAACAAAATTGACAACTACGTGGAAAAAATGCTGTCGATAAAAGATAAGGAAGAGCGAGAGCTAGATGCCGTTCTAGCAGGTATCGAGAAAGCAGAAATGGGCCCGCAAGGTTAGGAAGAAGAGATTAATACCACAGGGGTAATTGAGAGCACGAGTGAGAAAGCAAGTGAGGCAGAAACGGCGAGAGGCATGAGAAAGGGACAAAGCAAGTGGAAAAAACACACGGGGTAACTTAGCGCAGCTTTTGTGTTCCGTTTGGACGCAGGGCTGCAATGAGACTAAAGCAATGATGATCAGAAGGTATATATGTATGCGTAGGAAGGAAACCGAAGAAGAAGACGGTTAGGTTGAGGCGGATGGTGGTCGCATGAGTGCGATAGACAAAAGCTGATGTGTAATGGCGAACGACTGATGGCAAAGAAGATATCGGAGCGAAGTTATGTCCTAACGGATGGTTTCACCCCGATACCCTAGTAAGAAAAAGGTTAAGGGTTAAGCTGCTCCCGGTCACATTAAAGTGACAGAGGGCAGAAAAGCCCAACTCAGGGTCAAGCTAATCGAACTTACTATAAAGAGATTTTTTCTTTAAGTTTGGGAACAACACTGCAGAAAATGTGTACCTAGTGATAAAAAAAGTATTGATTTATGATTGCTTTTAAACCTCTCTATATATCCTTAATATCATTTTTTGACTTGTAGTGTACTTATTTTTGGTTTTTTATACAATTTCAGGTTGATATAAATATAAACTTTGAAAATAAGGCTATTATCGAGCAACAAGTTAATTAAATCTACCCAAGTACTTTCGCTTAAAATAGCATCTTCAGGGGCATCTGAAATAAGCCAAGAAAACGTTTTTTTTAGAAGAAGTAAATAGTAACTTCGATAAAAACTCGAAGTTAATGGATGAAAAAAAGTTTTTGAGATTAACGTTTTTAGACTACTTCGTCAAATAAAACTATCCGGCAAGCGTAGAATGTGGAAACATTAAAAATAACATAAAATGTGTCAAAACACTCCACTAAAACGAGGACAAACAGTTTAAAATTACTTCTGCGCTACATTCTCTGTCAGTATCTGGCGGATAATGATCTAAGCGGAAATGATACGGTGACAATGACATATGACAACTTTGATAGGCAGTCAAAGTTATGATCTGTGATCAGCAAAATTAAGAATTCTTATACTAAGTATGATCATTGGCAAAAGTCGCAACTAGAGACTAACTACGAGAAAATCAGCCTGATCGAATCGTATGATATAGTAAATAATTTATTTTGAGTGTTTTACATAAAGAAAAATACCACCTTTACAAAGTTCAGTTGGTTCAGAAGTTAAATGAAGATGATCCTGACAGAAGGCAAGAATTCTCTGCAATGATGATGGACAGAATGACCGCAGATTTGCGGTTCATAAACAAAATAGTTTTTTCTGATGAAGTGACGTTTCATTTAAACGGAACGGTAAACAAATAGAACTGTAGATATTGGAACAGAGAAAATCCTCACTGGGTGTGTGAGACACGGAATATCCTAAAAAAGTTACCGTTTGTGCTGATATTATTAACAATAAAATTATTGGTCCTTTTTTTGAGGGCACAGTTGATTGTGAGGTTTATCTAGATTTTTTTATAACTTTTTAGTGCATACATTACAAAGATTTTTTCCTGATGTTTAATCATCCAAATGAGATAAATCGATCTATTTACTACTAACAAGACGGAGCTCCACCGTATTTTGCTTTTTTAGTTAGAATTTATTCCCAATAGTTGGATTGGAAGACCGAAAGGTGGTAGAACAATCGAATGGCCAGCTGCATCCCCGATTTGACTCCTCTCGATTACTTCTTATGGGGTTATTTAAAATCTGAAGTACATTTTAATATAAGTACATTTAATAGACCAAACAGTATTGCTGATTTAAAAGTTAGGTTAACGGAAGAAATAAACAAAATAACCCCGAGGTCGTACAAAAGATCAATCAAAACATAACATTTAATCATTCGGATTCTAATCTCCAGACTAAGGTCTGATCTTTTAAAAAATGTTTTGATGTTCATGAGTTTTTCCTTACTGATATTTTCCCAAATATTTTATGGAAGTTACCTGTCCTATTATTTGTCGCTTGACGTACAAACGTACGTCTTTGAAAATACTAGAATTTTAGTTTTGAAACTTTTGGATTCAAACCCAACATTTCAGCTTTTGTGTGTTGCTTGCTGTTAAGACGGTATCGTCAGCGTATATGATGTTTGACACCTTGATAAATACATAATTACATTGACTCTATTAGAACTGTATGTGTCACATTGTTTCATGTATAATTTATAATTATCTTCCTTTCCAATTAAGTTTTGCTCATTATCATATAATAAATTTCCTCTTGATTTATGATTATACTAAGATGTGTTGTTTCATTTATCTTTTTCATGAGTTTTTTAGATTTTTTTTAATGTGGATTGAATAACACAAGAAATTGTTTCCATAAAATCTAAACATCTTCTAATAAAATTTATCACAAGCTATAAAGATTTACTGGTCTAACATATGTCGACTAAACCAATAAACCTACTTATACATCAAATCGGATTAGTAATTGAAACTGGATTGTATTTAAACTGAGAGAACAAATTACAGATACTAAACTAAAAGCCAGTAATACAAAAATTCTACTACAAAAGCAATTGATGAGATGGATTTTACTGAATAATTACCCTATAGGAAGGATATTTTTTTAAGAAAAATATTATTCTGAAATGTTTACTAGAGCTTTATGACTATTAATATAGCCTTATATACTTTAATTGGTATTAAAAGACCGCTATAAACTCCAAATAAGTATACAAAAAAAGAACATCGAAAATCTTTTTTATATTAAAATTTAAAAAGGAAATCCTAGTAGTTGGCTATATACCATAGTTTAGAAAAACTTAAAATGAAGTAAAAACGTCATTTTTTAAAGATATAAACTTTTAAAAGTATCCAAAATGGATTTATAAATTTTCAAAATGTTTTTGATCCAATCAGATCATCATCAGTGAAAAACCTACAAATAAGTATAACCACTTAAAAATAAAAGGGGTAAAATTTTGACTGTTAAATTGAAAATGTGGTTAATCCTTAAGTTATAAAGTAATTGGAACTAGCCGCACAATGAGGTCAGATGGCCCTTAAATTACATAATTAGAGTAAAAAACATTTTAATTATTAAGATATGAAATGGAGGATAAGGGATCACATTTTTTAAGCGAACGTACAAATTCCCAGCTTGAAAAAGGGACCTTACGCCCTGAGTGGTAACAACCAACTGTTGACAGAAGGAAGTAAAAATTGTTTTGAAATGACAAGACCTGCAAGACAAGTGATAAGTAGTTTTCAAAAAGTGATCCGATAACAGAGCCCAACAAAAAAATCTGTCTTCTGGGGTAAAAGTCAACTGATTTTGGTTAATTCATCTGTGCTGATTCCAAAAATACAAACCTTTTCTTTGCATCAGTCCTACTTTTCGAGATATAACATAATCATCAATAGTATTTCTCTGAAATGGCCTTTAAAAATTCTTACAAAATCGACTGCATTTCATTGTAAAATTTAGTTTGAACTGGAGTTTCGTTGCAAGAATTTGTTTTTGACAAATGAAAGCCATGGCTTCTACAAGCAGGCGTTGTTGTGTGAATAACCCAGACGTTTTTGCTATATATGTGGCGAGTACATTGTAAAGGAAAGTAGAAAACTAATTTGTGATTTTTTAAAAAGGCATAGTAAGCATATTTTGGTGTTGATTTAGGAGATTAAGATGATTTCTGGGCTCAATATATAGTGTGCAAAACTTGTCTTGAAAACTTGTGACAGTGGACGAAAGGACAACAAAAACGTTTAAAGTTTGGTGTTCCAATGGTATGGAGGGAACCAAAAAATCATTCTGATGATTGCTATTTCTGTCTTGTAAATATAAAGGGCATTAATCGTAACATTTGACATACGTGTACATATCCTAACCTGGATTCAGCAATAACACCAATTTCACATCATCTTGAGCAGATACCCATTCCAATATTTAGCAGTCTACCTACGTTACCAGAGAATATTGAAGAAACGTTATCTGACGAACTACAGACTAATAGATTTGAGGAGGATGACAATGATTTTGAAGGGGATTCAAAACGTTATGAATGCTTTACTCAGGAAGAGCTATCAGACCAGGAAGAAGCCGGAAGAGCATAAGGTCTTATCAGATCTTAACCTTCCAAAAGATTCTTTCGAGTTGCTTGCCTCCAGACTAAAGGAAAAGAATCTTCTTCACTTAAACACCAAAATTACATACTACCGTAATAGAGAAAAGGATCTTTTGCCTTTTTTTCTCAACAAGATAATATGGTTTTTTGTAACAATATTAAAGGACTGTTAGAAAAAATGGGTTTATCGGAGTATACACCAGATCACTGGCGTCTTTTTATTGACAGTTCCAAACGAAGTTTAAAGTGTGTCCTTTTACATAATGGCAACAAATATGGAAGTATACCAGTTGGTCATTCTACAAAAATGAAAGAAGAATATAAAACAATATCGCTGGTGCTAAAAAACATCAAGTATGATCAACTTCAGTGGGCGATCTGTGTTGATTTTTAGATGTTTAACTTTCTCCTGGAACAACAAGGTGGCTATACAAAATATTCTTGTTTCCTGTTTCTTTGGGATAGCAGGGCTAAGGACCAACACTGGAGTAGAAAAATGGCATTCTAAAGATGCTTTACTTTAAACAGAGGCTAACGTAGTTAACGAAGCATTGATCAACCACGAGAAAATAATATTATCTCCGTTACTTATTAAACTAGGGTTTAATACTTGTTTTAAATACTTGTCTTAAATACGGTTGTCATATGAGTAATAAAATTCATTACCTCCACAGCCACTTAGACCGTTTCCCAGAAAATCTTGGTGACCTTAGTGAGGAACAAGGGAACGCGAAGCTTTTTTTGGCAGATATGTGATGATTTTTGTACGTATATTGTTGTAAAATAATTATCTTACTTTTTATTCGTGTTTTGTTTTTTATGGGTAGCAACACTACATATATGTAGATAGTACTGCGTAAAAATTATGTGATGTGCTATCGTATTTTTTTAAACCATCTGATGGAGCAAATCTGGTGGTATTTGTGGATTCAGCAGACCCAAATTACCTAGAAACAGTAACAAATTTCAGGCAGCAAAATATATGTTTGAAATTGGAAACAGCGGCGAAACAGGTCGTCTAGTCATCAACGAAGACAAAACCAAGTACATGTTGGTTACAAAGGATCCGATAGCAAATGAGGAACGAGAAACAGTCTTTGGAAGTCATACCTTTGGACGTGTTGACAACTTCACATACCTTGGTCGCTATTGACTGCTACCAATAAAACAAGCGAAGAAATCAAAAGACGAATAAATCTTACAAATAGGGCATACTATGGACTCCAAAAGCATTTCCACTCAAGAAACATTCAAAGAAGAACTAAAATTATTATATACAAAACATTGCTGAGGCCGGTCCTCACATATGGAGCAGAAACATGGACACTAACGCAGAAAGATGAAAGACTTTTGGGAATATTTGAGCGTAAAATACTCCGCAAAATATTTGGAGCTGTAAACGACCAAGGGCAGTGGCGCAGAAGATATAATTTTGAATTGTATCAGCTCTTTGATGAGCCAGATGTCATAACGTTCATTAAAACACAGCGACTTAGATGGGCTGGACACATAATACGAATGCCAGAAAATACCATTGCTAAAAAGCTAACCACAGGAACACCTGTAGGAAAAAGAAGCAAAGGCCGACCGCGAATTAGGTGGTTAGATGGAGTAGAAACCGACTTACGAATATTAAAAATCAGAAGATGGCAACATGTTGCCAAAAACCGAACAGAATGGCGACGAATCTTAGAGCAGGCCAAGATCCACAGAGGATTGTCGAGCCAAAGATGATGATGAAACTATGTGTTTACCAGTATAGTATATACCCATTAAGGCTGAATTTTAAAGTTTTCCTTGAAAATTTAAATATTTAACCGATTATTTCTACAGCTCTTAACGTGTAAATGGTGAATAGAGCGCGCAAAACCGATAAAGAGCCAGTAAAGGTGTGTCGCCAAATAAACTTTATAAAGACTATTAATCGGAGAAACCGCCGGAATAAATTGATTAATTAGTGTAGTCAACTAACTAATTTATGTATAAAGTAGGACAAATAACATTAAATAATAGCGATAAATAATGACTCAAAGAAAGCCTTAGGGCTTACAAACGAGCATCCTAGTCATCAGATGAATTACTAAAAGAAATAGAAGATAATGAATCAAATGATATAGACGTAATAAAGTTAAATAAGAATAAATTAGAAATAAGTCCTTCAGACAATGTAAATATATTAAATAATACTATTACAGTTAATTTCAATACATTAATAGAAAAATCAGGTCCTTTTGACCAAATAGTTGACAATAAAATAAATATCAGTAATACTGACTACTAACAAGAAACATGTTCTAAAGATATGTTCAGTAGTATAATTACACTGGATAATGATTGCATGACAAATAGTAGTACTAGTAATATATCCACCGATGTTGCCCATAGTGACAGTGAAGATGAAATAATTGTAAATGTAAATAACGTAGACTTTAGGCTTTTTACAAAGACCCATTCCGGAGGAAGTGACTCAGAAAGAGAAGATATCAAACTTACCAAAGAAATGGACGCAAATAAGGAACTAGTTCGATCAATGGACACATTGATCGAAAAAATGAAAACCAAAAACAAGCGCCTGATAGACCGAATCCATAAGATGCATCGGAAAAATATGAAGCAAATAACAAAACCAGAAGAAAAAATCTCCGGAAAAGACCAAACAATACAAAAAGCTAATGCAAAAGATATTCGAATTAACGAATATAATAGCAACATTACAAAAGCCAGTAGCAGTATCAAATGATGAACCAATACACTGAAAAACAGAAAAAAAACCAAAAATAGCAGAAAAACAAACAAAAACTCAAGAACTGGGAAGAACCAGTACTAGTAAAGGATGTAAGATGGAAACAGAAGAGAACGATGATGCTGACTGGACAATTCAACATAAAAGAAAAATAAACAAAATTGCCAACTCTAAAAGAAAAAATTCTGTAAAAAAATCAAAAAATACCAATGTTGCTGAAAAGACCAAAAAACACGGAAGCAAAAAGAAGATACTTGTGTACCCAGGAGTATGTTAAGAGACGAGAACAAGAACATCATGATGAAATATAAAAAGAATACCGAAAAAGATAAATAAGAAATAACATGCCCAAACCACCCGTACATAAGGAAGATACAACAAACGAAAAAAAAACACTAAGGAAGGATAACAGGATTGCAATGGACAGGATTAACGACATACACTCTGAACAACATATACAACATATTCAAAAATAGAATTAATGGAAAATGTGATCGCTAACATCCATAAAAAGCCAGAAGATCCTGCAAAAAGCTGCAGGAAAAGAGATAAGATCAGCAAACATATTCGCTAAATTCAGAAAATGTATCATTATACAGACTAGTCACAGATAAGAATACCTTGCAATGATCAAGATACTCGAAGAATACAGTTAAAAGAACTCTATAGTATACGTTGCATATTTAATAAAACAAGAAAGAACAACAATATTTGTAATTAGATAATTACACGAAACTACAGAAACAACAAAAATCCACCAAGAACTAAAAGAAGGAGGTATTGAGGTAATTAAAGTCTCAAATATGATTTCCAAGAAGTAAGATCGAAAAGTTCTGTCATTATAAAAAAGAGGAAAAATGAAATCTAAGAAGCTTAATAAATTTCTGCTACATGAGAATACACACAGTTATGTAGTGCTATAATTGCCAAGGATACTACTATAGATCCAAATCATGCCACTGTGAAACTAAATGCGTCAAATGTGGCGAAGAATACATTAGCAGTGAATGCACAAAGAACAGAAACACTGATCCAAAATACGCAAACTGTGACGAAGCTCACACTGAAAATTACAGAGGATGCCCCAAAACACCAAAAAGAAGAAAAAACACTTCACACGCATCAATAAAAAGCAAAACAGTGGAACATGTACCAACAACTAAAAAGAACAACAAAAGTTATTTTCTATCGGCAAAGAAGACAGAAAAACCAAAAGAAAATTATGAAGTAGCGAATCTCATGGCAATCCTACACGAACAAATTAAGGACTTCATGTTCATGTTCGAGAAAATGACCGGTGTACTGAGCGCAATGGGCGGTATCGGTGTAAACGGAACTCTCTAATCGGTTGAACGATCTGAAAATAGGGTCATGGAATTCTGGAGGGCTAATATAGAAAATTAACACTCTGGACGAGCTTGCCAACAGACTTAAACTAGGCATCATGTCAAAAAATAAAGCGATGGTGATTTTTTACTCTTAGAAGGACTGCTTTTAGGCATATGCAGCGCGTACAGGGCCGTATCAACCGTTGCCTTACATGTAGTGGCCGGTGCTGTGCCAGTGCATATCCTGGCTAATGAGAGGGTTCGGGTGCACCAAAGGGGCAAATATAGGGGCACCAAAGGATAAATGGTCAAGAGAAGCAGACAAGGCTGCCTGGACAAGGGCCTTTATCCCAGATGCAGTAATGAAGGTATGAGTGTAAACACAGTGTGTTAACTACTACCTTACCCGATTTATGACGGGGCTTGGATCTTTCTGGTCTTATACATATAGAATACAGAAGACCGAGGACGATCTGCGTCCTTAAGCCGGAGATACACATGCCTGTTACTAGCACAATGGCATACCAGTACCAGCAAGCACCAGCTACTGTCCCCAAACTGACAAGTGTGTACGTTAACTGGCATGTTAGTTCCTGGCTGGCTAGCTAATCGCAAAGAATTTGATTTTTCTTGTTAGTAGCATGCTGTTAGATGCAAGGCGCATGCGTGGGGAGTGTCACTGGCATGTGTGAACGAACGCTATGGCATCAGGCATGCCAGTAGCTAGCAGAGAACTTTCAGATTTGTTGTGTTTGTGATAAAAATTAATCGTTTTATTTTTAAACTTATTAAAAAAATGTTTCGTTGGTGTGATGAATAATCCATCAAATTTATTGCTATATATAGAGAATTAGAGTGTCTTTTGAATTCTGAATCATCTCTATATAAAAATAAAATAGCCCATGACAATGCTTACACAAAAATTCAAAAGGAAATGAGTATGAAGTAAATGAGAATGATAAAGGAGATAAAGGCCAAAATAAAAATTGCTTCAAGAATTTCTAGCCTACCAATCCAATTTCTTACCCATTTTTTTTCTTTTTTGAGTTCCGCTTAGGATTCATTATTAAATTTCTAACAATATCTAAGATCATCAGTAATATTTGCTTATTGAATTCATTTCGAATACCTTCCATTAATCCCTTTTTTTTTGTTGGAAACTTAAAAACTTTTAATTACAAAATAAGTACTTTAGTTTCAGATGAAAACCACTCGATTGTTTACTAGCACTGGCATGTGTAAAAATCTACCCTAATTTTTCGCTTGCATGGCGGACATATCCGGAAATGCGAATGCGCCTAAATTTAATTTTCCGACACTTATTAACAATAGCTATAGAATATAGTTTAATTTAAAAGATAATAGTCTAAAATGCGACACAATTGTTAAAAAACTTCAATATAAATAAGATTTCATGTGACATTTGGGACAAATAATAACATAACCCAACTAAATTTGATTTGCTAGTATAGGCAAGCGAGCTACTGGCATGCCAATTGCTAGCAAATTTATTTTGTGCTTGGCTATGCCAGTAACTCGTATGCCAGCTACTTTCCCAATTTACTGGCATGTGTTTATCCGGCTTTAATGTGAAGTGGTGGATGACGCGCATCATGTGCTATTCGTATGCCCTATATACAATGTGGAGTGAACCTTGCTGCAACTGGGTCACCTCTAGCTAAGCCACATGAACTAATGAATAAAGCAATTGAAAACAAAAGAATTTTTCACTTGATAATTTGTTTCGTGACTGAAGCCATAAAGCACAAGGAAGAGAAAGAGGACTGCAACAAAGGTGAACTGTTTACTTTAATTGGTCGTATCTGTCGCCGTCAATGGGGTGAGCAACTATTCAGCTTCCACTACTGACGCCGAAATCTTAAATGAATTCAGAACATTACAGGAATCAATTTACATACATGTTGTTTTGTTATATTTGTATCCAGTGTACGGTGTTTGTCGCCTTTTGGAGCAGCCTATTACTAAGTAGTGGAATATGAATGCCTGGAGTTGCTTGTACCTGTTGTCTGAAGTTCAAGATGGTTGAAATAATGGCGCGGTCGTTCCTTCCTGCCTATCGCTCTGCACAAGATGGTTACCTTACAAATCAAGTCCGGTGGAAACGTAAGTGGGGTGGCGCAACTGGGATGCTATGGCAATCACGGAGCGCAGACGGAGAGCGACAGATACGAGTTATGAGCAAAGCTGACGGATCAGATGGTAATGCTCGCTAAGAACGGTCCCAGGCCCGTCGGTTGGATAAAGAGGGTGTAAGTTTAGTTGGCACGCGGTCAGCTACGGTGAGGCGTAGTCGTCCAAATTCAACACACCTGGGACACCTTCCCAGAGGTCTTTTGAAGAGTCTCACCTCCAAAAAAAAACGGACCGCTTTGCCCCATATTCTCCTACTGGCATTACTAGATGTTCCAGTGTATATAATGATATTGTACAATTGCATAAAAAATATCTAATTCTTCACATAGTTGTGTAAGGTAAAACTGACGTTCAAAATGTGGTGTCAAAAATGTATACGTCTACTACAAATATAATCGCATTTTGGTATGTTCAGTACATTAATGTCGAATCATATACCTATTTTAACACCTAGCGTTTCAAGTATGGACATAATGGCATTAGTTCGATGTCAAATTATATTGACCACGGAACGAATTCGGCATATGTTTTCAACATATCCAAATAAGAGTGATAAACAGACAAATATTGCACAATTTAAATTCTTTTGGCATCCGTTTTAGTACTACAGTAATTTTATTTCTATTTACAGAAAGATAATTTAATTTTTGTGCGCAACCTGCGTTGTCCCACCGAAGTGTTTCGCTACAAGAAATTAATTTACATATTTATTCAGCGAGTTGGCGTGCTACGAAAACAACAGAACCTGCCTAAATAAAAATCTAATAAAAGATCTCTTTTTTAATTCTCGTCCCACGTATATCCTCCTAAAATTTTAATTTAAAATATTTAAAGGAATTTGAGATGTGGGAGTTAAATAAAGTTATTATACTAAAAAAGTTTTTCATATCTTTGTGTTAGAATATTTGAGGACTTACTTCAATAATAATTAGATGATTATATTTGCATTATATATACAATCCGTTTTTTTTATGTTCGCGTGGTCTATTTTTATTTGCATGATAAATTCAATAATTTATGATTTAATCTTTTTTACGTGCTAGTGATTTTATCCCCTAACAGACTAAATATATTCGTTTTCTCGTAGTTTAAATAGTTAATAGAAATTTTGTTGTCATTGCTGAAAAATTCATTATGGCAATTTGATAGAAAGGTTTTCACAGAATGTTGTATTACAATTTAAACTACAAGAAAACGAGTATAGTTAGTCTATTACATGATAAAATCACTGGCAACGAAAAAAGAATAAAACATTATTTTAATTATTTTTCAAGTTCGTAAATAAATTCAAAGATTTATTGATTTATTTTAAATAACTCTGATAAAAACAACAAAATACCTTAAAATAGAGTAGTAAATATCTTAATACTTTGATATTCTTACCTCACAAATTCACGAACAACAAATAATACCAATCGCACATAGTGAATGTTCATAACCAAAAATCCTTATTTATTCTTTAAACAATTAAAGAAACCAATATTTCCAACTTGTTATGGGATAAATACTCACAGATTCGAAATGTTTGGAAAGGTTTTTAAAAACCCGCCCATTGTGACGTCAGAGCTGAGGTAGTCCATTGCAGATACAATCGAGGTAAATCAGATTCTGTTTAAATTACTTCCAATTGATTTGGTCTGCTAGTATTTACTGTCTTTAGTTTTACGGCAAGGTATGACTTATGGTCGGCACCGCATATCGCAGCCAGTCGGACATAGATGTCGGTAAATGACGTTCAACGACCGCCGCTCTCGAAGAGGATCTCGTTTCGAGAGTTCATCTTTGTTTTAGGAGTTATTAGGATTCCGGCCTCTACATGTGAGAAGCTCCGCCGAGCCTCTGTGGTAGGTGAGGGGCCAGCAATCAGCAATCAGAATTCTTTAACAGTTCGAGCTTTCTTACAGACTTATTTTTACAATGACGTAATGTACAACGACTACTTGCTAGCACACCAGGCCATCAAAGTCTAGCGCAGCTAGTAGTATCTGACGACTGAAGTCCCGATCGGTAATGTGCTGCTCTTTTATACACTTAGTGTTTGAGAATTCGTAGCAATCTTCCGCCGAGAGGCCAATGACAGCGTAGTTAATAACGAGCGATGTGATTGGCCAGCTAAAGTAATATTCTTTGTCGAGATTGGTTACCTTGGCGACATTTGCATAGGCTGAATGGTGATGATGAGTAAGTCAGATAGCCAAGCAGGCTAGGTGGATCAATAACATTTACTTTACTGTGTGAATAGATAGATAGATAGATATTTTTATTTGCCCTTTGTTACATACATGTATGCATAGGGTATGTCAAAAATTACAATATAACATTAAAATAATACATAGTTACAATTAAAAGTAATATACAGTACAAAGACAATAAACAATAAGTCGCTAACAATTGCACAAAACATATTAAAAATACAAAAATAAAAATATGCAACAGACATTGGGCATCTTCTAAATAATTTCAGTTAAACATTCTGTAAATTCACGTACTGAATAAAAGGCATGGCTGATTAAGAATTGTTTTAATTTTTTTTGAAAATTTCTTAGTGAATTAAAATTTTTAAAACTAGACGGTAGTTTATTAAAAAGTAGGGAGCCTGCATATTCAGGAGACTTTCTGAAATTTGTGTGATTATGATGGGGAAGATAAAGTATCCTTGCATTTCTTGTGTTATACGCGTGTAAGTCAGTTGCTGTTTTAAGAACATTTAACTTAGTGAACGTATGTGATAGTAATTTATAAATATATATTGAAGCAAGCGTAAGAATGTTATTATTTTTAAAACATTGTCGACAACTGTCCTTAAAGCGTAAACCAAATATTGTTCGAATTATTCGTTTTTGTAGGATAAATACTCTCAAACTTTCCGATGCCTGTCCCCAAACAATAATGTTTTGACTGATTATGGAATACACTTGAGAATAGTATAGTGTAACCAACGCATTTATATTAACGTCGTCCTTTAACGACAATATCGCGAAATATGATTTATTTAATTTTAAACAGGTATTGTTTACGTGTTCACGAAAATTTAAAGTGTTGTCCACAATCGTGCCAAGAAACGTAGTACTGTTAACTGATTTAATAACCACGTTGTCTGCAATTTCGAACAAAGAAGTAGTTTTTTTTCTTTCACCATAAGAAAACTGAATACACACTGTCTTATCCAGATTTATTACCAAATTATTTCGGTAGCACCAGTTTTTAAACGACAGTATTACATTTTTGATCTGAGATTGTGCTAACTCGACGGATTCCGCTGAGACAAGTATGGTGGTATCGTCTGCATACATGAATATATGTTTTTCTGAGATATATTCAGGCATATCATTTACATAAAGTAAAAATAGTAGTGGACCCAATATGCCACCCTGGGTATTCCTAAATTACTGTAGTATATTTCCGAGGAAATATTATTAATAGACACAAAAAGAGGTCTATTTGTTGTGTACCGGTTGTGTAATGAATGGTTCAGACCCTGGTCAGAAAACAAAAAAGGTAACGTAGTAGTTTTCAATTCTAAATGGATCTGCCACTTAGACTAGAATACGCTGCTGTATTAAATCGACTTATGGATGAGCAGTACGGAAATAAATGGGGACTAGTGGTCCAATGTTAGATAGATCATAGATCCCTCCCGGACAAGCGTGTGCGCTTAAAAACCAACACATAGATAGATGATGGTGATGTCCATATTAAGATATGACGAGAATGATATTGGAGGACTGTGTTTGTGATGGTAATTTTATTCTATATGCAAAAGTGTATTAGGCGTTTACCATATTGATTTCTTATACTGGTTAAAGAGTTTTTAGCCGTTTTGACGATGGGCAAAAATTTTTTCATAATTATATTCGAACATTAAACCTATTGAGACCAATACATTCATTTGTTGCACTGATCGGGTGTGGATTAAACTATTTACCATATACTAATATTTGTTTTTATATTGAGTCGTGAAGTATGTTTGCCGTGTGACTTCAACTGCAAACCTTCAGAAGAAAACTTGGCAGGGCCAGAATAAGTCGAACAAATAAAGTTAAGAATAATCTGTATCTAGCGATCTTGACCGACAACATTTCTAGATAGCTAGTGATAGGATGAACAAGCCAACGAATAGAAGCTTGCAAGTAAGTGAACGTCTCTGACAATATATAATCCACAACGATGTCGAGACCTGTCTCCTAAACTTCAAAGACAACTGGAAGGTCGTATAAAATTAAAAGGAAAATGCATGATTTGATATACGGAATTAAAAAACTGTCAAGAGGAAAAGTGAAAGTTGTCTTTGTAAATCGTCTTGTCCATATGCCAGCTCAAATGACACAGAAGCCAAAATTCCAAAAATATCGAGAATTGCCAACCAAGCTTCAATACATTTATATCAAATTATTCATACAAAAACAAAACAGATTGGTATGACTATCGAACTTCAAGATCTTTTAACTTTCCAGATGTCTTCCTAGCTCATTGTGTGACCCAAGAACTTAACATAGCTAATAAAATCTCTTCAGTATCTATAAGGGTCATTTGCCGAAAAAGCAAGTAACAAGAATATATGACAATCTCTTCTCTTCTTGTAGTGCCTATCCGTTTCGGATGTTGGCGACCATCATGGCAATCTGCACTTTGCACACTGCTGCTCTAAAAAGATTTGTGGTTGTTGTGTTGAACCACGTTCGTAGATTTTTCAGCCAGGAAATCCTTCGCCTTCCTGGTCCCCGTTTTCCTTCTACTTTTCCCTGCAAGATTAGTTGCAGCAGTCCATATCTTTCGCTGTTCCTCATGATGTGACCGAGGTATTCGATTTTGGCTGTTTTTGTTGTGGTTAACAGCTCTTTTTCTTTTTTCATTCTCAACAGAACACCCTCATTAGTAACGTGGTCGGTATACGATATCTTCAGGATACGACGATAAAGCCACATTTCAAAAGCCTCAATTTTCTTGCAGGTGGCGTCTGTGAGAGTCCATGACTCAACTCCGTACAACAGTATAGGAAAGATGTAACATCGTAGTAACCTGATTTTTATGGGCATTGATAAATCATGACATTTGAATAACTTAGCCATTTTTTGAAATGCAGATCTTGCTTTCTCTATTCTACATTTGATTTCTATGGAATGGTCCCAATTTTCATTGACGTTCGTACCAAGGTAAGTGTATGTTTTTACCCTTTCGATTTGTTGACCATTTATACTGATTTGTCCAAATTGCTGTTCCTTGTTAGAGATCATCATGCATTTTGTTTTCTTAGTGTTTAGTGAATATGACAATAACGACGTAGAATTTACAAGACTTTAGTTCTTTACTACAAAAGACTGTTTATTTGTAATGTGGTTTTAGTTATTAAGCAATGACTTGTTAAATATTATAAAAATTGAAGAGCATTTATACAAGTAGCATAAATTACGTATTTTGTTTATTTTATGCAAAAACTAGCGTTTTGAGCTTCACCTTTTGTGCTATCCCTAAAAATACAAACGCTAAATATTGCAGTGAATACAAAACAATATCACTAATAAGTCACATTCTCAAATTATTCCTGAAAATAATACATGGTCGTATAAATAAAAAACTGGAAGAAGGAATAGATGATAGTCAGTTTGGTTCAGAAACGGACTAGGAACCAGAGAAGCGTTATTTGCTTTTAATGTGTTAGCTCAAAGATGCATGGATATGAATGTTGATGTGCATGTTTGTTACGTTGATTTTGAAAAAGCATTTGACAAAGTAAGACATGAAAAATTAGTCCAAATTCTAAAGACAAAAAACATAGACCATAGGGACTTACGAATAATAACAAACCTCTACTGGAATCAAAGAGCACAAATCGTAATAGATAACGAACCCAGTCCAGAAATTGAAATCAGGAGAGGAGTTAGGCAGGGATGTATTATGTCCCCATTACTATTTAATGTATATAGTGAAGCCATTTTTGAAGAAGCATTACTATCTCAAAGTGAAGGAATAATAATTAACGGAAGATCTATTAACAACATAAGATATGCAGATGACACCGTGATTATGGCAAGCTCTGCTGAACAACTCAATTACTGCTAAACAAAACAAACAGTTTTTGTGAAAAATATGGACTAAAAATGAATATAAAAAATACCAAATACATGATAATAACAAAGAAAACAAATATACCAACAAACATACATTTGGGAAATGTACCGATAGAAAGGGTTGATAAATACACATACCTAGTGTTACAGGTTCAAAGAATTCAGAATAAATTATTGAAATAAAGTTTTATTATTTTATTTTTGGCTAAATAATTGTTAACAATTTCACAAGATTTCATAAAAAATGAATGCATTCCAAGTCTTATTTGGTCTCTGAGATGATCTATTCGTTCTTTCCTTGATTTTGTACAGCCTAAAACAAAAATAAGTATAAATTTAAATGAATAATAAACTTTGAATTAAAAATAAACAAACCATAAAACCTATTTCTTATTTTAAAGGTTAATGTCAAAAATAGCTTGATAGAATTCTTCTTCTTGTAATTTTAAACAGATCTCAATCCTATTGTAGTACAACAACTTATTTTAAATAAATTCTTACTGGACAATGGCCGGCGCCAGATTAAAAAAACTTATCTTTAATTTTTTTCTTTTCCTTTCTTTGGTGGTCTTTTGTATGAAAAAGTATTGGTTCGTGTAGAACTTACAACGCAATTTTGCGGCTTTTCTAGAGTTTTCTTGATAGTTTTCCGAAAATTTAATAGTTGTAGCAGTGAGAAGCTGAGCAATTATCACCTATCGTGTGGATTTGTTTTCTAAAACTAAAAGAAACTCGATTTTATAAACTGATTTCGTATTAGAAACACTTTAAGGCCACATTTGAACAAAGGTAGGTTTTCTTTTGGAAAAAATAAATAACTACTTACGTTTTAAACATAATAACATTTTTTTAGGCCTTTTTATTTTACTCTGTGATTTAATCTCAAACCATTTTGATCATCTTTCAACTTATATTTATAATCTCGTGACTCCTTAAGGGATTGGCTATCAGTTTTCCATATTAGTTAGGATCGGATGATATCCAATTGTCCATAAGAGAGAAAGAGCCTAAAACATCGGATTAATAAAGGAAATAATAATAAATATTAAGTACTCACCTGGGATCGAGTCTCCAGAATTCAAGAAGATAGACTTTCTAACAGCTAAGTGGAAATTTATTCTTAATTTTGGTAGAATCGAACATTACACTAAATTTCTCAATTTTCTTGTATGACACTGTAATTAGAACCCCACTGCAGTGGTTATAATAAGAACTTGTTAATTAACCTTTTCACTTTATTGTTCAACTATTGATTTTAAATTGATTTTGAAAAGAAAATCTTTAATAAAGACAAAAGTAACAATCGAAGAATTTATTGATTTATTGATAATCATTCTTTTACCCACTTCCCTGAGGGCTCTCCGAAAGTTCGATTAAAAACCTATAACACTAGGAACCTGGATTTCAGACAATAATGATCAAACAACCGAAATAGGAGCTAGGATAGAAATAGTCAAAAATGCGTTTGTAAAAATGATAATAATTCTCTGCAATAAAGATCTTAAATTAGAACTGACAGTAAGAGCACTGAGATGCTACGTGTTTTCGATACTGCAATATGGACTTGAAAGCTGGACATTGAAGCAAGAATACATAAATAAGTTACAGTCCTTTAAAATGTGGTGTTACAGGAGGATGCTTAGAATAGCATGGACACAGAAGAAAACTAACACGGAAGTATTGCGAGAAATGGGCAAAGAATGCGAAATAATAAACACAATAAAAATAAGAAAGTTACAATATCTGGGACACGTAATGAGGGGACAGCGATATGAACTGCTAAGGCTGATAATACAGGGAAAGATAAGAGGAGGAAGGAGTATAGGAAGAAGAGAGTGTCATGGTTGAAGAATTTAAGGGACTGGTTTAAATGCAGTTCTATAGAACTCTTCAGAGCAGCAGTAGATAAAGTAAAGATAGTGATGATGATATCCAACCTCCGATTGGGAGACGGCTTAAAGAAGAAAATTTTTTTATACTTAATTATGTCAAATTGTTGTTTGATAAGGTGTAGAAGTGTGAACTAGCGTTCCCGTGCTTATACATCCGTGCTTACGCAAGTGTCGTTGTCGATGTGGGTAAATACGATGAAAATTGTGCAAATAAGACTTAAGTCCTAGACTTGATTGCAAATACATATGTGTTTGGATTCATAGTTTATACTTTGTTAAGTTCCTAAATATAGAAAACCAATCATCAGTCACTTCAGCTACTTCGGAACCTGGAACGCCCCAAACCATTCCAAAATGAAAGCTATCAAGAAATATATCGCTGCAAATTACAAAGTAGATGCGGAAAAACTTGCACCGTTCATCAAAAAATACTTAAAAGCTGCAGTTGCTACTAGATCGTTGGTAATAACAAAGGATAAAGGAGCGTCGAAATCTTCAAGTTAACGTCTATCTCATTGTCTTCTGAATCTACAAAGTCCAGTTCAGGAGAAAAATGAAAGCTGGAGGAACAACTAAACCGAAAAAACTGCCACTGCCGCCAAACGTTTTGCTACCAGCAAATAGTCAAAATCTGTAAAGAAAGTGATTAATGCTAAAGAAGCACCAACAAAGCCAGAGAAAAGCCGGCTAAGGCGAAGAAAGTTGAAAAGAAGTTAGCTTCTAAAACTATGTCATCTTCATCCCCAGTTTCGACTTCTGCAGAGGCTAAAGAAAAAACACCAATCAAAGTATAGAAATCAAATAAAGGCAGTCCTACGAAAAAAACTAAAGGCATATATGCAAAAACCGCCAAGGCTACCGTAAGTTCACCAAAAGGCTAGAAAAGCTGCTGCTCCTAAGAAAAAGTAATTTGACTAATTAATATTTCGAATTATTAAAACAAATGTGTCTTTATAAAAGTATTACATTATTTAATTAAAATAATAAATACCATAAAATACCGTAATTGTGATATTGAGTAAAATAAATTTAATTGAAGATCATTTTCTTCTTTGTTTTTAGTACATAGTCTTTAAAATGAGTTCCTATAAAAATTTAAGTAGGTGTTAAAAAATAAAACGAAAAGCAGATCAAGATAAAGTGGCAAAACAAATGAAAATAACGTTGAAATTTTTTTTAACTGGAGATGGAGAACAATTACAACAATCGTCATCATTGTCACAAATTTCACTTGTTTAAACTCCAGAAAAATAATTTGTGGCCGAAACTATTCTGCAAAAAGATCATTACTATTGTGAAATTAAGAGTTTTGTAAACGACATTGCATTATGGCCAGATACTTAATAGACCATGCGAGAGTATTATATAAAAATAACTATTGCAAGAATAACAAGAAAATTAACTATTGCCTCCTTCTTCTGAACAATGAATAGCGGGGAAACATTTAAATGAGATTGTTTGGATTACCTACTCGTTTATTGAAATCAACAACTTACCTATTAGGTCTGTAAATTATTTTCCAAGCAAACTACGCTAATCACAAAACGGACGAATAATTTGAAAATGTACATAAAAAATTGTCAAAACATGGAAACTTTACTGACTGTAATTAACATTAAATTTAAAACAATTTTCACGATAGTGATGTTAGTGGCTCAATAATAGAGGAATAAAAATGTTATAAACAAGATTTAAACCTAGAAGAACTGAAAAATGAAATATTTTCAATTTGAAAGTACGTTTATTGACGTTTCAATTTCCACTTCGGAAATCGTTCTCAAAATACAAACATAGTAAATTAAACAAATTTTGTTTTTTTTTGTTACTTAGTGAAAAATTCTTCTAATAATTTAATTTTATTCGACTCATTTATATTGACAATTCAGATATACATTATACATTTTACAGTAGACGACTTTAAAATGATATTGCCAATATTGTTGAGTTGCGCTCCTGGGACGACTTTACTTATAAGATAGTTCATTCGATTACATGAAATCAACTTTAACTTGAGAATATCCGTCAGAAAAAATCATAGCATGTAATTCGTCTTTAAAAGACAAACACATGCCATGATGACAGTAAAATTCTCCTGTTAGTGATTCCATAGTAAATTATGAGGAAAAACCAGGAAAAAACCTCATAATACTATCCCGACATGGTAAGTATTTGGTCGTGCATTTAGTTTACCTTCAATAAACACCAAATTCTGATTTTATATGTTTGTTATTTAAAAAACATAAATGATGTATCCTCTATATGTTACTGACTTACTAATACTGGTATTTTCTTTTAATAACTTGCTCTTTTAATATGGGTAACCAGATCCTACTACATTCTGCCGAGGAATTTGCGACACAATTGGTCTCATTTAGCATAATTAGAGCCGCTTCTTTGATTTTTCTTTTTTTACTATCCGTTTCTTTTAGGACTACATTTGAATATTCCATTGAACCCTATGTTCATTATCCATGCGTGTTTACATATTTGATCTATCAAATCTATTTTTAATGAAAGATTGATGTTCACTTACTCTAACATTTATTGACCTTGATTTTTCACCTAAATAAAACTGATTGCATTCACAATTAAGTAAATAATCTCAAATATGTAAACTCAAATATGTAAACACGCATGGGATAATGAACATAGGGTTCAATGGAATGATTCAAATGTAGTCCTAAAAGAAACGGATGGTAAAAAAGAAAAATCAAAGAAGCGACTCTAATTATGCTAAATGAGACCAATCGTGTCGCAAATTCCTCGGCAGAATGTAGTAGGATCTGGTTACCCATATTGTAAGAGGAAGTTATTAAAAAGAAAATACCAGTATTAGTAAGTCAGTAACATATAGAAGATACATCATTTATGTTTTTTAAATAACAAACATATAAAATCAGAATTTGGTGTTTATTGAAGGTAAACTAAATGCACGGCCAAATACTTACCATGTCGGGATAGTATTATGAGGTTTTTTTCCTGGTTTTTCCCTCATAATTTACTATGGAATCACTAACAGGAGAATTTTACTGTCATCATGGCATGTGTTTGTCTTTTTAAAGACGAATTACATGCTATGATTTTTTCTGACGGATATTCTCAAGTTAAAGTTGATTTCATGTAATCGAATGAACTATCTTATATGTAAAGTCGTCCCAGGAGCGCAACTCAACAATTTTGGCAATATCATTTAAAGTCGTATACTAAAGTCGTACTTTAAAATGTATAATGTATGTCTGAATTATCAATATAAATGAGTCGGATAAAATTAAATTATTAGAAGAATTTGTTTAATTTACTACTGTTTGTATTTTGAGAACGATTTCAGAAGTGGAAATTGAAACGTCAATAAACGTACTTTAACCTTTAATTGTGGCTTATTCCCATTTAAATAGTAATTAATTTAAAATGCCACAAGAAAATAGCTTCAGAACAATATTAAAACTGTTATAAGTAGAGAGATATTTTTATAAGAAAATATTATTTTGCCTGTATCCATGTGGTTATTTATTAGAAAAATAATATTGCCACATTCCCAAATTTAAACACAATACGAAGAATTTATTTAACCATTCCAATTTTCGTTTGGAATTCGATAATTAAATACAACTACATACTTTATGCTTTGAAATCAAACTACCAAAAGCAAAATATGTGTCATGACTGAAAAATAGGCACGGAATTACAATGTTGTCTAGAGCCCTGTTTCGATATTTTATCAATCCAAGATTAAAGCTCAAACAGATCAATGTGATTTTTTATCTGTACTTGTATTTAAATAATTTTTATTTAAAAGAAAGTTTCTACAAGAATAATATACAGTCCACTATAATCATCCATTCTCAGAGGTAATTTTAATGTTTTTTTCCAAGATATCCTTTTTAGTAAATTATATTCTTTCCTATATATTATTTTCTTCTTTAGCCTGTTTGCATCCACTGTTAGACACTTTTCTCTTTCTGGTGCTTTTTGGTGCCAATTTATCCACAATTTTGCTTTGATATCGTCTAACCACCGATTTTGTGGTCTTTCTCTACTACGACTGTGCTCACGTGTTTTCCAATGTACAATGTTTCTCGTCTGTTTTTCATTATTTTGTCGTGCCACGTGTCCTACCTAGCTCCATTTTATTTACCTAAGTCTTCCAATTACATCTTCAGCTTCTTCCTCCTTCGATCAGGAAGGCAGGAAGGAAGGGCCTTCGATAAATGTGTACGCCCCAACAAACGATAGTAAACGCACATGAATGCCTTCGCTAGAGTTCGTTCACTGGGCGGTACATCAAAAGAAAATTAAAGAAGAAATTCTTTTGACTGTGTTTATTGTACACGCTTTCGAGTGAAACTGTTGAATATCTTCACGATTTTGTTTAGATTTTCTCGTTTGTAATATTGAAGTAGGCTATTACTTCTTCTTTAAAACTCACTGGTTTATATTGAGCGCAGGAATCCAGTGCATAAAACTCGTATATGAATCACCCGTAGCTAAATATGGTAGGGTTAATATTAACATTTCTGATACCGGTATCGCTTCGCTAAACTTTATATCTTCTTTCGCGAGTTTTGAAACAATTTCATTTAATAATCATTCAAAATCGGAGGACTTCATTCTAGAAAAATTTTGAAAAAACCCGTATTACATTTTAGCTTTTAGATCATTAAATAATTCTATCCCTCTATACCGACTGCCGCTTTTGAACGATGATGTTATCTACTAGCGCCGTCTTTCACTTGTTCGATCTCCGCCTAACTAATAATAATATACAACGCACGTGCAGTAATTATATCCTCATCCAATGTCATTTGTATAATTTACATAACTGCCTATAATTTTCCATCGAATACCGAAAACATCGAATGAATTCGGTCAAAGGGCTTCGGTCACATGTATTCGCCAGATGTGTACGCGCCTTTACATAGCTTGTTCAAAGGTCTCATGTTGTTCTTAATATATTGCCTAATAACTTTGTTAGTGTCACGGTCTCGATTCCATAGGGCATAACTGGTAGAATACAACTGTTAAATACCCTTTTCGTTTAATGAATTGGCATATTTTTGTTTTGCAACACAACACTGAGTTTTTCTACTGCTGCCCATCATTACCGGTATACAACATCTTCATTATCAGTATATAATAAAAGCTAATAAATAGTTTGTTAAATTCTGTGGTTTTATAATGATGTTGTATATATTCTTGTAACGTTTATGAGATTGCTTCCATCAAGAGTTCCATATAGTGGAACTATAGGGTAGTTTACCCCCTGCAGGTGGTTAATTACACTAACTCACTAGATACTCATAATTACTTTATTAGTTCTCTAAGTACAATAATAGAGAGTACCCAGTTGACGGATGACAACACTAACTTCGACCGTTCTCTTGATTCTTCGTTCTTAATAATAGTCCGAATCCCGTGATTTCCAGCTATTTAACTTACGTGCGTTTGTTGATATAATATTGTTTTTACTTGTTAATTTTTACACATTATTTAATAAGCTTTTGATTACATTGCAAATTTCTAGGTCAGCGTGCATCCTCATTACAACGATATTTTCAATGTTTAACAACATCGCATTTGTAATAATGTGTCATGTTATTAAAGGTACTTAGATCTGATGCTTAATTAAATCCGTTACAGTTTACTGATTTTCTTCAAGAGTAATTTACAAATGGTCTTTAAAAAATACAAATTTGTAGAATGCACCATTTTTAAATCTCTTTCATTTATATTTAACTAATTACCAATATCCTCAAATTTCTCAGAATCGATTTAAAGTTTAACCAGACAATTTAACTAATATCCAGAAGACACATTACAGTAGCATCTTATCTTATTAAATTACAATTTCCTCTTTATTAGGTGTCTACATTTTAAAAATTCATACATAAAACTGTTTAAACCTGAATCATCGATAATAAATACCTCAGCATCTTACACATATCTACCATATAATTTTTAGGTATCAAAAGTTTATTTAAAACATATAGGGCCTTATAAATATTTCAATGCATTCCGGTTTCATTAGGATGACATCTATTGATGCTTGCCCAATTATAATTCAAATATTTTCCAAAGTCATTCCATTCATACAATGGCTTACTACTACTACAAGCTACATTGACAGCTTTGTTCATACGTCATTCATACATACAGTGAAAGCCAAATAAAGTTGCGTTCACGTCATCATTGTAAACATTTGCAGCGTTGTCAGATGGTTTATGAAGTATGAAAATTAACAGAAAAGAACTTAAGTAAACAAAAAAGGTGAAGGTAGCAAATTTCACACTATATTGTTACACTTCTTGAAAATTAGCTTTATTCAACACCAACAATATAACAATACTTTTAACTAACTGACAACTATAAACTTCTACATTCAAAATACATCTGTTCCCCAACTGTCAAAAACATCTGTTATATACATATTTTCTGACGTTCCAAACTTCACTAGACATTTCAAGAATTTTCGATGTCATCTTGAATGTTCTCGAACTACTTCTTCTTTTTCGTCAATGGACTTTTCCTATGTGGGATAAATCTTTCGTAACAATATTAAGTGGAATTTAAAAATGAGTGTTTTTTTTTCATTTATTTTTTTGTTAATTACATTCATGAATAGATTTCACAAAGTAAGTAATTTCACAATAAAAGTGGTAAAGTTATTACTGAGTTACCAAACAATAAGTTACTCGTTTATTAGTGCAACGCTTTTTCTTTGGTGACTCGAACTGTTCACCTTTTTTCTGCATTTGACATATGCACATATGCTGCTTACTGTTCTTACGCTGATTTTTAAAGCAGCAGCTACACGCTAAAATCATACAAATTTTTGTAAAGTAAAGTAATGATATTTTATTCGCATATTACCTCTTGTACAGCGTTTAAGGGTAACTAAGAGCCATTATTAATCCTTTCTTCTTCAAAATAGTTAACTAATGAAGCCACAAGTTCTTTGCATCGACTGTTTAGCTGTTTGGGCATTTTGACAAGTAAATAAATGTTTTTCACAAGATAACCTCAAAAATCGACGATACCACGAGTACAAAAGTCACAGACCACTGAATGAAAATTCAACAAACGACGCGGCAACATGACAATATTTCTGGTAGTGACTAATACTCCGTCAATAATTGGTGGTTTCTTCATGAACATTTCAACACAAAATTTTACAATGACGGACGTCTAAATCCAAAAAAAACTATATATACATAGCTGTATATACATTATTTTGTTACAAAAGTTTTTTTATTGATCGGGTTATTTTTAAAAGTGATTGTTTAGCAAACTAAAGTAACATACACTTTTCTATAGAAATGTAGCCACACATACAATAGAATTACGACAGTGGTAACGTGCATGCAACTTTATTTGGCTTTAAGTGTATAGATATTATGTCTCAGGGTCAGTAACCCTTAACCGGCAGTCTTGCATTGGAATGCAGTGTATCTGTTTAAAACTTTAACAGTATACGAATTTACTAACCAATATGTAATATGTATAAATCACAACTTAATACAATTTAAAATGTTTTTACCCACTTATTAAATAACTTCACTCATATACACCTGGTGAGTGTTTAACCACATTGCTTTGACCTTAATTAAAAATTAATCTTTACGTGTGTCTTCATCAAAGTGGTAATGCATATACCAGGAATATGCACTGATGATGGACTTGTTAGTCCAAAAAAGTTCTGTGTTGTAACCCAACAGGGTGTTTTAATTATATATAATTTTTAAAGGATTTTTAAATATAACTTTTGTGATTTATGGTATACAGTCAACTACAGAAATACAATTTTTTTGGTAATTTTTAAAATCAAATTTTCATTAGGCATAAAAGTAGTGTGTCCTACCATATTTTTTTGTATTTACCTACTCTAAAATAAACTAACACACTCTGACATAACTACGTTGATCCGTTCTTTATTCAAAACGTTTTAAAAAATTTGTTCCGACTCGTATGTTAAGCACTTTCTAGATGGAGCGTTAAGTCTCTAATTTAACAACGTTAGGAAACTCCAGGCATACAATCTTATGTGGATCAGAATGCCGTGACTGTCTTTTGTCCCTTAAGTTAATGGTTTTCAGTCGTCTGGAGAAAACAACATACGGCTTTTTTATGGCGCAGTGTCTTTATGTGGTGGCTTTACTTCACTTGTTTTCCAACGCCATTATTTTATTTTACGGCACTATCGGCTGATGCAGTTGAGAATAATAGCGTCTGTAAATTTGCAATTTTCTAAGGATTACTTTTTAAACATTATTTCGGTCTTAAAAGTAATCGTATTTTTACACTCTTACCAAAAATTATACTGAATGCTTTTTTAGTTTCTTTGTGTGATAGGAAAATAAATTCCTTAATAAGATGAATAAACATTTTCTTGAAAGCAAAAATCAAGAATATGCATACAAATAAAATATTATTTATGTTATTGGAAATATTATATTCATGTTTTTATCGTAGAAAATTAGGAAATTGGGTCATTTTACTACAATAAAAATTCGCGTTTTTAATGCTCCTACATCTGGGGCCCGGGTGTACACAGACAGCGGTTAGGCCTTCCGACGTCTTTGTAATACTTAGTCTAATCTGATAAAACACACTACCGACAGTTAGACCGCGGCGGTCAGTGGGAACTCTGCAATATCGTAAACAGTAAAATTAATTGATTTAGTTCAAGTAAAACGTTTATTATATGATTTAAGTGAATATGACTATAAAGGTAAGGTCAATGAAACAAAAAATATAAAAACTGGCCCTGGCCATATCTTTGGACGATTTTCAGAAGACCTTTTAATCAAATACCACTATTAATCAGACCAAAGAAAGTAATCGTAGCGATTCTCAGTCGTTAATGACAGTAAAACTGACTCAAGACGTTGCAAATCAAAAGTCCGTGAGGCCTACCGGAAAATATTGCTTTTTGCGAAATAAAAAAACCCAAGAATGAAGAACAACTGAATGACAGTGAGAACATACTGAAATACCAAAAAATCAAAAACCTGCTTAAGAAACAAAGAACAGTAGATCAGTACAAGAATAGTGGGTAGATCATTTTTTTCTAAGCTACGCTTAAGTTTTAAAAAGTTTCCATTCCAAACGAGATATAGACAATGTTCTGCTTGATATGGCTTGCAAGCAGCAGGGGACACTCCAATCTCCCTTTTGCAAAAATGGACTTTTTTCAGTTTGTATCTTATTTTTTATATGATGCCTTAATAAACTGTATAATTCACTTAAGCTATTTATTGACATACATAAATATACAAAAATAATTCTTCATCTTCAAGTAATTCAGCAAAAATGGTATTAAATTCTGTTTGATCTTTTCGCTTACTGTTAATTGATGCAGCCAGCATTTATTGTGTCCTCATTTGATTGGAAGCCTTCAAGCTCAATAAAAGTAATGCTTCTTCTTCCTCGAAAGAACTATCTTAGAAAATGTTTTGAAAGTTCAATATTTGAAAAGAAACTTGAACGCTGGTAATTGACGGCCACTTTTTTTTATTTCATTGGTAAATTAAATAAAAGAGGATTCTTAGAAATGGTATCATAAATAAATATCAATGCTTAATAAAAAAACTGATATTGATAAACTAAGCAATATAATTACATTCTGTCTTACGAAAATTAATACTATAATTTTCTAATCTTAGATTTCCTAACTAAATTCAAAAAATTTAAATATTCATATTTGGCGCCACTTTGTAGGTCACCATAATAACAATCGAGAGCTAGTTATCAACAACAAAAAATATAATAAACGAGTGTCTTTTGACATTATTCAGACATCAAAATAATAATCATTGTACACATGAATTTCTACAACATTAAAATATTGTACTTATATTATATACTTTAAACGAAGTTAAGTTTTAATGTTTTGTGAATTTAAAAATTTAATGGACTAACCTCATGTTGTTAGTTTTTATACTAGTTTTATACAATGTTTTTTAATTCTAATTTCATTGTATTTACTGATACCATATTTTAGCATATCCTGAAGAAGCGTATAAATTTTGCGAAAGCTTAATAAAAAACAAAGAGTTTTACTTATCCTGCCCTATTAATGACTGCAACCTCAAAATTAAACTTTATTTTACATAACGTGTCAGTCAATAATACCTAACTACTTTATATTTATATATATATATATATATATATATATATATATATATATATATATATATATTTATTACAGGATCCAACTTGTAAATAAAATACATTTTGGAGACGGCTATCGTCGTATTTCCGTTCTCCTCCACCAATCCTCCCGTTCCAAGGCATGCTCCTCCACCAAACCTCACGATTTCATCGCTCTTCTAATTCCTTCATTCCAAACTATTTTAAACCTCTTCTTTCTATTCTATCAGTCACCGTTTCTGTAACATTCATGTTATTTCTTATATATTCGTTGGTCTTCCTTTCCAGCCTTGATGTTCTAGCACTTCTTCTCAAATAATCCATTTCAACTGCCAACAATCTTCTCTTCAGGTCTGCATTAATTGTCCATACTTCAGAGCCATAACAAAGAACTGATTCAACCATGGTTTGCCCTATTCTTTTTTTATTCCTTTTGGAAATGTTGCGATCCCACCATAAGGAGTTCAGACATCCTACAATTTTACGTCCCTGATTAATTCAGTGTTTAATTTCGGTTTCTCCCAAGCCGTTATTTTCAATGTACCTAAATATTTAAATTTTTCCACTTGTTTGATTTCCACCTCCTCATCTATCAACACTTCAAACTTTGCATCTGAATTGATTACTAAATATTCTGTTTTCTTCATGCTGACTTGTAACCCCCATTTTACATATTCTCTATATAGACGCTTTATTATAAATTCTATTTACAGTATGTCATTTCCTATGGGTATTCCCATTCCCTGGCAGTGGTTTTTTCAATTTTGGAGGGCTGCCTAAATATATCAATTATTAAACAGTAGGGTGACATACTGCATCCTTATCTTAGTCCTTTAGTTCTTTTTATTGGCTCTGATAGTCTATTTTCGATTTTTAGGTAAGTAGTGTTATCCCTGTATACTTCTGTGATTATTCATAAAAGTTATGGACTAATGCCGAGTTGTTGTAAAGCTTGCCATAAATTTAAGTCTTGAATCTGTATCATACGTCTTTTCTAGGTCGATAAAGGCTGGATGTACTTCGGTACCAACTGCTATTTTTTTTCTATTAATTGTTGTAGTTAATTAATGGCAAAGACCACATATAGGCGTTTTACACAATGTACATTCAGTCCCGGGTAGGCTATCAAGGAAGCTCAATTATGGTGTGGGCTGGAATTTCTTTAGAGGCACGTACAGAATTGTACATCATTCCGAGAGGCTCCATAACAGCTGCCAGGTACATTGATGAAATTCTCTCAGATTTTGTTGTGCCTTATGCTGGTTTTGTTGGCAATGACTTTGTTCTGATGCATAATCATGCCAAGCCTCATAGTGCGAGAATCACTCAACAAATTTTAAATGAAGTAAACATTCCTGTAATGGATTGGCCAGCATAGAGTCCAGACGCAAACCCAATCAAACATTGTTTGGGACATGCTTTGGCGAAGGATACGAAGTCGTGTTCCTCTCCCGTTAACCTTAAATCAGTTACAAGAAGCCCTTTTAGAAGAATGAGAATTTATTCCTCAATAGGATATTTTTTATTTGATTTTAGGCATGCCAAGGAGAATTTAGGCAATATTTCGAAAACTTGGAGGAAACATTCAGTTTGTCAGTGTCACATGATTTAAGTTTTTATTAATTGGACATCATTTTGTTACAACATTTACTTAAGTTATTTTTTCTTAATTTTTAAATTATTAATAACTGAAACAGTTCTTTGTTCAAAAGTTAATTTTTTTTTATAAATTGCTTAAAACAATTTGTTTTGTTTGTGTTTACGTAATTATAATCATAAAAGTTAAAATAAAATTAAAAATTTTAACTTTTATTTTAAAAATGCAAGTGCTCTGTTTTTCGTGCCGGTGAGTGTATGTATCCGAAATCACTAAAAGTAATTTCATAAAAACAAATATACGAAAATATATACGTGGTCCCCAAAATTTTTTTAAAAGTAGCGATCAATATGTTCAGTACCGTTCCCGTCATAAAAAACTGGTATACCCGGTTCGCTATTCCCGGTCCGAACTGTCTAGTGATTTTAGTAATTATTTTTTTGCGAAGTTAGTTACTTTTTGACAGACTCGAAGTGGCTGGAAATTACTATACAACCAAGCATACGTGCTCTTAGTCAATATTAATGTAAACAAAAGTAAATAAAATAGAACTTTGCCGACAATCAATATTTATTTATTTACACCGTATAATGTATTGATAACAAATAATAAAATTATTTATTGTACAAAATAAAAAAAGTGGGAATAAATTCTACAAAATTAAAAAGTCAAAGTGAGGTTAAATAAGACACAGCAAGTTCCTTATGTTGTGACTAGGATGGAATCAATGATTAAAGATTAACAGTTCATTGGATAGCATTAACATAAACTGTTGTTTTATTATCTTACAAAATAAGTGTACTTCCATATGCTAAAAGCAAATATTAGTAATTTGACTAGGCAAATTCGTGGTTCAATAGTAATTTTTGCTCATTAGCATTTGAGGATGTTAAAATCTTCCACATATGGTGAATGAATTCAGTGTCCTGGCCGCAGTCTGCAGTCATATAAACCCAAACAAACAACAAAAACCTCCATGTAAGTATAAACAAGTTTATATTAAATTAGAAACAACTAATCTAAAAATATTAACTTTTAAAAAACATTTTATCATATTTATTAAGAAAAACTTACCAACGCATTAGCTGATGGAACAAATGGAAAACTTTGACTATCCATAATAATAAAATTTAAAATATAACTAACTAATTAACTGAATAGAACTAACAAAAGAATTAAACAAAGATAATAAAACAATAAAACTATATTAAATTAAATAAACAACGCGAATAATACAAATATTTACTACAATATTTTAAATTGTAACAATTCAAATATTATATTTTATACAGGGAAAATTTGATGGGTTTAGTATACACTTCCACTATTTAGAATAATTCTTCTTTTTTTCAAAGAAAGAAGTCTGCAATAGTAGTATACTTGAGCTATTAATACTGAGAAGTAGGAATTGTTGTGTTGTAGGTTTCCGACAATGAGTCTGTCAAAATATGCCCTAGCTAAGCGAATAGACAATACAACTCTTATAACCGAAAATCGTGTTTTTTAAGTTGTGTAAGTTGAGCTTGTTACATGTGTCATCCTAATTTCGAAAGCAACGATGCCAGTATATTATATCAAACCAGCTAAAAGCAGAGCTGTGCGACGGGTCGCAAGTTTTTAGTATACTAAAAACTAAACAATATCGAATTCACAATCTGATTCGTGAACGATAGAAAATTTCTCTTTTTCTAATTGAAAATAATTTAACAATTTTAATATTGATCTTTGTTCATTCTCGGTATATCTCGGAATATTTAAAATAGTTTTATGACAATAAATACAAAATTTAATTTTCACTGTAGCTAAAAAGCTGAAAATACTAACCTAGAGTGACAATTATCATTTTATCAGTTGACATTGTGAAAGTACTGTCACTGTCACGATCGAGACCATCTTCATCCATGGTATAATAAACTCTCATGGTAGAATCTTGCGCATGACATTTGACACTTTTGACAGCTGAGGTCAAGCGGGTGTGACGTAGCAAAGGTCCCTGTGAGCCATTATTTGTAATTGTATTACTATATTGTGTAGTGGATTTTTTTGCAAAACTCGTATTGTTCATCTGTTTTTAGCGATATTATTCTTTTTTTGGATAGTATATATGTGTTATAGTCTGTATAGACTGATTTAAGAACATTTACTCGTTTATTTGCTTTCGTGTATCTGTTTGTTTTTGTGAAATTTTGTAACTATTTCAAAATGCGCTGTGCAGTTGCTACTTGTAATAGTGACAATAAAGATAAAACCTTAAGGTTTCATACGTTTCCTAAAGATAGTGTGGTCAGGAAACTGTGGATAATATCCTGTTGTAGAAAGGATAATTTTAAAAGGATTTTACTTGAATGATTAACTGAATACTTTCCTCTGGAGTGGTCCAAAATGCCAACTTGGTACCTACCTCTTCTCTTTGAAGTTTTTGTTGATGATGCTATCACATCATTGAGTGACTAAAGTCTTAGCATATGCACATGACATAAAATTATTTCGTATTATTCTAGACCATTCTGATTGTATTGGGTTACAGAAATTATTGGGCAGTTTTGCGAATTGGCGTGTTATTATCAAATTAACTAATTGTAAAAAATTTCAGGTGATCCTTGTGTATTGATCTCATGAGCCGATAGTATTTAATTATAATTAAAATAATAAATTAATGTAATATGTAATAAAGTTCCTTTAAAAATTTATTTTTTATTTCCCAAAATACTTTAATACAAGTAAGTCCACCAGACATCCAATGAAGGTTCAATTATCATCGGTGGGTGTTTAGCAGCGTGACATTTGGACCAAACTAGGATGTGCTTAGTACTAACACGAACTTCTGTTGGATCTGTTAACTACTTCTTGTGTCCGTTGGACCCACTACTGTCATTAGGAAAACCCAAAGATCTAACAGCTGCAACATATACTTTTGAAGGAGTAAAAGAGTTCACATATCTAGGCTCAAATCAACCAAAGTAATACAGTAACTGCAGAAATTAACAGACATATATATCTAGCAAATAGAACGTACTATGGATTAAAGAAACTTAACGTCAAACAGTCACAAAAAGAACGAAAATATTGATATGTATATAGAACTCTAATCAAGTTGGTCAGAAACGTGGATGATGACAAAAAGTGATGAAGAACGTTTGGGTTGTTTTGAATGTATAAATGGGACATTTATAAAGGCGTGCAGGGAAACGGATTATGACATAGACGCTACAATTTTGAGCCTAATATTGGTAGGTCTATAAAAATGAACATGCTGCGGTGGCTAGGCCACTAAGAGAGAATGAAATTGTGGTGATATGTATTCCATTTTGTAGATTAGCGAAGACCCAAAACTCTTTATATAAACTCTTTATATAATTTTTTTTTGTATCTTTTTAAACAACTGAAATATGGAACTCTAGAGTAGCAGTTGTTCAACCTGTATGTATAATAAACATAATTAAAACGTGTTTTATAAAGAATACCTATGTTAACAAAATAAAATAACAGTTTCAGAACCTCGCTAAAATATCTGTACCCAAAAATCAATAAAATTAAATTAGATACAACTTATTTTTTATGATTAAATATTATAAAAACACAACTTTATCATTTCCTTATAAGTACTATAAATAAATTAGCCAAATTATATTAAAAATTTAAAATTAAAAGTCTTTCCTATACAACTGCATTCAAATTTGCGCGAAGAGGGGATCTTGACTACGTCGTGCGCGAAGCGAACCGATTTTGGAACATTATGTGCCATACCATGTGAATTTTATTGTACCATGATCTTCATCAAATTATATTTATATGCATTATTGATTGGATATCTATTTAGCGTATTCTAAACTCCAACCAATTATACATCCGTAAGTAGAATTCGCTTTATTATGCGAACACCCGTGAACGCTGCCTAATTTTTTAAATTCCATATATAATAATCACAGACTCACGTTTTTTTTCTGTCACTTCTAGCTTAATGCGTTAGAGATAATTCGAACAACTATGACGCACTAAAAAAAGGGTTTGGGACGGACTATATACACTGAATCCAAAATATCGATATATGTGCTGATATATCGAAAATTTAATAGCGATAAAAACATATCGATAGAATTTTAAAATCGATATATTGAATCTATTCCATCGAGCAAAAAGACAAAAGAGGGAATGTAAAGGTAGTGGGGGCAAAAATATTGTTAGACAGGAAGTGCGATCTTTAGAGGCCACATTAAACAAGGAAAGAGAGTCTCTCTCCTTGTTTGACATCAAATTTAGTTGGGTTATGTTATTGTTTGTCCCAAATGTCACATGAAATCTTATTTATATTGAAGTTTTTTAACAATTGTGTCGCATTTTAGACTCTTATCATTAATAATTAATTAAAACTTTCTCGTCTAAGACACATTCTGAAAAATATTATATAGCTACTGTTGATAAGTATCGGAAAATATAAATTTGGCGCATTCGCATTTCCGGATATGTCCGCCATCAGAAGCCACTTTTTTGGTCTCCTTTTCATAAGGATTAGATTCCCTCTTTTATCTTATTGCTCGATGATCTATCCATACATCGTTGCCATTCCTATTCAAGGGGTGTCAAACATGGAAATAATCATAACACCTACAAATTACGAGAGAAATAATATTGAATATTAACTCAATATTACAACTCATTGTATAAGGTAAAATTTTTAAACAACCACACTTTAACGTAAAATTCTCAAAAGTCTTTAGTCTACCATTATGTATATTTCCAAGCGATGTAAAAACCAAAGCATTAATAAACAACAATCCACTTTACAATTTTATTCCAGGTCGAGGTTTTTTTCGCAAAACACAAAAGTTTACTGTTTATTTTTCGATTTAATCTTCATGATTACCACGTCGTGCGGCGAGCCAAACCTCAAACAAACACGAGAAATGTAAAAATGGAGATGTAATATCGTGTATATAACGAATAATAATTTTATGGTGTAATTCACTTGAGATCTGAGAGATAACTTTGAAGTTCATATTTAAAAAAACGTTCTCGTAAGGTTCATAACGAAAATTGGCTTGGAAGAATGGCTTTTAGACAGAAAAGCGGATTTTATATTTGATGCCTTAAGCTAATTTTTATAGAAATCAATTTTTCATTTTATAAGGTCGTCTTCATGCTGAGATCGCAAAAGCTATTATTTTTAGTTAATGAATCTTTAAAGACAAAAAGTACGCATAATAATAGTCCAAAGTAAAATGAAGTAAATTTCTCATTTTAAATTTTTTGAATTTTTTAGTTAATTTTTAGATCTTAAAATTACGTTAGAACTGTACAAATACTTGTTACACAAAAAAAATTACCAAAAATAATATAAATCGTTATTGCTAACTTAAGAATATTCCAACGTTAACAAGTCAATAGAAGGTCAAATATCACCTACAATTGTTTATATATGCACATAATGATCAGAATTCGATATCAATCCAAGAATAAAGCATCACCCTCAGAATTTCAACCTAAAACATGGTTATTTGCCTACAAGATCGAGGCCAGATAAGTCAGTCAACTGTCAAATTGGCTACCACAAAGAGTTTGAGGGTAGATACTAAATTGAGAGTTAAAGTTCTGCACGTAACGTAGCGATGGTATTGCCTTCATTAAATTAGTGATAAACTAATATGCTGGCAGTGCCAGTCTTGTCCTTGTATACATAACTCTATTTAAAAAAAAAACAAAATAAATAACAAATATTTTTTGAGCAATTTTAAATTTTGGAGATGGACGCGATATTAAATGTAGGTGCTTTTATTGATGATGAAGAAGACGAAGACATAGAAGATGCGCTTTTTCTCCACATCGTGCACGACTATTCTTCTTCTTCTTAACGTGTCCCATCCTTAAGGACATTGGCGATCATCATGGCCCATTTGACTCTATCTGCAACCGTACTGAAAAATTTTATTGTGTTTTTCCACTCCATTGTCTCAGATTCTTCAACCAGGACGTGCGTCATTTCCCCGGTCCTCTTTTGCCTTCCATCTTCCCTTGTATGACCAGCCGCATCAATTCGTATTTCCCGTTTCTTAGTATGTAACCAAAGTAGCTCATTTTTCTTTTCTTTATAGTGTTGAGTATTTCTTTATCTTTTTCATTCTTCGTAGCGTTTCCGCATTTGTTATGTATTGTGTCCAAGATATTTTCCACATTCTTCGATAACACCACATTTCAAAGTTATTGAGTCTTTTCTCTGTCGCCTCTGTAATTGTCCAGGCCTCAACTCCATACAACAGGACAGAGAACACGTAGCATCTCAATACTCTAGTTCTAATTTCAATGTTGAGTTTTCCATTGCAGAATATTGCTTTCATGTTATTAAAAGCACTTCTAGCTATCTCAATACGCCGTTTTATTTCCGTACTTCTATCACATTATTCATTTAGTTTGCAAGTACTGATATCTGTGCACCCTACCTAAACGTTTTCCTTTAGCATCAACACTGTCTTCCTCAATATTGTTCTTGCTTACCACTATGGTTTTTGTTTTATTTGTATTCAGTGCCATTCCATACCTTTCGCAGTATTGGGTAATGCGATCAACCAAGATCTGTAGTCCTTCTCTACTGTCTGCAAGGAGTATTGTGTCATCTGCGTATCTAAGATTATTCAGAAGTGCTATTACTCAGAAGTAGCGTATGGCTACATTACAGGTTCATGCAAAATATTATTCTACAAACAAACATCTAGATTATAAATATATTCGATTGACTCTTTTGTAGCAGCCAGGAAATCCGAAGGGTTGCAGTTATAGGATCTAATCGGACATTCCTCTACCATGTGTTTTACTGTTTGCCTTTCGGCGCCACAGTCGCAATTTGGTGATTGTATTTTTCCCCATCTAAAAAGTGAGTTGGAACATCTGCCACAGTTCGTCCTTATTCTATTGAGTGTGGTCCAAATTCGTCTCGGTTGGTTGAAGCCCTCAGGTTTGCTTGTAATACATGGCATGTTCCTGTTAGCTGGTGCAGCGTTATTCTCCCATTATTCTCTCCACCGTTCAGTTACATTAAAGTTTTGATCTACTAGCCTTTTGCTGTTTTTAGAGGCGGGTGCCTTAAACGGAGCCTATTTATGTCTCTGGCGGAAGTTCCGACATCGGAGCGGAGCTCAGGATCAGTATTGATTTTTGTAAATTCTCTGACAAGGGCATGTTCCCAGCGGATGATTGATTTTCGGTGTTTTGGCAGTTCTTTTTAACTTTTTTAACTTGAGTTACGACTATAAGAACGCTTTAATTTAGATACCATGTCTGATATAGGTACAATATAAAAATCTGTTTCGCTTTTGGCTTAAACTTCTATCTTTCTTTCATCTAAATCAAAACAAATATACTTAACCATAAATGTGAAAAAACGCGTGCCACGTGAGCTGATGAAATGTAGATGTTGATATTTTGCTAATCGAGTAAGATCCCCTTGTGCATTCGATTATTTTCGGCTCGATAAGGAAGCGTATGAACGTAACGTACCAGCCCGTTACGTTAGGTAATACGTATCTAGATACGTTAGTTCAACTATTAATGCGCGTGCTTATATGTCAAAAAGATACATTATGTATACGTATTTGCGGGCACAGAAACTCTTTATTATAAACGATTTTAAGATTAGAAATCGAAACACCAAAAACAACTGATCAATGTAATTTCCATTACAATCAATTGTAGTTTAATCTTATATAAATACAATATTTAAGTTAAATATCTCACAAAAAAAAACAGTTACAGAACTTTTATTTAGGCGAAATTGCAAGATTTATTAAATACTTTAATAAGTTAACATCATTCTTATATTAAAAATAAACAATTAGACAGAATAAATGTAAAGAGTAAGTTTTTAGTACGACATTGGCCGATAATACCAATAGAGGCAAAGATCGTATTATGGGCTATTGGTGGCAATATGGGCTACCGTAGTATTTGGTAGACAACCCAGTGAATTCTAGCAGAGAACGCAGGAATTATAAGTAGTAGTTTATGTGAGAGCCGCTGGGAAGCTATAACGCATTTAGTATAGCAGTAGTTTGAAGTTTTTGTGATTTTGTCAAACTGAAAACTTTGAAAGATAAGGATTTATAGCTTATTAAAAGTATTAATTGTGTGTATATTGTCATAAACTTTCTATCCAGGAACTGTACAATATATAGGAATTAGTTTAGCACTACAACGTAATTAATAATAAGCAGTTTTGAAGTGGTAATATGGGCAATCACTGTGGTAATTATATGGGCTACCGATTCTGCTTAGCCTATATTACAAGATTTGTTTTTTTTTCTCTGTTACAGATGCCTAAGAAAGTTTTAAATCCACGTAAGAAGAAACGTTATCGACAATGTTGAGACCATAATAAAATAAAAACGGCAATTGAAGCTGTGTCAGAGAAGAAGATGAGCGTTTTAAAAGCTTCCAAAGAATTTTCGGTACCTCGGAATACGCTTCAAAGACTAGTTCATCTGGGAATACCTCCTGAAGAAGCAGTTTCAAGAAAATCGGAAAGGAAATTTAATATGCCCAGTGAAATGGAAACCGAACTTATTCACTATTTGGTTCTTATGGAACAAAAGTTTTATGGTCTAATGAGAGATGACGTTAGGCGTTTAGCCTATAATCTGTTCAAAAGTAATGGAGTAGACCATCCATTTTCTGGTATTGGAATGGCTGGCAGATCATGTTTTGACCACTTTTTACACCATCATAAAGATGTTTGGTCCTAAAACCAACAGCAACATTATTTTACAAAGCAAATGGCCTCAATTAAGAGGCTGTTATTGGGTTTTTCGATATCATGGAGGCAGAGTTAAGAAAGTTTTACTATCCTCCTGACATCACATTTAATGTGGAGGTTTTTCATTAGTTATTTTTGTTTTTTTGGCTTAAGTTTCTGCTTCTTGTATATCTACTCAATCCAAAATAACATCGTACAAAGTGTTTTTGTAAGTACAAACCTTATTCGTTGTTTACTTATATGCTAAGATCATTTCTATTTGTAGACAACGACTTTAATTTGCCAATTATTGACCGATCAAACCTCTGCAATCCAACCATTGAACATAATTTAAATATATATATACAAACAACAAAGTTTATTGGGGCTGCAGTCAGAAGTTTGGCCGGGATGTTACAGAAACACTCTTTTGACTTTTGGTCTAGCTTTCGGAATTGTTTAATTCCTTTATCAAGACACTGTAATTAGAAAAATGTGTAAATATTTACAATATATCACAAAATGTCAGTGTACTTACTAGTCGTTGAGATTATTTGTAAGAAGCTATGACACTCAACATTAATAACAAACATATAAACTATAACTTATACAATAATGGAT
Source organism: Diabrotica balteata (assembly GCA_918026665.1). Classification (NCBI taxonomy): domain Eukaryota; kingdom Metazoa; phylum Arthropoda; class Insecta; order Coleoptera; family Chrysomelidae; genus Diabrotica; species Diabrotica balteata. The sequence continues at coordinate 44,302,208 of OU898277.1, forward strand.
ACAATACATTTTAAAATTTAGTTAAAAATAATAAAAGTTCTAAAAATTCGTTTTCTACATCTTCTTGGTGTGTTTTAACTTACCCATAGAGAATAAAAAAAAACAAAAATAAAAATAGTATGATTAAAAATTCATTAGGAGTTCTTCATATGTTATTAATAGAAGGTAATGTATTAAACCTGTGTTGATGGTATGCAACCTGTTTAGCATGCAGGTGTATTATGGTGTGTATATGTACAAGTAAGTCTTTGTGTCATTTTTGATGTTTAGTCAGTAAATAACAATAAATGTTACTCAATTTGTCTATATCGGACTTCTTATTTATACAAGACGCACTGGACTTTATTAAACACATTTCCAAGAAAACACGTTTAGAATGGTTATTTTCCCTTGCCAGAATACAGGAATCCTCGAAATTAAATTCATGTTTTAAACTTAATGCATGTTCTGTCAACGCGCATGCGTTAATTTTTTTGGTTTTTATGTCGCTGCGATGTGAGATCACCCTACTGTGAAAATTACGAGATGTTTCACCAATGTACACGTTTTTGCAATTAGCACACGGTATAGAATAAACAACATTTTGCGGTACTTTACTTCGTTGGATAGATGATTTCCTGACAGATCGATATTACAAAGTTAGAGTTGGCGAATCTTTCTCATAGGACAGGTTAGTGGAAAGTGGAGTGCCTCAGGGTTCTGTCCTTGGACCTCTGCTTTTTACGGTTTATACCAGCGATGTTCCTTATTATGTCTCAAGTAAAATATCGTTCTACGCTGATGACACAAAAATATATGCCAATCCAATCACAAACCAGCTAACCTCCAAATGGACTTGGACTCTATTTTAACTTGGTATTCCCAGTGGTTACTACCCTTAAATGCGGAAAAATGTGTAGTGCTTCGAATTGGTAAAAATAACCCACTTGTGCCGTACTTTGTTAACGGGCAGCCATTAGATTCTGTGTTTTCGTATAACGATCTTGGTGTTATCGTAACAGCAGCCTAACTTGTCGACCATATTACCTCTATTTGTAAACGTGCGAACTCCAGACTGTATCTTATTCGGAGGTGTTTTTCGAGAGTTTCAATGCAATCATTCTGTAAACTTTACACTCTTTACGTAAGACCCATACTTGAATACGCTGGACCAACGTGGTATCCTGATCTGGTTCGAGACAAGACTTTGTTGGAAAACGTTCAAAGAAAAGCCACTCGAATTTCTTTGGGACCGAGAAGACCTTCTTATGCAGAAAGACTTAGTATGGCTAACCTAACTTCTTTTGAACTTCGCCGACAACGTGGAGACTTAATTACAACATTTAAAATACTAAAATTCAATTTTGGAAATCTCGATGAAATGTTTACCATAAATCAAGATGAACGCCTCAGAGGTCATCAGTTTAAACTAAAGAAAGAAAATTTTTCTACAAGATCAAGACAGAACTTTCTACCAAATAGAGTTTTTGAGTGCTGGAATAACCTTAACGATAACATTGTCTCTGCTCCCTCTACCAACTCGTTCAAAAACAGACTTGACCGTTTTATATTATAGTTAAAATATTGTTTTTCTTTTAAACCAAAAATTGTAATTTTATTTCTTTTATTTGTAATTTTGTTATTTACTAGTAGGTTATTAATGAAATTTCTTTGTTTTTGGGCATAATAGGGACTTTGTTCCTCTGCCCTCGCTTATGTTATAATAATAATAATAATAATAATAATATAACTTTTAAATTTAAATGTGCGCTTTTTAAATCTAAATTGAAATGTACAGGGTAATTCATGCAAGTCTGGCATAGTCCATAATCCTTATTTTTAATTAAACACCCTGTATATTTTTATGTTTTCAAAAGATTCGTAACAACCTGATTTCAATGAACTATATCATGTACGGTCTATAATAAATAATACAAGGTAAAATTTTGAAATTAATAATTTATCACGTGTTGTATTAGTATTATTTTAAATTAGCTAAATACAGACAATACACTTCTACTCTAAGTGTCAGTATATTGGGGAAAATTTATGTTTAGTAACCGTGTTAACATTTTTTGTCATGAATAGGTAAAAACTGTCTAGATAGTCTGCTAATTAAACTAAATCGGTAAATAATGCGGATTGTTATCAATCAGTTGTTAGTGTGTTGACATTTTACATTAAAATAATAAATTCCTAATTAAAACCTAATTTCTTGCAGAAATTAAAATGAAATATTTAACTGAGACCCACCGAATTGAGATTTTAATGATGATCGGTTACGGGGAGAATTGTAGAAGTCAAGTTGAAGTAGCAAACTTATTTAATCAGAGGTGTCCTCAGTTGCCTAATATTTCACAAGGTACTGTGTCTAAAATGTATGCACAATTCAGAGGTGTAAGTGGATATGTTGTTAAGTGTCGCAGAGAATTCAAAATCAAGTTCACGTCAAATTGCACGTCAAAATAATGTGAGTCACACAAATGTCCTAAGGTATCTCCATAAAGAAAAACTTCATCCATATAAATTGACTTTTGTGCATGAGCTAACAGAAGACTATCCAGATCGTATAATGGATTTCTGCGAAAGAATGATGGATAAAATTAACACCAATCAAATAGCTGTTGGCATAATTCTTTTTTCTGATGAATCAACATACATTAAACGGAGAGATAAACTGACAAAACTGTAGATATTGAGTGAGATACACACTCAGTATCCTCAGAAGTTGAATGTTTGGGTAGGTATTATAGAGATTATATTATTGGTCCTATATTTTTAGATGGTAATTTGACAGCGGAAAAATATTTAAGCATGTCAAAAGACGATTTTCTTCCTCAGTTGGCTAACTTATATCCCAATCCAATAGATCCGACCCTACTGCATGAAACTGTCTGGTTCCAGCAGAACGGTGCAACACCCGATTATGCTTTTATGGTGAGAAATTACTTGAATGAAATCTTCTTCAATAAATAGATTGGACGAAGGGGTACTATTGAGTGGTTAGCTAGGTTGCCAGATCTTACGCCTTTGGATTTTTTTCTGTGGGGTTATCTGAAGAACAAAGTATATGCAACACAACCAACTAGCATTGAAGACCTCAAAGAAAGGATAACTACAGAAATACGGAATATTTCACCTCAAACTTTAAACAAAGTTCGGGACGAGTTTTATAGGAGACTGTGTTATTGCCAACAACAAGGTGGAGAACATTTTGAACATTTATTTTAATGTAATCCAATCAATTACCTCGGGTATTCTATGAATTAATTGTCTTGAAGAAAATTTTACTTAATTTCAAAATTTTAACTTGTATTATTCATAATAGACCCTACATGATATAGTTAGTTGAGATCAGGTTGTTAAGGAGCTTTTAAAAACATAAAAATATACAGGGTGTTTCATTCAAAATACAGATTATGGACTATGCCAGACTTACGTGGATCACCCTGTACATTCAAATTTATGTTTAAAAAGTGCACATTTAAATTTAAAAGTTAAGGTATCTCAACGTTTTTTATTATTTTCTAAAATAAGGACACAAACAATTTTATTCCATATGTGGTTTCCACCTGTATAAGTTAAAAATAGTTTGAGAACCTTTTATGTATACCTGTATATCTTTTTCTTTTGCTTTTCTCCTTTTTCTTTATATGTAGCATTGTTTAGACAAAATGTTATAACCTTTGATTTATATTGAGTTATACATACAATCTTTGTTCACTTTAATACGATACAACAAATTCGAACAAAATTCATTGTGGCAGGGAATCACAGAATAACAGGAACAACCCTCTTTACGCAATTTACTGTAATGTTTTGTGACGACTTTAACGTCGTTCCCACAAAGATTTTTGTCAGCTACGCGTTATCCCTTGTTAATTTTAATGGGATTCTTTCGGGTTTTACGCTTAAATCGAGAACTTTTCGTGGAAACACAAGTCCACATACAAAGATCAAAGGCCGTCATAATTTCTTCGTTTTACTAAACCCGTTCGAGCCATTATTTCGCGCAAATTATATCCAGTAAGCGTGTAGATATTAATCAGATATATATCCTCGGGAATATTTTCCAAAGGCCTCTATTCCCGAGGGCGTCCGATTGTCGTCTACTGCACACAATTAATTTCATTTCAGGAAAATAAATACTTGAATAGATAACAAACAAGCGTTTGCGTTTATGTTTAATTTAACAATGTTACTTTGTGTTTGCTACTGTTAAATCAGGTATTGGACCGTTTTAGACGGTGTATACAGGACGCGTCAGGTTTACCGGAGTGAAGCTTCTAGTTAAGTAAATAACATTATTAAAAGTTCATTTTACATAAAAAAGTGTTATAACGAGTACTTATATATTAAGTTTAAAAAATGACAGTTATAACCAAATTCAACTACATCGAAATAAGTGGCAAAAATTAGTTCAAAAAATTTATAAATCGGCATCATCAAACTCCGCCGTTGCCTGGTCCCAAGTCCAGGATGACAAAGGAGGAGGGTTAAGCAAGGGACTAACTATTCCTTCTTGTAAAAAAAACATAGTTATGAAAACGAAGCACATGCCTCGGATAAGGACGGATCTTTTAAGACGACAAAAGCGACGACAAAGGACAATGAATATAGGAACCTAGAACGTACAAAGCCTATATCGGCCTGGAGCCCTAACTCAGGTGGTCAAAGAACTTGAATCCAGAAACATGGACATAACTGCTCTACAAGAGATTAGATGGACTGGAGAAGGTACACTAAAAACTAATAAATCAGTAGTATTTTTCAGCGGAAGCGAACGAGAACATCAATTCGGAACTGGTTTTATAGTCAGGGAAAGTCTTGTGGGGTCAGTTTTAACTTTCAAACCCGTTAATGAAAGACTTTGTTATATCAGAATCAAAGGACAACTACATAACTATTCCCTAGTTGCTGCCCATGCACCGACAGAGGAAAAGGAAGAGCATATAAAAGATAACTTCTACGAGAAACTAGAGGAACTGATAAATAATTTACCTAAACAGGACATGCATATTATCTTAGGAGATTTCAATGCAAAGATTGGGAAGGAAGCAGCGTACAAACCAACAATAGGTAACCATAGTCTTCACGATGTTAGCAACGATAATGGAACAAGGCTAATAGACTTTGCAGCATCCCACAATCTACTAATAAAATCGACAATGTTTGAACACAAGAATATACACAAACAAACATGGGTCTCCAACGACGGCGTCACAAGAAATCAGATTGATCATGTTCTAGTAGATGCCAGGAGGGGTAGTAACTGTCTAGACGTAAGAAGCCTAAGAGGAGCTGATGGAGACACGGATCATTTTCTTGTAAAAGCGAAGATAAGGACAAGAATAGCGTCCAAAAAAACACACAAGAATACACCAACACAATTATGGAATACCGAAGTTCTACGTAATAAGGAGACAGAACAGAAATTTCAAAAGGCTATAAAAATCGCTCTAGCACAGACAGAAGACTATAACAACATAGACTCAGCTTGGAAAAATATCAAAGTAGCTCTGACAAGCGTATCAGATGAAATACTAGGACACAAAAAGAAAACAACAAAAAAATGGTTCGATGATGATTGCCTGAACTCCATATTAGCAAGAAATATGGCTAGAAGGAACATGCTACAAAACCCCTCGCACAACAACAATGAAATGTATAGACAAAGAAGAACAGAGACAAGAAAACTAATGAAAAGGAAGAAGAGAGAGTATCAGGAACAAATAATCAGAGATATAGAAGAAAAAAGAAAGAACAAACAAGCGAGGCAGTTCTTTAAAGGAGTTTCAGATATCAAGACCGGGTACCAAGCAAGAACAGGAAACTTTCTTCAAAACGACAGTGGACAGCTTATCACTGATGACAAGGAAATCTTAAAAACCTGGAAGGAATACTTCTATCAACTATTGAATGACCAATCTAGCAGAAGTACATCAAACATAGAGGTACATACAGCTGAAATAGAAGACCAATACCCGACATACGAAGAAGTAATACAGGCAATTAAAAAACTCAAAAATAATAAGACACCAGGTAGCGATGGTATACCCGCAGAGTGCTTAAAACATGGAGGAGAAGCGTTGTACAGTTCGATATACAAGCTAATTCAAGACATTTGGCAAGAAGAAACAATGCCAGATGAATGGAAAGAAGGGGTTATTGTACCAATACACAAAAAAGGAAACAAAAAGCAATGTATTAACTACAGGGGAATAACACTCCTAAACACCACCTACAAAATCCTTGCAAACATCCTGCTAGAAAGAACCAAAACATACACAGAAGAAATCGTTGGAGATTATCAATGCGGATTTAGACCGGGCCGCTCTACAATTGACCAGATATTCACAATAAAACAGATAATGGAAAAATGCTGGGAGTTTGATCGTGAGCTTCATCAGATGTTCATAGATTTTAAACAAGCATTTGATAGAGTATGTAGGGACAGACTGTGGACAGCGATGCAGGAACTTGGCTTTCCAAAAAAACTAGTCCGGTTGATACGGATGTGTATGGAACGGTTACGATGTAAGGTGAGAGTTGGACAACAATACTCGGAGACATTTGAAATAAACAATGGACTAAAACAGGGAGATGCACTTTCACCACAACTCTTCAACTTAGCTCTGGAGCACATAATCAGAAGTGCAAGAATCGAAAAACCGAATACAGTATTTCATCGAGAAGGACCAAACTTACTACTGGCATTTGCAGACGATATAGATCTAATAGGAAACACGCGATTAAGGATGAAGGAGACTTTCGTAAGGTTTGAGAAGGAAGCAGAGAAGATGGGGCTCCAAATCAACGAAAATAAGACGAAATATATGTATATGAGCCGCAATAACCAAAGCAGAGACAGAATCGGTCAGAACATTACCATCGATGACTTTAACTTTGAGCGCGTTAGAGAATTCAAGTATCTTGGAACAACAATAACTGAAGACAATAACGGATCACAAGAAATAAACAACAGGATTCAGGCCGGCAACAGATGTATTTTTGCCCTCCAAAACCTTATAAAATCAAAACAACTAACACGAGGTACGAAGATACAGGTCTATAAAACAATCATACGACCCGTTGTGATGTATGGAAGCGAAACGTGGACGATGACAAAGGCAAATGAAGAGAGACTACGTGTTTGGGAAAGAAAAATCCTAAGGAAGATCTTTGGTCCGGTGCTTGATGAAGCATCAGGACAATATAGGATAAGAACTAATAAAGAGCTTGAAGAACTTTACCCAGACGCCAACATCATAAAAGAAATAAAGTCCAGAAGACTCCAATGGGCAGGACACCTCAGAAGACATTCTGACGAACGAACAGTAAGACTGGTGTGGGAGGAAGTCCCAACTGGAAGGAGACCACGCGGACGCCCTCGTCTCCGGTGGCGAGATAATATAGCAGGAGACCTAAGCACTATGGGCGTGGAGAATTGGATGGAGGTTGCTCAAGACAGAAAACAGTGGAGGCATGTTGTCGAGTCGGCTAAAACCCACGAAGGGTTGTAACGCCACGGAGTAAGTAAGTAAGTATCATCAACGTTGCAACATCTATAAAGTAGAGCTTAGCTTTTTCAATCGTTCCTCATCATGAAAATTTCACTAACAACCGTTGTTAATTTATTATTTTGCAAGGTTTAAGGTTTAGGGCTGTGAAAGACAATGACCGGTGCCTTTCTCTGGGTAAAGCATGATGTTCCCTTCAGAAGCCAGTGACTTTGTCATAATGTGAGTGTTGACTAATGAATTGATGTTTTTTGTTTTTTTATATAGTTAATTGCAGACGTATCTATATATTACGTCTTGTAACTTAAATAATTAAAGTATTTCATTTTATACACTACCGAGCATAAAATTAGGGTCACCCCGTAATTTGAATTTATTTTAGAAATTATTATTCTGTTTTAACTATTTTCGGTTGTAACATAGTTTACTAACGGATTGCTTAAAGAAAACAACGTTTTTGTCGTTTAAAGTTTATTAAAAATAATGGAAATGAAGAATTTTCCTTTGATATACTAAATATTGAAAAGGGACAATTTTAATTTGATGTGCTTTTTGTTGAAAAAAAGAAATTTTAAGAACTTCAGTAGCGAGTATTCCCTCCTCTGGCAGTGATAACAGCTTGCAAACGACGAGGCATGCTTTGGATCAGATTTTGGATCACATTCTGCGGAAGATTATTCCATTCTTGCACCAATATGTCGCGAAGCTCTCTCGAATTTCTGGGGGCCGGCACATGACTCCGTAAACGTCTCTTCATCTCATCCCAAACATGTTCTATGGATTGATATCTGGACTGCGAGCAGGCCAAACAAATCGTGTGATTTGAACCTCGTCAAGATACTCAGTAACTATCCTAGCAGTGTGGGGCCGTGCATTATCATGCATAAATGTTGCGTCGTCTCCAAGAATAACCATAAACGGTAAAACATGGTCTTCCAGAATCTGTGTCAGGTACCTATGCGCTGTCAATGTCCCATTCTCGATAAAGACTAACTCCGTGCAAGCATCAAACGATATGCCTCCCCATGCCATAACTGACCCTCCACCAAATGGAAGACGCTCGGCAACACATGCTTGAGCATATCTCTCGCCTGGACGTCGCCACACTCTTACACGTTTGTCTGAGCCCGTAAGACAGAATCTCGATTCATCGGAAAACAATACACGACTCCAATCCTGCATTGTCCAAGCCAAGTGTTCTCGTGCAAAATTCAATCTGGCAATTCGGTGTTCACGGGAAAGCGGCGGTCCAGTTACTCTAGTTCGAGAAGATAAACCAGCAGCATGAAGTCGTCTCCTAACTGTCCATTCACTTATGTTTACATTTCTCACTTCTTGCAGATGATTTCGAAGAGAAACTGCCGTGACCGTTCGGTTTCTCAAAGCACTAGAAACGACAAAGCGGTCATCTCTAGCTGTTGTAATCCTGCCTCGACCTGAACCAGGTCTTCGAGTAAGCAGACCGGTCTCTTCGTACCGTTGCCATACTCGTTGCACACTCGAGAGACTTACACCAACGTTTCTCGCAGTTTCGCGCTGACCGTGGCCATCTTCTAACGCCGCCACAATTCTTGCCGCCACAACAGAATTTATGCTCATTGCAATACACTGACAGTGATAACAATACACAAACAATTTACAATTGACGTTAAAACCATAGAAACAAAAACTGTGCTGATAACGGTTTTTAGGAATTAGGCTAAGGGGCCCTTTTTATCTCAAACGCTTGTCGAAACAACAACGACAACAATTTTTTTTCAAGAAATCCATTAGTAAACTATGTTATTGTCTATTCGCTTAGCTAGGGCATATTTTGACAGACTCATTGTAGGAAACCTACAACACAACAATTCCTACTTCTCAGTATAAATAGCTCAAGTATACTACTATTGCAGACCTCTTTCTTTGAAAAAAAGAAGAATTATTCTAAATAGTGGAAGTGTATACTAAACCCATCAAATTTTCCCTGTATATTTAAAATATAATATTTGAATTGTTACAATTTAAAATATTGTAGTAAATATTTGTATTATTCGCGTTGTTTATTTAATTTAATATTGTTTTATTATCTTTGTTTAATTCTTTTGTTAGTTCTATTCAGTTAATTAGTTAGTTATATTTTAAATTTTATTATTATGGATAGTCAAAGTTTTCCATTTGTTCCATCAGCTAATGCGTTGGTAAGTTTTTCTTAATAAATATGATAAAATGTTTTTTAAAAAGTTTTTTTTAAAGTTAATATTTTTAGATTAGTAAGGATGCTGTTCCTAGATTACAAGGTAATAAAACTGCACAAAGGTTTATTCAAAATGCCTACCATTTTTTTTACCGAATGAAAACCCTGTTGAGGTAAGTTGATCATTAAAATGTATTTATCGAATTATGTAAATGTTGTAAATACATAAGGAACTTGCTGTGTCTTATTCTTATTTAACCTCACTTTGACTTCTTAATTTTGTAGAATTTATTCCCACTTTTTTATTTTGTACAATAAATAATTTTATTATTTGTTATCAATACATTATACGGTGTAAATAAATAAATATTGATTGTCGGCAAAGTTCTATTTTATTTACTTTTGTTTACATTAATATTGACTAAGAGCACGTATGCTTGGTTGTATAGTATTTTCCAGCCACTTCGAGTCTGTCAAAAAGTTACTAACTTCGAAAAAAAATAATTACTAAAATCACTAGACAGTTCGGACTGGGAATAGCGAACCGGGTATACAACCGAAAATAGTTAAAGCAGAATAATAAGTTCTTAAATAAATTCAAATTACGGGGTGACCCTAATTTTATGCTCGGTAGTGTATATCAATTAATATTCAGTGGTAGTCAAAAGTCCGCTCCCTTCTCCTATATCTTTTAAAAGTTTATTGTTTTAATAGTGAAACTTGGAGAAAAGTAATAAACAGACGTAGGCTTCTCAACTGGTCATAACAGGTGACGTAATAGTAACAGATGACGTTACAGCGTCACTGTGGCAGATAAATTTTGAACCTTATCCTTTGGATCTTTGGATTAAATGGACCTTATGTCAAGTGATACCTCCTTTAAAAGGTATTGAAAATACCTATTAAATAATAATTATTTGTTTAAGTTTAAACTTATTTTGATGAATAAATTAAATAAATACTAAAACTGTAGCTTCTAATTTAATTAATAAATATTTAACAACCGGTTCTTGTAGTAAGTATTCAAAATGTAATCCAACTACTTCCTGACAGTAATACATCCTATTTCTAAACTCTTACCGTACTCGTTCAAATGTGTCGGGGAAATTGCCCAACATTCTTCAACAATTCGTTGTTCAAAATGTCAATATTGTCGGGTGTTGTAGCGTAAATTTTCGATTTCAAGTATTACCACAGAAAAAAATCTAATGGTTGTAAGGTCCGATGACCGAGCTAGCTATTTTATCGTTCCTTGTCCAATTCATCTACCACGATATTGCTCATCTTACTGTAACGTCTTACTGCACCATAATGTTGTGCAGGAGTACCATATTGTTGAAACGTAATTTCCAAGCTGCCAAATTCAACTGGATTATCCTACAGAATTTCAAGTATTAACGGTTTAATTGCTTTTTGTAACATCACTAAATACACTTCACCAGTTAAGTTAGTATTGACAAAAATAGGCCCAACTATGTGATTTCTCAAAAATACCTGTAAAAACATTTTTTTTTTAAATTGAGTGTGTGTTTTGCGAAATATGTGAGGTACCAATACCTCACATTGTATGTGTTAACATTTCCAGTGAGAGAAAAACTACTTTTGTCACTAAAACAAATTGAGTTTATGTAATCAGGCTCTTGGTTACTTTTATTGGACATATTTTTACAGTATTGTAGTTTTCGGTCGGGGTAATCATCTGAAAGTTGTTCCACAATTGCTCATAATTTTTAATTTGTATGGATGAAATTTGTTTTCATTTAACACTCGGTGTAGTATCTTGACTGATTCAATACATAGATGCAACTTGGGCTGTAGAAGAAGTAGGGTTATCACAATTATCAAATGAGGATAACTTCCCCATTTGGCTTGATTACATGAAGGATATGTGAGGAGGTTTCTCTTTCCTCGTTACAAAAACGGCACCGTAGGCCATCCGCCAATCCAAGCAGATGAGGGTGCCGCCTAAGTCTACAGTGGCCGGTAAGGAAACTGATCACCAGAGAACATCTTATATGGTCTAGAGGGAACAGAAGAAGCTTTTTAAAACTACCCTGACCAATACTGAAGGCACTCCAATAATAGGTTTGGGTCCCACCGGCCAAGTGGATGAGCCCTGGCTTGCCACGGCGTCAGCCCGTTCGTTCCCTCTTACGCCTTAGTGTACCCTTAAACTTACCAAGTTAACCCTATTGGTCATTGCAAGATTAGCAAGAGCTCCCTTACACTCAAGAACCAGTTTAGAGATGACTTTGGGCGCTTCCAAAGTCCTTAGTGCTGGTTGACTATCAGAACAGATAGAAATGATCCTGTTAAGCAAGCCGTATCTATTATCTTCTGAGTACATAGCAGGATCTTAAAGATCTCAGCTTGAAAGACGTCTCAGGGCAGATTTAAATTCCATTCCGCTCCCATATACTTTAGCACTCTTTCGCTCATCCATTCTAGATTCATCCATGAACCAGGTGAGCCTGCTTTGTTGAAACAGTGTAGGCTTTCATTCCATCCACTCATTCTGGTCAGGAAATTAAACCAAGAAAGAGGATGACAACTCAAATTGGAGGGTCATGCTGTTCTATACCATAGAGAGCACAGGACAATAATCAAGGGCCTGTTTCCAGATATCACAATGGCCAATTCGATCTTTCATTCCATCAAATAAATATATAGTTTTACCAGAAAATACGGCGAAAAACAATACCTTCAGACGGCGAGAATGACGGAAAAGCAATCCCAGACTTTAGGACTAGTATCATGTCAAGTAGCATCTGATCTAGAGTGGGCCTCCGGAAATCGTGTCGGTTCCAAAATGGGCGGCTGTAATTACATTTCGTCCAAAGTGAATGTTGGGTTCAGGTTTAAGCATCCTGGCACATGTAAAAAAAGGCAAACATAAGAAGGATGAAAAATCATGATATAATTTCCTGTGTGATAATCCGCACCTCTAACGAAGGGAGCCCATGGGATACAGTCTTAAATTTCAACGAATGTCGAGAACAAAAACAGAGGGAGACGTAAATCACGTACAATACTTGGAGCATACAAGGAAACTAAAGACAAGGCGATAATAGAAGAATTTCCAACTGCTGCGTAACACGACGAAGATGATGAACTAAACAAGTAAGATGTATTATTCTGGAATACAGTACCTGTAAATGACTTATAGTTTTACACATACGGTGCAGCATCTGTGACTACTACTAACACTTTTTCATAGAAAATGCCACTTGGTTACAAAAGCCTACGACAGTCATTGAAGAATGTTGCTATGCTTAAATAATTTACCTTCTTTTATTATTTTAAAGTAAGAAGGTAAGATCTATCCCTTTTTCTGTAATTCCGAAAACATCGAACACAAAATTTGTCTTCTTCATTCTACGTCAGTAGTTTCATTTAACGATATGCAGATAATTCTGTTTACTGTTTTTATTTTCAGTCCGTTTAGTATATAACCATATAAATCGGTTACCTTGTTTTTTTTTATTAACTGTGGAATTAATGACATTTTCTAATACACTTTTTAGTACCGGATTACTTTTTGGCTTAATATCAGTCCAACTAAAAGCTTTGCTCAAATCTTCCTTACATTTTGAACACTTTAGTTCTAATGAAACCGACGTAGTTATTAAAACATGTTTTTAACGAGTTTATTTGCCCTTTAAGTGTTTATGCTTTGCAATTGCCAATGTTGTGTCAGCTGAAACTTTCTACGAGCACTCACAAGAATTTCACAATATTTGCACAATAGTACATTTCTCTCCGTATTAAAATCCGGAAAATCTTTCACAAATTGAGTTAACACAGCACTCACTGATCGTTTTCTTTAAGCATTTTAAGCTAAATCTAACAACTAAAGTTGATTCTTTCGCACTTATATTACATATTTCTGAATGTGCTGTATCAGGTTCTAAGAAATAAGGACATATCCAAACAAAGGTTTTTCAAATAATCTAAAACTTTAAGTACCATATCTCCTCCTCAATCCTTTAGCCCTTGTCAGGGCGTAGTGACACCCTAAATATTGTTAGTCTGCTGTCTCCATTGACTGCGATCTTGTGCCATATGGACGGCTTCATGTAGGGATTTTCCCACCAAACTCTTCATTTGGTCCACCCATCGTATTGGAGATCTTCCTCTTGGTCTTCGGCCTTCTACCTTACCTTCTACTACCAATAGTTCCATGGTGCCCGTTCTTCTAGCTATGTGGCCGAAGTAAGTTAGGTATGCTTGGTTTACTTTTTTTAGTAGCCTGTCTTTTATATGAAGCTCTTCCAGAATTGACAGGTTGGTTCTATGTTCTGTCCAGGACACGCGTAGAATTCTTCTATATACCCACATTTCGAAGGCTTCGATCTTACTCCTATCGATTTTTTTGAGAGTCCATGTTTCAGCTGCATATGTAGCAATGGGAAAAATAAGGGCATTGACCAACCTAAGCTTAGTATTCCTTGTTATTGTTCGGTCTTTCCATATTTTAATTAATTTAGCAGTTGCGGTTCGGGCCATTCCTAGTCTACGTTTGATTTCTGAGGAACAATCACCATTGTTGGTTATCAGAGAGCCCAAGTATACAAATCTGTCGACTACTTCGAAAATCCCTATTTGGCGTATATGCGGTAGATTATTATTTGCTCTGTCTACAATCATTATTTTTGTTTTTCTGGTGTTGATTTGAAGTCCGAATTCTTCACTTATTCGGCTTAGCCGTTCGATGATGGTAATCATTTCGACTTCATTCGCTGCTAGTATAAGTGTGTCATCTGCGTATCGCAGGTTACTGATTTTTCTGCGTCCTATAGTGATTCCTTCATCCCATTCATCTAGTACTTTTCTCATTATATATTCAGAATATATGTTGTACAATAATGGTGATAGTATGCAACCTTGTCTAGTTCCTTTCTCTGTTTTGAATGCATTTGAATATATTCCATGTACTTTAACTTTGGCTGAGTTTTTATTATACAGATTTCTTATAAGGTTAACTAGGTGGTTAGGTACTCCTATATTTTTTATTATACTCCAGAGAGGATCCCATTTTACTGAATTAAAAGCCTAAGTACCATATATAATTGCTTAAATTCCTTTGTATCAGTTTTCTAAATTCGAGAATTTATTTCTTTCTAATTAATTTTCTAATTAATTTCGTAATACTAATCTCATTGTATTTTCTAGAAATGTGTTCTAGGGATGGGAAAAACCTATCGGTTTTAACTGAAAACCGGTTTTTTGGGTTATTTTTTTGTACCGGTTATAACCGGTTTTTTATTTTTGAAGTAAAAACCGGTTATTGGGTTTTTACAGTGATTAGGATTAGGTTAGGTATTATTTTGGATCCCACCCAATCATAATTATTATTCTTAAGTAATTATTCCAAACAAAACTAAAATTTAATTTTTATTTTATTTTATAAATACAGAAGCAAACTAAAAGTGCAAGCTCACATCAGCCAGGAACAATTAAATTTTATTATAGTATTTCGTTGAAAAAGTATTTGTAATCATAATATTTTTACATAAGAAGTGATCTGGTATTTATATACATCATCCTATTTTTCACACTTGACTCTTGACATTGAAAGTGGATGAATGGCTTTTTCTGATTACCAAAAATAATGACTATAAATGAGGCCATTATTTGCAAAACTTGCTCTTTGCTCGGAAGTAATTTTTTGGGAAATCGAAAAAAAACGATTAACAGCCGAGTAGTGTTTAGTTCACAACGTAAAGAATTTTATTAATGTTTTTTAGAGGTTTTAGCAATGGAAATTAGAAGTTTCTAGCCTAAAATATTTACAGATTTTTAGAAAAAAAATAATGTTTGTTGCAAATAACCAGTTTTGCAAATAAATTTCTAAAATAATAATAAACTGTATTTAGTTCAATAAAAAGCATAAGGGATTTATTCATGAAAATAAAACTTTAACATTTTTAATCATATAAAGAAAGTTTTTAAACAAAAAAAATCAAAAGCAGTCTCAATCAGTCATGCTCAAACAAAAAAACAGTCGTTTTCTGCATTTTGGCAATTTTCCAAACCAGCAACGGTTTCTTCTGGTGAGGTAGAACCTGTCTTCAGGTGCTCTTTGTAAAAATTTAGTTCAGGAAGCCTTCTCCAATTTTCTCCATAGTGTTTGGAAAGGAGATTATTAATAGTTCCTTTATCCCCCTTTAATTCTGTTCCCAGTGGTAATTTCTTAGGAGCCATTGAAGAAAGTGAAAAATTTTTCTTGCACACGCTTTTAGCTTTTCCAACGTCATTGCGGTAATTGGGTTCACCTTGGACTAGAACATTTTTGTCTTTTTTGTAAAAAATAAACCGCTTTGCCTTATTAAATTCAAAGTGCCATGAATTAGGGAGCTTAGTAACTCGTCTTGTTTGTGTCCTCCAATCAAACACATCCCAGTCGATACCGATTTTCCGTACAGTGGAATGCTTTCTGATTAAATCGTCGTAGCCACTAATTTCCACGATAACAGGCATTTTTTTAATGTCTTTTTCTATAAGGCCGAAGATGCGATCAGGCGGAATAAAGGAATGACCTACGATCGGAAAAATTAATTCAATTTGTTTAATATGTTTTGGCGATTCTTCTAGAAGCCAATAAGCCAACATTGCCATCATATTAGAATTTTTGTTTTGTCCGCCGCAACCATCAGCGAACAACCGTACTGCTTCTATGCTGACATCAAAATCAAAATTCTTTAGAGCATGTTGCAAAGCTGACGCTATTGTATTAGAATCTTTTCGAGCGTCAATTTCTGTCCACACCTAAGAAAACACATTCCTTGGTGTTAATTTATCGGTAGAAGTTCCAGCAACAATTGTAAAATTATTATAGTTTATTTGCTGGCTGAAATATGCTGCTTGATCAGGCAGTCTAGGCAGTGCCAAGTTTTTTTGGCAGTCAAATGAAAAGTAAGTTGTGTTGGGTGTTGGATTTTTAAGTAGTTGGAAAAAAGCCTTTGCTTTTACGATATGAACACGATGCTCAGTAGCTAACTTTTGCCGAACAGCTAAAGAAGTTGTTATTTTCAACTGCTCCTTTGTTCTCAAGCAAGTGGAACAACAGTCAGTCAGCGGAGTTCCAAAAGCGATGTTGTAGTAGACATTGACATACTTTCTAAAATAACTAAGCTTCACATGCATAGGCTGAGGCACTCTCCGAAGATAATGGTCGAAAAGTTTCTTAAAATTCAAATCACATGGCAAGTAGACCCTCACGCTTGTCTTGCTTCTACAGTAATGAGACTCTGTACATGTTATGGATTCTATAAATTTTTTTATGCAGTTTCTTTTTTCATCATTTTTTGGACCCACTCTATTGCCTCCTCTACGTTCTCTGGGTAGCTCCCCAGTGACAACAAAATTTCTTACAATTCTTTGTATGCGGTCCTTGCTTAAATTTGTGATTCCTAGAAACGACTTGGCACATACTCTAATCATCTTACCCTCACTCAAACGTACATGGTATTTTATCGACACTGCAGCATGATTGGATTTCCCTCTTTTCGGTTTTTCTCCCTTACAACACGCCAATATCAAAAGATCTTGCTTACTTTTATCTTTTGACTGATAAAGGTAGGCATGAAAATCTGCCACTTGCTTCATCGTGAGTGTAGTACAATAATACGGCAATCCGGGTCGTCCGTTATGACCGCAAGTTGGAAAGGCCGGCAGTGCTTTTGGTGTATTTCTGTAACAATACAACTCTTTTAATAAACTTTTTGTCTATTCCTACTCAACGTTATAACGCGAAAAACAAGCTAAACTGCGTAAAAAGTCAAACTATTGTCGCACAAGTCTAAAATCATAAATTTTAATAACTTACCTAGCAAGTTTATCGACATTCCTTTTATGTGTTTCTGACTGAAGAACTTTTTTGCGTCCTTTTCCCTGTGGACTAGGTTTAACAAAACAAACATTTTCACTTTCTAACTCCATAAAAATAAAAAACTGTTACTAATTCGCCAAAATACAACTCTTTAGTAGCTTGAATAATTATAAACTACTGAAAATCCGTTTCTTCAACACAGCTGTTGTAATAGCGTGTTGGTCACGTGAACCAACCGGCGAATTTCATTGGCGGTAGAGCAAACGGCGAGTTTTGCAAGTAAACGTTCAAAGCAAAGAGCGAGTTCTGCAAATAACTGTAATTTTCTCTACATCATTTGTATGCTAAAGAACGAGTTTTGTGAAATTTTAATTGTATCAGTCGATTTCTATTTAGAATTGAAATATACTTAACCAAAAAAACATGTTTCTAAAATTTTGTCGATTAGCGAGTTTTGCAAATAATGGCCTCAAATATCGAATTACCGATTACGAATACGAATCTTCATGGATTTCCCTACGTTTTCAAAACGATTTATACCCATACCGGAAGTCGTAAATGAGTTAAAAGTAATATATGATAATTTTTTTTTATGGTAGTAAAAATAAAAGATGAATTGCATTATCCAATTTATTTTTAAGTAAAATATTTATGTTGATATTATTTTCTTTAAATCCCATTTGAAAGAGTCTGTGAAATTTTTGTTGGGAAATTTTTTTCTCACAAAACACAAGAAATTGTGTTTGTATTTATATTTATATTGATGTTCTTTCGATAGTACTAAATTTTGATCATATTGCTATCGAGTCGAATGTAGTATCGCAAACTAAAGTGCATTGTAAATGTAACTTTCTAATCTATTGGATTAAAAAAACCGAAAACCGGTTTTTGGAAAAACCGTTTTTTTGGCCGGTTATAACTGCCAGGTTAAACCGTAAGCAAAAAAAACGGTATAACCGAAAACCGGTGTTTTGTCAAAAACCGCCATCCCTAATGTGTTGTAAATAATTTAAAATATGGCGAAGGAGCTGGTCAATCTACAAAGTTATATAAAATTAGGAAAAACCATTTAGACCATCGGATTTCGATACGAGGTTCAACCACGATTTTATCCCTCGTGGCTTTTTGTGTAGTGAAAATGTCATAATGGGATAAACAAAAAAAAGGAAATTTAGTGTCTGAACAGGGGTGCGTTTTTCTAAATTTCGAATTTTCCTCAACTTTTTTAGGTAAAATGATTCGTTTTCACGACATTCTTATTATGAAAACTAACAAACAATAAAATCACGGATACTATAGTATGTTTCAACTGTAGTGGCGGAAATTTCTAGGAACAGTAAAGCCTCACCAAACAAAGCAGTGGCGTTCCAAAAAATACTTATGATTTAAATCAAATTGTTAAAGATAGGTACACACAATTTATTAAACAATGATATTAGATTATATTTTTGGCAATATTGTACTACATTTTAATACATATTATTATAATATATCACATACATATATTGTCTGTATGTGAAACCATAGATACGTATTACAGATTACAGTATTAATAAATATTAATTACAAAGATTGTTTTAACTTTAAAACCTTTATTATTTATATTATTACTCACTTAAACGTCACAAAGTTAAATAGAAGAATATACGAAATGATTGTAATAAAGTAAAAAAATAATACATACATACAGGACAGTTTGGAAAACTTATATTCACATAGGTTACATAGGTACATCGTAATGTTAAATTATATTATTCACTTTCATAATCAGATGCACTGTCATCGTCACTAGAATCATTTAAATCAATCCTTGATTCTTCAGTAATTACATATATGCGACGTTCACTTTCCAAATACTTATCTTCAACCTTGACAACATGTTCACATACTTTCTTCCAGTTATCTACAGTTACTCTAGCAAATTCCTGTTCCACTAACACTTTTACGTCTTCTTACTTAAAATAAACGTTTTGTTTTGCAACTTCATTTTTTATTTGCGCCCAAACCATTTCTATAGGGTTCAAGTCTGGATGATATGGCGAAAGTTTTAAAGAACATGTCCATTCTTAGCATTTTCAAATTTATATTGAATATGATCTTGTTTGTGTCGTTTGATGATTTCATGCGAATGCGGTTTTAACATTGACGTTACAAATGGTAAATTTTTTTCTGTCAACCAAGATATCATATTCATTTTTTTAGAATTACTGGTGGTGTTATACATTATGATATGATGCATTATCAGTAACAACAACAGATCCAACAGGCAAATTGGGGATTAACTGTTCTTTCATCCATTTTTCATAATTTTCTGAATTCATATCATCATGATAATCTCCTGTCTTAGCTCCTGACTTAAAATCAAAAGGGCATTCTGTATAAAACCCATCTCCCCATCACCATGTACGATAACCAACCTACTTCCTTTTGAAATGTTTTTGAACAATCCTTTGCCACTGTCATCTGTCCAGCTATTTGGCGTAGTGTGTCCTGCATGTACATAGGTTTCATCAACATATACAATTGACTTACCTTCACTTCTGTAATATTTAATTTTGTCCAAATATTTAATGCGTAGAGCACGAATATCATTTCGTTCAATTAATAAACGTCGATTATCTTTCGTTTTCTTCCATTTAAATCCCAAATCTTTTACAATTCTGTAGAGAGAAGTCACACTTCCAGTCCACTCGTACACCTCTTCAAGCCTTTTGCTGCAAAAGCTTCAATGATACACGACAACGTTTAGTCTCATGAAAACGATGAATAGTATTTCTAATGAACTGTTTGTCATACTCCCTCAAGTCTGTCATGGTTGCTTTCCTTTTAGCAAGTGTTGTAGCTGGAAATTTTAGTGTATTATTTGACTCTGCGTTTGTTAACATACTCGCTTGTTGAATGATCCTTTCTACTGTACGTAAAGATACTCCAGTAGCTTCACTCACATGTATTACTGATTTGATTATCTTCAGGAAATAATATTTGCATATATTTAAATATATTGTAAACTATTCCTTTGGAGTTTAGTGTCAATCTGAGCTGTTTACTTGTACTACACTTAACCATCTTCATTCTGCAAAATAGTTCTGATACGTACCTTTCTATATAGTTTTAATTCACTGAGACCTGATCTATATAAATCAAAGACAAATTACACAGTCTTCGTCAATATAATTAAAAATAATTTTTCTATGGTTTCCTCTCACTTTGGTATCGAGGAAAATAAAATCGCTGGTCGTTGTGCTTACACAGCTGCGCAATTACCTTCATTGGCAGGACAATCAATTTCAACCTCAGACATACAGCAACTATTAAAATCGATGACCCTCAATTTATCGAGAAAAAAATGGAAGATATTTACAAGCAAACTAAGAGAGATAAAAGAAGATACTAGTCCATGGAACCCACATTTAAACAATAATAATAATAATAATCAAATAATATGAAAGTCATTCTTAATCTTCAAACCGACTGTAAAACTCTTTTTCAATTCCTCAACAAATGTAACTTAGCAAGTTAGATATCTTCTTCTTGTAGTGCGAATCTGTTTAGGATGTTGGCGACCATTATGTCAATCTATATTTTGCAAACTGCTGTTCTGAAAAGATTTGTGGTTGTTGTGTTGAAACACGTACCTACGTAGATTTTTCAGCCAGAAAATACTTTGCCTTCCTGGTTCTAGTTTTCCTTCTACTTTTCCTTGAAGAATTAATTGCAGCAACCCATATCTTTTACTGTTCCTTATGATGTAACCGAAGTATTTAATTTTGGCTGTTTTTATTGCGTTAACAACTCTTTTTTTGCATTCTTAATAAAACGTCCTGGTTAGTAACGTGGTCGGTATAGGATATTTTCAGGATTCTACGATAAAGCCACGTTTCGAAAGCCTCAATTTTCTTACAAGTAGCGTCTGTGAGAGTCCACAGCTCAACTCCGTACAACAGTATAGAAAAGATATAACATCGTAATAACCTGATTTTTATGGGTACTGATAAGTCGTGGCATTTGAATAGCTTAGCCATTTTTTGAAATGCAGATCTTGCTTTCTCTATCCTAGATTTTATTTCTAGGAATGG
Organism: Diabrotica balteata; assembly: GCA_918026665.1. Classification (NCBI taxonomy): domain Eukaryota; kingdom Metazoa; phylum Arthropoda; class Insecta; order Coleoptera; family Chrysomelidae; genus Diabrotica; species Diabrotica balteata. Next base: position 44,323,790 of record OU898277.1, read on the forward strand.
TCCAATTTTCATTGACGTTCGTATCAAGGTAGGTGTATGTTTTTACTCTTTCTATTGGTTGACCATTCACACAGATTCTTTCAATTTGCTGTTCCTTCTTAGAGATCATCATACATTTTGTTTTCTTAATGTTCAGTGAAAGTCCATATCTCTGACTCACTTCTGTGATTCTATTCATTAACTCCTGGAGGGCTTCATAACTGTCAGCGAATACCAACGTGTCATCCGCGTATCTGATGTTATTGATACATTCTCCGTTAATTTTAATTCCAGCTTTAATATCCTCTACTGCTTCTGAAAAGATTTCCTTAGAGTATATGTTAAATAGCAAGGGTGATAGTATACATCCCTGTCGGACCCCACGTTTGATTTTGATATCATCGGATAAGTTAGATATAATATACTTAAATTTATACTTTGCACGCCTATTTTTTTTCTTTACCACCCTAATGACCTTTGTTTTTAATGCGGTTACGTAAATAAAAAAAATACTTTATTTTCATTGTTGTCCAATACGTACTTTTATCTATAAAATCTGTGAAAATAAGCAAATGCATATGCAAGTTTGTAAATGCAAAATTATCCTAACCCTAATTATTATCATCAATGTAATTTGCTGGCACTGTAGTTTGTAAACTTCAGAAAAATGTTTTGCATTAAATCACAAACTCTAAGAAAGTATGCAAATGGGAATTAATAAGTATTAAAATATAATCTATCCTCTGTTTTCCGACCAACTTTAAGTTTAACATAAACAATTAAACACCCCTCCTCATCTTTCAGCCCGTCGCATAATTTTCCTTGGAAACTTAGAATGCATTAAGCGCTTTAGGGGAGATACTTAAAGTGAACAAGAGCTTAGTGTAATTGTGTGTTCGACAAGGCTTATAGAGAATCAGGGAACATTATTCATTATTGAATTATACTGGAGAACAGTTAACAAAGGAAAAGTTTCGATGGATTATCAATCAGAATGACTTAGGTGTGATTAAAATACGCTATAACTCGATATTATGACTAAACAAAACAATTTGTACAATTATTTGTAAACATTATTTGTTTGGCATCAGAAATATAAGAAACTTTTAGGTACAACAAGACAATACATGAACATATTTAAAAAATTAAAAGAAAAATTATTAAATAGTCATAAGAGGTTTGGTATATTTGCGGTAAGAAATATAGTAGAACGCAGGTTTTGAGAGTTCTGCTTTAAGATATAGTGCAGCGGTTGGTTGTTCTATTAACAATGTAAGGATTAACAATGTAAGATATGTCAATGACACCGTAGTATTAGCAGAAACAGAAGACCAACTAAAAATATTAATGAACATACTATCAGAAGAAAGTCACAGACTAGGTTTGGATATTATTCTTTCCAAAACCAAAATCATGGTATTCCACAAGAACCCCCATGAACAAATTACACCCAACATACAAATCAATGGTATCACCCTTCACAGCTCCCAAAGCTTCATATACCTGGGCAGAGAGCTAAACAGTCAGCTAGACCACTCAAAAGAAATTAGAAGACGTATTGAAATAGCAAGATCTGGCTTCATGAACATGCGTAAAATGCTCTGTAACCCCAAGCTATCAATCACAATAAGGTTATATACAATAGCACTAAAGGCCTTAGAGGCCCATGGCTTAAAGAATTTTGTTCTTTCTTCATTTTCGCTTTCCTTTATGTACTGAGATCTTCTCTGGCTCGATATGTGACTTTTCTCCATTCCTTCTTGTTATTCATTTTTCTTTTCTGGCCGTCTAGTCCAATTTTTTCCATATCTTTTTCTACCTCCTGATTCCATCTATTTTTTGGCCTTCCTTTTCTCTTTTTTGAAGTTATATTGTAGTTTAGTACCCTTTTTGGAGTCCTCGTGTTTGGCATCCTTTCTAGGTGACCTCGCCATCTTAGTCTCTGTGCCTTTATGACTCCTATTATGTTAGGTTGATTATATAATTTCTTTAATTCATCATTTGATCTTCTTATCCATAAACCGTCCCTTATTATTCCTCCATATATCTTCCTCAAGATTTTCCTTTCCCATATCTCCAGTAGATTTTGTTCATTTTTTGTCATTGTCCACGTCTCACTGCAGTATGTTGCTATTAGTTGTATAGTTGTTTTGTATAACTGTATTTTTGCCTTTCTTGATAAAAACTTGCTTTTCAACATTCCATTAAGAGCATGTACACTTCTATTGCCTGCCATTATTCTAGCTTGTATTTCTTCTTTAATGTTAGGTTTACGTGATATTATTGTACCTAGGTATGTAAATCTTTCCATCATTTCGAATTCGTATGATAATCTTTCTTCTACTTCTACTTTAAACTTTTGTCCATCCCTAAACTGATCCTCTGTCCACTGCATACATTTGTTTTAGTTTCATTTATGTAAAGTCCCATTTTCTTTGGCTGCTTTTACTATTCTCTGTACTATCTCCTGTATCTCTTTTTTTTCTCTTGCAAGCAACACTATATCATCCGCAAATGCCAAAACTTGGTGTCTTTTATGATATAGGAGTCCTTCTCTATTAATTCTCGCTTCTCGCATTATTTTTTCTAGGCATAAATTGAAGAGTAATGAGGACAAAGGATCGCCCTGCCTTAATCCTTCTTTTACTATAAATTTGTCCGATGCATGATTGTTGACTTTGACTCTGTTTTCTGTATTCTCTAAAGTAAGATGTATCATGTTACGCAACTTTCTGCTAACTCCCAGTTCCTCAAGGGTCTCTTTTAATTCCTTTCTTTTTATTCTGTGGTATGCTTGCTGGAAGTCGATGAATAGCGCTATCGTTGGTAAGTTGTGTTCATAGCTTTCTGCTTGTAACTCTCTTATTATGAATACTTGGTCCGTTGTGCTTCTCCCTCGTCTAAATTTACACTGGTATTCGCCTATTATATTTTCAGCTTCTTTTTCCAGCTTATCTTTTATCGATTTTGATAGGATTTTATGTATGGTATTTAGTAACGCTACTCCTCTGTAATTACTGCATTCTGTTTTGTCTCCTTTTTTGTGTAATGGACAAATAATGGCTTCCTTCCAATCTTCTGGTATTCGTTCTTTTATCCATATCTCTTTTATGATCTTGCATATCCAATTATTTAGCAGTTTTCCACCATATTTCATCATCTCTGCTGTTATGTTATCACTTCCAGGGGATTTGTTGTTTTTCAGGTTTTTTATGATTTCCTCGATTTGTTTTTTGCTGGGTGAATTATCTTCTATGTCGTCTATGTGTTCAATTCTTGGTTCTGCTTGCATATATTCTCTTTCGTTTGACTTATTATTACCATTTAGTAATTCATCAAAATACTCTTTCCATCTTTCGACTATTTCTGCTTCCCCGCTTATATTATTTCCTGCTTTGTTTTTAACGAATATGGGTTTTTGTTGGAAACCTTTTTTTTCATTTCTAGCACCTTGATACAGGTTTTTTATTTTTTTATTTCTGTAATTCTCTTCTATTTCTTTTAGCTTATTTTCTATGTGTTTTCTCTTCTTTTCTCTCAGCACCCTCTTTACTTTTTGTCTTTGCTCCCTATATCTATTCTTTGTCTCTATTGTTTCTTTCGTGATCATTTCCATCCTTAATGATTTTCTTAGTTCTATTTCTTTTTGGCACTCTATGTCGAACCAGTCTTTCATCTTTTTATTCTCTTGTTTATCACATTCTTTTGCTGCTTTGTTCATTATTTGCTTTATGTTTTCCCATTTGTTCTTAGTTTGCTCTTCTATTTGTATCTTTTTTAGTTCTCTTTCCATTGTTTCCTCGTATATTTCTTGCTCTTTTTTTGTTGCTAATCGAATTGGGTTATGTATACATTTCTTTTTATTTATTTTGTTTTTGTTTTCTGGTATCAGTTGCTTAAGTGCTTTAGGGGAGATACTTAAAGTGAACAAGAGCTTAGTGTAATTGTGTGTTCGACAAGGCTTATAGAGAATCAGGGAACATTATTCATTATTGAATTATACTGGAGAACAGTTAACAAAGGAAAAGTTTCGATGGATTATCAATCAGAATGACTTAGGTGTGATTAAAATACGCTTTAACTCGATATTATGACTAAACAAAACAATTTGTACAATTATTTGTAAACATTATTTGTTTGGCATCAAAAATATAAGAAACTTTTAGGTACAACAAGACAATACATGAACATATTTTAAAAAATTAAAAGAAAAATTATTAAATAGTCATAAGAGGTTTGGTATATTTGCGGTAAGAAATATAGTAGAACGCAGGTTTTGAGAGTTCTGCTTTAAGATATAGTGCAGCGGTTGGTTGTTCTATTAACAATGTAAGGATTAACAATGTAAGATATGTCAATGACACCGTAGTATTAGCAGAAACAGAAGACCAACTAAAAATATTAATGAACATACTATCAGAAGAAAGTCACAGACTAGTTTTGGATATTATTCATTTCCAAAACCAAAATCATGGTATTCCACAAGAACCCCCATGAACAAATTACACCCAACATACAAATCAATGGTATCACCCTTCACAGCTCCCAAAGCTTCATATACCTGGGCAGAGAGCTAAACAGTCAGCTCGACCACTCAAAAGAAATTAGAAGACGTATTGAAATAGCAAGATCTGGCTTCATGAACATGCGTAAAATGCTCTGTAACCCCAAGCTATCAATCACAATAAGGTTAAGAACACTAAAGTCTTATGTGTATTCTCTACTACTATATGGCTGTGAGACCTGGACATTAAAACAGTATGACGTCAACAAACTGAATTCATTCGAAATGTGGATGTACCGCCGAATGCTAAGAATAAGCTGGACCAGCAAAACTACAAATGAAGAGGTACTGGAAATAATGAACACACGACCTCATCTGGTTAATACAATCAAAATTAGAAAGACGTCATATCTAGGACACATAATGCGCCATAAGAAATTTGAGCAGCTCTAGGTAATATTAGAAGGCAAAATCGAGGGTAAAAGGGCTATAGGAAGAAAGAAGAAATCCTGGCTCCGAAACATCAGAGATTGGACTCACACAACAGGAAATGACTTAATCCATCAGGCCCAGAACAGAGAGAAATTTGCCATATTGATCGCCAACCTCAATAGAGAAGGCACTTAGGAGGAGCGGCTTGTTGTTCTAATAATTAAATGTGTAATTTAAAAATATTTATTTATTACTTAGGTATATGTCGTTAAGGCAAGACACCTCTCGTATGTGCTAAAATTAATTTTGATTACTTTTTTATTTACCTTTCACCGAACAGGGACCCTCTCTCTTATCGCATGCTTGCATTGCTAACTGATGTTAAGTTCTTTTACGATAAGAACGAAATGATGTCATTCTAGTAAATTTGAATGTTTGGTCACATAGCATTGAGTGAAAGAATATGCAAGCTTAGGATAAAAACGCATTTCTTTAACATACCCATTATAAATGTACACTCTCCCACATATGAACAGGAAGAAGACACTAAGGTGCCTTTTATCAAGGTCTAGAACAAATCTATGACTCAATACCAAGAAAATACATGAAAATGGTGATAGGTGACAAAAACGCCAAGATCGGAAAAGAAGAAGAGTACATACGGATAATAGAAAAACATAGTTTGCATAGAGACACAAATGAGAATGGTCAGTTTCTAATAGATTTCGCAGCTGGAAAGAATACGATAATCAGTTCGACATGCTTCCCACATCGGAACATACATAAGGGCACCTCTATATCACCTGGCGGAAATACAATCAATCAAATACGCTATATACTGGCTGAAAATAGAACGGCGACGAGTATATTCGATGTACGTGGCGCAAGCTGTGACTCAGACCATCTACCAGAACAGACACGGTTCCGATGCAAAATCAGTCGACAGGTAAAGGAAAAATATCCAAAACAAGAAAAACTAAACTTAGATAATTTAAAAGTCTCTTAGATACAAGAAATATTTGAGAGAACAGTGGATGAAAAATTACTAGAAGAAAACAGAGCGGACTCCATAATAGAAAACCAATGAAACGCCATAAGCAGTATCATACTCAACACAGCGAAATAAGTCCCAGTAATAAAGATACAACGGAGAGAAAAAACATGGTTCGATGAAAAATGCAAACAAGCTATACAGGAAAGAAATGAGGCACATAAGAATTACATACTCAGACGTACTAGAGAGAGAAAAACAGAATTTGAGAACAAAAGACGAAAAGCAGATAAACTGTGCAGGCAGAAAAGGAGAAAGTACGAAAACCAACGGTTACTAAACATAGAGAGGGAGTTTAAGGAAAACGAAACACGTAGTGCATACCAATTTATCAAACATTTAAGACAAAAATACAAACCGAAGACTAGCCTTTACAAAAATAAGAAGGGTGAAATCATTAACGATATGGACAAAATTAAGAGAACCTGGATGACATAGGAATTACTAAACAAAGGAACACAGCCAACATTACAACAATAGAGGCAGCAGTAGGCACGGCAGGAGGTACAAAAACAAGAGCTGAGGAAAGATGGAGAAAAAAATGAATTAACTAGACCCCCAACGCTAGAGGAGGTCCAAACGACAATCCACATATAAAAAGCCATAAAGCACCGGGAAGAGATAAAATGGATCTGGTCGCAAGCAATAAAGAAGAAGCGGAAATAAATAGAAGGGTTGTGCTTGCAAATAAAGCCTATTTTGCGATGAGCCACATATTCAAATCGCCAGACGTACACCGGAAAACAAAACTCCGGGTCTATGAAATAATAATCAGGCCCATATTAAGTTATAGTTGTGAAACATGGGTGGTGACACAGAAATCTGCCAATCAATTAGATGTGTTTGAAAGAAAAATATTACGTAGGATACTGGACACAACAATTGAAAACAACAACTGGCGAATTAGGTATAATATTTTCTTTAATAAGGTATAACACTCCAAACTGACTGTGATTATCAATAAATGAAACATCATATTTTTTACCATCATGAGTAGAAGGCCTAACTTTACCACACACATCTGTGGACACATACTGAAGTAAGCGTAGAGCTTACCTATCACTTAGGATGCTCTTTAGAAATGGAAAACGTGATTGCTTACTTTTCAAGCATATCTCACATACTGAACTCACAGGAAGTCTACAAGAGTATCCCATCCGCTTCTGCTACAGTTCAAGTGTAACACGAACAATGTTAACCACATCTAAATACAATTGGAATTTCATGAAATACAAATTACCAATCAATTTTCCAGTAATAATTGCATTATCACCCCTCAGGATTTTTACTTCCTTATTTTTAAAAACACACGAAAACCTTTTTCTCCAATTTGTCTTACTGATAATAAGTTGAAGAAAGATTGTCACAAACAAAAACATCAATTAAAGTAGCTGAAAGTCCTTCTTTAGATATAGCTGAGAAACTACCTTAAAATTTTGCTGCTGCAGTTTCACCAACCTTTGCTACATTTATTTGTCTATCCACTGCTTTGGAATTAGTCAAAAATTGAAATTTTTTGACATAAACAAGTGATTTGTACAACCACTATCCACAACCAGAAGTACACTATTCATTACATTTGAATCACAGCGGACTGCAACTTCCTGTTTTGTATGACTACCAAGAAATACAATTTCTTTATTTTCAACATTACTTATATTAGCAGTTTAACGATTTTCAGACAATCTTTTTGGACATTTCGAGCGAATATGCCCCATTTCATGACAGTGATAAGAACGAACTTTAAAAGTATGTTTACTCTTACCTTTATATTTATCATAACCATTAAAAACATGCAAAGAAACAGATATACTAGTAACTTTCTTTGTTTTTAAAGTATCATCTTCTTCCATTAAACTATTTTTTACAAAATCTACAGTTACTTGGATGGATCAGAACGAAATAAAATACAATGGATGTTACAATTAAACTAAATTTATCAGGCATTGCAGATAAAAGTGTAGTGATCGTTTCGCTATCATGTATTTTACCTCCTACATCATTTAATTCTCTTAATGTTTTATCAAAATCCACCAAAAACTCCCCAAGTTACCGTCTTCTTTAAGTACTAAGCTGCGCAACTTTTTCTGGATTTGTACTCGAGACTAAAGTCTTGTCTTTTCGTAAACAGCTTTAAGAGCTTCCCATAGAAGTTTCTTGGAATTTAATTATTTTCAAAAGATTATCCCCAACTAACTGATTAATAATATACTTTGCAGTAGAATAACGTTTAACAAAGTCTTTGTACTTATCGTCAGTGCTAGCAGGTTTCTCTTAACAAATGACATCAAGAACACCATGTTGTTCCAATGTTTTTTCCAATCAAAATTTTCACGACTCAAAACCGGCTCCAATAAATTGTTTTATATTAGCCATAAAAAATTAATTGTGGATGAAGCCATAACTAAATTATAACACGCGTGCAAAAATTGTTAACACAATGTTTTTTGCAAATTACACTTTTAGCAGAACAAATTTTATTTTAATTGATATAAGGTTGAATGCTCGAGTAAATAAACTTGAAAATAAGGCTATTATCGAGCACAAGTTTAATTAAATGTTGCCCAAGTACTTTCGCTTAAAATAGCATCTTCAGGGGAATCTGAAATAAGCCAAGAAAACGTTTTTTAGATGAAGGAAATTAGTTAACTTCGATAAAAAACTCGAAGTTAATGGATGAAAAAAAGTTTTTTGTGATTAACGTTTTAGACCTACTTCGTCAAATATGAGCTATCCAGCAAGCGTAGAATGTGAAAAACATGAGTAATAACATAAAATTGTACAAAACACTACACTAAAACAAGGACAAACAGTTTAAAATTACTTAAAAGATTCAACGCACTACATTCTTTGTCAGTATCAGGAGGGAGAATGATATAAGCGGAAATGATAAGGTGACATGTGACATATGACAGCTTTGATAGGCAGTCACAGTCATGGATCTGTGATCAGCACATATTAAAATTATGTATAGGTAGACATTGGTCAAAGGTCCAACTAAAACTACTATAGAAAATCAGCTTATGGAATATGACATATAGAATATTTTGATTTAAACTAGATTGCATAATCCAGATCTCACACTCACACCCGTCTGTAATGATTAGGTTGTAGGTTTGAGGCTAAACGAAGTGTATATAAAGTGTGAATGAAAGAAATAGACCAAACGATCTATTGGACAGTGGGTGGTTGACTACAATAAAATGGTCTACCAGGCACTGTTAATACTGTAAAAACGAGAACATTGACTATGAAATTGAAATATTAAAAATTAAAACAAAATTGAAAGCAGTGTATAAATGGGTTATAGTTCAAGTAGTTCAATTAAACCTCAAGCCAATGGGTGAACTGTAAAACTAATATGTAATAGCGTTACTAAAGACCAACTGACCAACAGTGGCAGGTGTTGAAATATAAAACTGTGGAATTGGTATATGTAGATTATGCAGAGGTATGAAGAGTGCAATTAACTCCAACTGTGGATCAATTGAACCTGAGCAAGCTAGTTGTGTAAATTGTTAAAGAATGCAATAGTAATGCTGAACAAAGCATGAAATTAATAGATTCTTAATGGATATGCAGGAAGTCTAAACAGCCGAGCTGGGTCCACTACGAGGTGAAGCTGCAATAAAGCTTTTAAAAATAGGTTTAAATTTAGTACAGTTTAAATTAATTTGGGTGTTAAGACAATGAGAGTTTCCATTCGTTTCCTTTGTGATCTCCAAATTTTCCAATAAATCCAACTCCAAATAGTTTTTCTTTCTACTGATGTGAAGCAAAATAGACGAACCAGTATTGATGTTAAAATTGTGTTTACTAGACTGTAAATGTTGACCAAAACTTGAAGAGTTTGGTCTTTTCAAATGTTCTGAAATTCTGGTAGATACCTTTTTAATGGTTCTGCCTACATAACAGGCATCACAATCGTCACACTTTAATTTGTAAATACTACTTTTGTCAAGTGTGTTCAGCCTATCTTTGGTGTTAATTAAAAAGGAACCTATAGTGTTGTGTGACTTAAAGGAAATTTTGATGTTTTCAACTGCAGAAGTAAAAAGTTTATTGGAAATGTTGCTAATATAAATAAAAGAGAAATATCTGATGTTGTTAAAAGCATTAGGTTGAAGAAGATATTGTGATGAATATGCAAGCTTTTCTGTAATTTTGAGTTTAGCTCTATTTAGAAGCTTATGGATAATGTTGGGATTATAACCATTATTGAAAGCAATTTGTTTGAGAGTGTTAAGTTCTAAATTAAAGTTATCATTCGAAAGTGGAAAATTAAGTAATCTGTGAATATAACTATTAAAAGCAGCCATTTTATGTTGGGTTGGATGGTTATTAAATTTTATTTTGTTTCAAACACAAACTCAAAAATACCTGTTTACGCAAGTTAATAATAAAAACACTATTATTATATTTAATTAGACGAGAAATAAGTTTAATTGTTTTACAAGTACTACAAGTGTAAGGTGTACAGAGACCGGTGACAAGTGACACGTAAGTCATCAGTCATCAATGAAAATAAAACGTGTTTTCAAAATACATAAAATAATTATAGTACTGAATTTATAGCAACAGTCAACATAATTGCGATAAAAATTTTATTTTTTTATACACTGTAAAAGCAGAGATCACGTATCTCTCCCAAAAAAGTGTCCTTCTTATGATAAGCAAAAAATTAAAAATATAATAATGGGGCGAAAACCTCCTTTAACGAAGTCAAAGAAATATCTGAAAACTGCTTATCCAGTGTAGTAAGTTACAACTTATTTTCACCGCTAACAAATTATGACAAAAATTTAACAAAAATCCTACGAATATTATGTATTCAATTCAAGGAGTGTCAAACGTGGAAGGAACTAGAAGGATAGGAAATGAAGCGAAAATCATATTAAATATCTAAAGACAAAACTTGAGTACTAAGGACAGGTGTCTTCTTCTTTAAGTGCCGTCTTCCAATGGGAGTTTGGATATCATCATCACATCTTTACTTTATCTACTGCTGCTCTGAAGAGTTCTATAGAACTGCATTTAAACCAGTCCATTAAATTCTTCAACCATGTCACTCTCCTTTTCCTATACTCCTTCCTCCTCTTATTTTTCCCTGTATTATCAGCCTTAGCAGTTCATATCGCTGTCCCCTCATAACGTGTCCCAGATATTGTACCTTTCTTATTTTTATTGTGTTTATTATTTCGCATTCTTTGCCCATTTCTCGCAATACTTCCGTGTTAGTTTTCTTCTATGTCCATGCTATTCTAAGCATCCTCCTGTAACATCACATTTCAAAGGACTGTAACTTATTTATGTGTTCTTGCTTCAATGTCCAGCTTCCAAGTCCATATTGCAGTATCGGAAAACACGTAGCATCTCAGTGCTCTTACTCTCAGTTCTAATCTAAGATCTTTGTTGCAGAGAATTGTTTTCATTTTTACAAACGCATTTCTTGCTATTTCTATCCTAGCTCTTATTTCGGTTGTTTGATCATTATGGTCTGAAATCCAGGTTGCTAGGTATTTGTATTTATCAACCTTTTCTATCGGTACATTTCCCAAATGTATGTTTGTTGGTATATTTATTTTCTTTGTTATTATCATGTATTTGGTCTTTTTTATATTTATTTTTAGTCCATATTTTTCTCAGAGACTGTTTGTTTTGTTTAGCAGTAATTAGAGTTGTTCAGCAGAGCTTGCCATAATCATGGTATCATCTGCATATCTTATGTTGTTAATAGGTCTTCCGTTGATTATTATTCCTTAATTTTACAGGTCAGGACAGGTGTAAAGAGGACAAAAATACTCATTATTACAACTTATTATACAAGGCAAGATTTAAGGACAGCAAAATGTGGGAAGGTGAAGAATATCCTGGCTTAATAATCTAAAAGAATGATTTGAATGCAGTAGTGCATAACTTTTTAAATAAGAGCGGCGGCCAACAGGGTCTAAATAGCTATGGTGATTTCTAACTATCCATGGAAGATGAAATTGGAAGAAGAAAAAGAGAATATTGCAGATGAGAAATATTTAGCCAAAAAAGTAAAAAAAGTAATTTTATATAAGGTTGAATGTTCGAATAAAAAATAAAAAAAAAAGTAATTGTTGGTTTATTTAACTCGTGCTCTTTCGTTTAAAAAATCATCTATACTTTGAGTATTTAGTTCTTTTTTATTACAGTAATGAGGTTCAGTATTTCCATCTACTTCGGACTATTTTGAGAAATCTCTTCCCCACTGTTTGCCTCGTTTTCAAGTGTTTACAAGTAGGTATTGGATAAACTACTTTTATTAAGAACGTTGAACTAATATTAATTTACCTTTTAATACTACATACAAATGTACCTCCGTCTGTCCAAAAAACGAAAAAGTTCACGACTTATGATTTGACTCAAATGTTTATTAAATGAATTTTGCAACGAATTATACTAAAACTTTACGTTATTATAATAACCTTGGATAAAATTATATGCAAATTTAATTCTTATACTGAATACTAAAACAAACAAATAAATAAAAAACTAATTTAATATTTTATAAAGAATCATTAGGAATAATTAGAGTTATGGTATACTTACAGAACGAACTGCTTTACAACTAGTCATAAAGTACAAGCTCTGCAGGATTTCTTTAACTATAAAGCGGGGAAAACAAATCAATACGAAGCACAAAAGTGAACATTGCGAAAACCCTTAAAGTTTGATTTTCCAGTTTCTCCAATTTGGTATGCAAGTTGTGTTTCATGCTCAAAATATTTAAATTGGATAATAATTTTAAAGGAACAATGTAACTCTAATACATGAATTTGAAAATAACTAAAATTATTTTAAACTTTAATAAATGTTATTATTATAAAAGTTAGGCACTGCTTCAGAACTTTATCATTATTGTATTAAATTAATTATAATTCCCCTTATATTTTAAGTCACACAAATATCACTCCACTTCACAGGTACGCCTTACCTTAGGGTCGATTATCATGTCAATTTTAGCATTTCTCTCATTACTTTTAGGAATATAATATTGGACAACGATTTGTGCTATTAAGTGATTATTATTTCAGATTCGAACTTAATAGTAATGCTCTCTTCTACACATATCCCAATACCGGTTGTTATTTTATTATACTTTTAGAATCTTTACATCTTTTTCTTCTTACGGTGCCTATCCGATCCGGATGTTGGCGATCATCATGGCTATCCTAACTTTGCTTGCTGCTATTCTGAATAGTCCGATTGTCGATGTATTAAACCACTTTCTCAGGTTTTGAAGCCAAGATATTCTTCTTCTCCCTGGTCCTCTCTTTCCAAATACCTTGCCCTGAAGAATGAGTTGCAACAAGCCGTATCTCTGTTCATTCCTCATAACATGGCCAAGATATTCTAGTTTGCGCTCTTTAATGGTGTTAATAATCTCGCATTCCTTGCCTATTCTACGTAGGACCTCAACGTTAGCCACACGATCAACCCATGAAATTCTTAAGATACGTCTGTAACACCACATCTCGAATGCCTCGAGTTTTCTTAAGGAAGCTTCGGAAAGTGTCCAGGCCTCTACTCCGTATAATAAGGTAGAAAATACATAGCATCTAATGAGAAATATGTTTGTAGCAAGTGGTAAATCATGACTTCTGAAAAGAGACTTCGTCATTATGAACGCTGATCTCGCTTTTCCTATGCGTTTGTTTTATTTCACTGGAGTGATCCCATTGGCTGTTAATGTTGGTACCAAGGTATGTGTAGCTGTCCACTCTGTCAATTGGATGTTGGTTAACCAAAAGCTGTGTACTTAATATTTCGCGCTTACTGACTACCATATACTTTGTTTTCTTCGTATTAAGATCAAGTCCGTGTTCTCTACTTATATCTGATATACGCGACATTATTCTTTGCCAACCATCCAGACTATCTGCAAAAACTACTGCGTCGTCAGCATATCTAATGTTGTTTAGACGCATTCCGTTGACTAATACGCCGTCTTGTAGTTCTCCCAGCGCTTGCTCGAAGGTATATTCAGAGTATATATTAAATAAGACCGGGGATATAATGCATCCTTGCCTCACTCCTATATTTATGGAGACTGCCTCTGTCAATTGATCATCCACTTTAATATTGGCTGTTTGGTTGTAATATAAATTATAGATGATTCTCAAGTCCCTATCATCTAACCCCACTTCTTTCAAGATGTTTATAAGTTTATCATGTTTTACTCTATCAAATGCCTTTTTGTGGTCGATAAAACAAATATACACATTGCAGTTAACATCCCTGCATCTTTGCATAAGTACTTGGACAGCGAATAGAGCCTTTCGGGTGCCTAAGGAATCGCGGAGTCCAAACTGCGTCCATGATACTTGTCCATCTTTACATATTCACCGGAAACCCCTACTTCACCATGGCTTTACAACCAAATTGAATCTCTGGCTTTTCTTAGAAAACCTCTCAATTCGTTACGGTCTGTAACCACTCTCCTTCGTGATCAACTGCGGAAGAGATTTCTTACGTCCTCATCCACATCATCCTTCCATCGTTTTTTGATCTCACAATAGGTATATAGGATCTCGCTTAGGGTGCCTGTCCGTTCCGAACGTTGGCGATCATTCTGGTTATGATCTATTTGTTGGGTGTTATACGGAATAGCTGTGTTGAGGTCTTTCTATACCATGCTCTCAGATTAGCAAGCCAGGATATTCTTTTTCGTCCAGGGGCCCTTTTTCCTTTAATTGTACCTTGCAAAATGCATTGAAGTAGCTCGTATCTGCTCCGTTTCTACTCCGTACAGAAGCACTGAGTATACGTAACATTTAAGAAGCCTTATTTTTGTTTCTAGGGTGAGATCATGGCTCTTAAACACAGAGCTCATCGTCAAAAATGCACTTTTTCTCTCTATTATCTCAAGACTCATTGATTATAGTTCCCAAGTATTTGTACTGTGAGACACGTTCAATTCTCATTTGATTCACATACAGATTTGCTCCAGTTGTGTTTTCCTTGCTGATGATCATTAGATTGGTTTTGCTACGAACTTTTTAGTACGAACTCCGATTTGAGTCACTCTAATGGTATTTTTTCCTGTCTTATATATTTCATTAAATAAAATCCACAAGGAAAACCATTCCTGTAGCTGGCTGTATACCACGTATCACAAAAAAAGAGGTTAGTCTTCGTAAGTGGGTATATTTATTTAAAAACCCTTAAAAGGGCTACATCGAAAAAACAAACGTTTTCGGACTAAACAGTCCATCATCAGGTTTTAA
This sequence comes from Diabrotica balteata, assembly GCA_918026665.1. Classification (NCBI taxonomy): domain Eukaryota; kingdom Metazoa; phylum Arthropoda; class Insecta; order Coleoptera; family Chrysomelidae; genus Diabrotica; species Diabrotica balteata. Next base: position 44,339,010 of record OU898277.1, read on the forward strand.
AATCGCTAGGTTAAAATGCCTGAGCCATCAAAAATACATGGGTAAAAACCCTTTAAATTACATATAGTTATAAAAGATTATACATCTTGTTGTTAAAAAACTGTGATGTTCAGTATTAAATTAAATATGACTTCAGGTAACATACATTGTAAAAATTGAGTTCCAGAGCCGGGGAGAAAACCTCGACGCACGGAGAACAGCTGGAAACACGGAGAACAGTTTTTTTTTAATTTTATTTCATTAAATATTTCAGTTATTATTTTTATTATTCTGCATCTAAAGCTTCAGCAGTTCTGCAGAAATTTTATTAAGTCCTGGTTGCTTATATTGGATATTATATATTTCTTAATTGTATCTGATTTGCCACCTGTTGTTCTCATTTATAGCGCCTAGTATTCATGTCAGTACCTTACTTTGAAAGATTTACATGCGGTTTACAGATTTTTGTGTCAATATCCAAATTTTACATCTATATCACACTATCGGTCGGATTATGGTCTTGTAGATTCGTATCTGAGTTTTTTAATGTACGTCTCGTGATTTAAATATCTGGTTCATAGCAAAGTACGCCGTATTAACTATTCCGTTTTTTTTTAAACGGAGCTCCTACAGGCGGTATTTTACGAGTACCATCACTTTTACAGGTTATACATTTTTTCTTCTTCTCGTTATATAGTACACACAAAATGAATTATAAAATTAATATCTTCGTTTATAATCTGTTGAATTCTCAGGTCTTAATGTTAATACGCAATGGAAAAAAATAATTTTATGAAAACAAAATGTTATCTTGGTCCCTATTGATCAGAGAAGATTCGTTTTTTAAGATAGTGTTTCTCACTATCTTTTTAGCGAGCCTATAGTTTATTTTTATGAACGAGAGAGTAATTAGCATAATTTTAACTAGTACCTCCGATCAGTCCATGGGCGTGCTCAAGATTAATTGAAAAATTACTTTGAATAATTGTAAAAAATAAATGAATTATTTCAGTGTTATAAAGTGTTATGTGTATGTAAACAAAAGTGACCTCTTTTATCACACACTATATTAGAACTGACTGGCCTACATTAAAAAGGGTTTTAAAAAATTCACATTTTTTTTAATTTTTAAAAATTACAAAAGAGAAAAAGAGTTTTTAAAACCGTCTAAGGTATGTTAAATAGATGAATAAAAATATTAATATAAAACTTACAGCTACTTGTTACAAATCCAAATCAGATTCAGAAGATGAACTTTCAGAACCAAGATTTATAATAACTGGCTCGATCATTTTATCAGTAATATTGTCCAGCTTCCACATTTTTTCCTCTTCTTTATTAGTGTGATTTACTGCCTTTTCCCAGTTTTCAGGTTTTACATTATTTACGGCCTCCAAAAACAACTGTTTAACATCATGAATTTTAAAAGTGGTATTTTTTCTTGAAACTTCACTCTTTATCTGTGCCCATACCAGTTCAGTCGGGTTTAATTCACAATGATATGGTGGGGATCTAAGTACTGTCATTCCACGATTTTTGGCAATTTCATCAATTCCGTATTTTTTAAATTTTTCTTTATGAAGGGCACACAACGAATAAAGTTCCTTTCTTATAGATCCGGGATGGTACGTAATATTTTTTGAACTCAGCCAATTCTGCAAGTCTTTTTTTAACCACTTGGTTGTGGGCAGTCCTTCTATAAGTCTGGAGTGATAACTTGCATTATCCATTACTATTACACAGTTCTTAAGAAGAAGATCTATCATTTGTTCGAACCATTCTTGAAAGACATCAGCGTTCATGTCTTCATGGTAGTCGCCGGTACGAGTTGATTCAAAAGTTAATAAACCACCTTCAACAAAACCGTCTGAACTGCCAATGTGTACTATTATCAGCCTGCGTCCCTTTCCTGATGGTGGGTTTAAACCAGTAGATAAGTTATTTACAAAAGCGTGCCTTTGACTTGTAACAGTTTCATCCTGCCAAAATTTATTTGGTGTATTACCCTCGTTGATCCATGTTTTATCAAGATAAAATATTTTTCTTTTTTGGTTTCTCATTTCCTTTATGGTTCTTAGAAAATGTCTTCTTCATATGACAATATCGCTTCTTTCTAATAAAATAGACTTTCTGGGATTCTTTTTCCAGCGGAAGCCTATTTCTTTTAAAAGTTTCCATAACGTACTTCGACTCATTTCTGGGTAATCCTTATCATCTCGAACTGAGACAAGAACTTTATCCAATGTTGGAAATTCTTGTCTAAAGAAGAATTCATGCACTTTCAGTCGAAGTCCTTCTTTAAAATGATATTCTATTTGAAATTTTGGTTTCCCTGAAGCATTACGTGGCATTTGAAAACTACCACATTTCTCTTCTTTAATAACTCTGTAAATCGTAGATTTCCCAACACCAAGTGTACTGCTAACTAACTCAACGGTCTCATCAACACTTTCACATAAACGTTTGTCTGTAAATGATTTAAAACAATTAAATATTAATGTTTTTTTATTAACTGTTAAAGAACCAATTTTTCGGCGTTTACACGGCACTTCCAAATTTTCCATAAAACTAGTATACACAATAAACTGCACCTTGCAACTGAAGTACCTACTTTTAGTGAACTGTTAAGAATTTTGAATACGCCACTTGGACCTTCCTACAAAATGGAAAAACCCACTATCACATTTTCTGTGGAATAAGTTTAGAAGGTAATTATCTAGTCAATTACTGTCGTAGATTCCTGGAATTAAAGAATTAAATGTTTGATTGTTGAAACCCTTACTTCGTGTAATGCACTCATTTCAGATAAAATAAAACGTTTTATTTTATCTAAAGAATTAAACTTTATTTTGCAAATAGGTAGGTACTTATTAAACTTTTATTGGTTATATATAACCAATAAAATAAACATCTTACATTTCTTGCAAATTCATTAGTACCTGTTAACCTCCATCACTCCGACACTGGCAACCTTATTTAGGGATTAGTAACCCTCACAACTATTGTATTCTATTCTGCTCCAAGCTTTATGGTGGTCATACTCAATTTAAAATTGTTTTCCTATATACTTCTGTAAACTTGTTGACAAATATCTGTTTTTCATTGAGTCACCCGTATCAACAGTTTAGGGATTTGCATACATAATTTATTGTTTTATTACTCTCTCATACATAAAAATACACTATAATACAAGCGCTTGACAACAAAATAACAAATCTATTATAAATTTTTATAGGCTAAAAACTTCTTTGTTTTCTTTTTTTTCAAACGGTTTTTTTTTAATAACAATTTTGATAAAAATTTTAATTTTTTTTATTACCTTTTAAAAATAAAGCCTCAAAGAATCGATTGCGATTTACAAAATACCTCTAGATTGACTGTTTGGGCAAGTTCAGTTGTTTAAATAATCGTTTTCTGGGATAAACAATTTGAATAACTTAAAAATTAATTGATAAATCTAGGAGAGATTTAGCACACTTCAACTATGCAAAAAATAAAGTTATATAAAGTTATAATATTTATACATAACTAACTCTAATGCTTTAGCCTCGTTCAAGAAAGTTCTTGGTGAAAGAAATATAAATTAAAATAAATCGTTCCCAAGGCCAAGAACTCCATAGTTTGGTACAGAAGTGAAGGAAAAATGTAAAGAAAAAAAAAGCTCACCTGACATGCACTTGTAAGAAAAATAAAAAATGATGACTGGGAACGCTTTTTGAAAGAAATGGTCGAAACGGTTTTGGAGAAACATGATTTTTATGGTCTGTGAAAGGAAATATGGCTCCTTATAAGAGGTCAAAGAACAGAGGTAAAGGAACTAACAGAACCAAAAAAACGTTAGAACCGGACACATCAGAAATTACCACAAATAAAGAATTTAATATAAATGTACAGGAAGTTCTGAAAATACTTGAAAAACCTGAAGAACAGAAAAGCGGCATGTAAAGACGGGATACCAAACGAGTTACTGAAATAGAATGGAGAACGAGCGAACTAATTTTACTATTTAAAAACAGAGATAAAAACAGCTAGAAAACTACAGAGGTATAAACTTGTTAAATACTACGCTAAAACTTACAACTAAAATTTTACAAGTGCTACTAAATCAGACGATAGGTTTAGCAGATGAAGAACAGGGTTTTCATAGTGGAAGATCGTGTACAGATGCAATGTTAGTTATAAAGCAAATTACTGAGAAATCAGTAGAGTATAATAGACCTGCATTTATGTGTCTGATTGATCTAAAAAATTCGTTTGTCAGAGTATAACTCAAAAAAATAATCTATCTTTTGTATATTGGAGAAATTCCCCTAAATATTATAAAAACTATCAAAAACATCTACCAAAACAATAAAATAGAAATCAGAATAGATGGAAAACTTACACAACCTATAGAAATGGGCAGCGGAATAAGACAACGGGATTCATTGAACCCCATGTTCTTCAATTTGATCATGGACGAAATCATCAAAAGCGTTAACAAAAGAAGAAGATATAGAATGAGGAAGAAAGAAATAAAAATACTCTTTTACGCAGACGACGCAATATTGATAACCCAAGATGAAGATAGTCTGCAAAGGCTGGTCCACAGATTTAACATAAGAGCAAAACAATTTAATGTGACAATCTCATCTCAGAAAACTAAAATAATAATAGTCAGCAAAGAACCAACCAGATGTAAAATAGAAATTGATGGCATCAGTGTTGAACAAGTAATAAAAATAAAATGCCTGGGAATTACTCTGACTAGCTATGCAGATCTGGACAAAGAAGTGAGAAGTACAAAAAGCAAATAGACTGGCAGGATGCCTTAATAACACTATATGGAGAAACAGTAATATTAACACTGAGATAAAATCAAGAATTTATAAAGCCAGTGTAAGACCAGTAATGCCATATGCCTCAGAAATAAGACCCGGCACAGCCACAACACAAAGGCTACTGGAAACGGCAGAGTTGAGAGTACTGAGAAGAATTACAGGAAATACGCTAAGAGGTCAAAAGAGAAGTAAAGACTTTAAAAGAATATGTAACGTACAGTTTATAAACGAATGGACACAAAATAGAAAAATAATAACCACATAAGCAAAATGGAAAAGCCCCGTGTCGTCGAAGTAGCAAGAAATAAGTCACCAATTGGCAGAAGAAATATCGGACGACCGCGCAAGAGATGGAGTGACAACCTTCCATAGAGGTATTAATCCACAAATGAACAAGCATAATTGCTTATAAAGAGGAGGAAGAAGAAGATACATTTCTGTCAAAATAACGGTTTTTTTTTTATTAGAAAAGTTTTATTTAAAAATCCTTTATAAAAGGTATATAATTAAAAAACACTTTCGGGCTACATCAAAACAGAACGTTTTCGGACTTACTAGTTTATCAGCAGTGCATTTTCCTGGAACAAGTATAACCGCATTGGTGAATACAAACTTAAGGATTAAATTTTGACTAAGGTTAAAAGCAACGTCGTTAAATACTTACCAAGTATACATAAGACAAGCCACGAAATATGTCGGCAAAAACCCTTAAAATATTACAAAATTTATTATTTATTACATCGTTGTTAAAAACTTGGTGTGATGTTTAAGTTATTAACAAATACCTTTCATGGCAGTAGCAAACATCAAAATATTATGGATGAAGTATAATGTACTCTGAAAATTATGTTTAGATATTGTGAAACATGTGTGTATGTATTGGCTCTAATAAATATATTTGACTCTGAAGTAGGCAACCATTAATACATATACCCAAAATATCAACGATCAAATGAAATATTAATAAGGCCCTAGGTGTTATTTGGTACCTAAAAGTTAAACGGAAGAAATGTGTATGATATATAGTTGTTAATAAATGAAGACAGAGGTGTGAACTGATTAGGATTATAAGTAAGTAAACAATAATGTATCGAGGAAAACTAAAAGATTAATAATAAGGCTCTATATAATTCTAATCTACATTTGGTATCCAAAAATTAAATGGTAGAGATGTGTATGATGTTGAGTCAATTATCGTTGATGACTGAGGGTTGAACTGTTGTATGTTTTCACATGCAGGATATCTGTTAATAACTTTAACATTACACCAAGTTAATAAAGATTTAATTATTAACAAATTTTGTAATATTTTAAAGATTTTAAGGATTTACCCACATATTTAGTGGCTTGTGTCATGTGTACCTGGTAAGTATTTAATCACATTGCTTTTTAACCTCAGTCAAAATTTAATTCTTAAATTTGTGTTCACTAAAGTGGTTATGCTTATTCCAGGTAAATGCGCTGATGATGGTCTAGTAAGTCCGAAAACGTTCTGTTGTGATGATAATTATTGTATTCTTTAATTAAATCATTATTTTAAGTCTCAATTTGTTAATTTAGTCAAATTGACTGGACCGGCCGTGGAAATTAATAAGTTTTGGGAAAACAGGTAATATCTCAAACAGCACTTTCCAACTAACAAACCAGTATATACAGTTATGATGAGTAAACGTTATCGACCGGTTAACAAATTACTTTTAATTTATATAACTTTCTACTTTTTATTTATCGTTAATTGTTTTTAATTTGAAGCGAGTTGTACAATAACAAACTAACACTTAAAAGTCTGCTTTCGATGGTATTAGTTGTAAAGTCATTTGAATGTTCAGTTTGTGCAAAAAACTAGTTGAGCACTGTTATAAAAGTGGTTATTTTTAATTTTAAAGTGTGTACACTTGCCGGTGAATCCACATAAGTCAAATTTACCTTTATTGTATGAAACAATGTGACATCCCTGGAGTCCAGAGGATAATAGGGCATTTTCACCATTAATGAAATGGAACCAAATCGACAAGGAGGTGAGCTCATTCAAGTATTTGAACCTGAACACCGCCCAAATTATTGCCAATGTTTTTCAAACTCTTGTCGAAAAAAACATGGACAGGAACGAAGCCTTACATGAAACGGCAACTTTGAATAAAAAGCCATTATCTACAGTTAGAAAAATTGTAAGTAATCCTGTTATACCAAGATTAACAAGACGGGATAACAGTATTTCTCGGAAGCAAGGTCGTGCAGATGAAGATCTTATTCGTCGCAAAGTGTATGCCTTGTATGAAGACCAAATTGTAGATATTTATTTAAATTAAATATGTAATGTAAATGCCAAATAAAATGTAACATTCGTTACGCCGGCCCTTTTTACCATTTACTTGAAGAAACAAATCTCTTTATGGCTTCGATTTTAGCGGGACACTTTTAAATTCTGATTAAGTCAGTTCGTATAATTGTGAATGAACTTTACACCTTAAACGATTACACGGACGTTTCGACGTCGACTTAAAGTCTACTTTTAAAATAATATTTAGTAAAATATCTTGTAAAACGATCGCTACTAATTATAAAGTTTTTATTAAAAATTCTTGTCGTATAGATTTTTATACGCTTTTTCTTTAGCTCCTGTTCCAGATTATTTTGTTCGTTTTTGGCAACCTTATATCTTTAAATAGTTGTGACATATTATTATTTTCTTAACAATCCTTATACAGTTTTCTCTTGTCATTTATTTTTTTTATATAGTGTGACCTTTACCATATCTCTTTATTCTCAAATTCTTTTCCTGATGCGTTTATCTTAAAAAAGAAATTTCAACTGCTGTATCTCAAATAATATCTGTCATCTTTCTTTAAATTGTATTAGGATTACTTTTTGTGTTCCAACTCAATTCCATCAACACCCCCATTCGATCTCTGGTTTTGTTTCACTTCTTGTTTCAATATCCAGCACAGAAAACTTATGCTGGGACTAATTTTATTTAATTTTGTGATAAAAAATTAAATTTTGTTCCAGAACTATTTTAACTAAAACTCACTAACTAGTAAACTAGGTAGAAATAACTTCTAACAACTTTGAAATTAAGGAAGTACATGAGCAGTTAATAAACAAGTGGTACATTAATTATTAATTAATTAATTCTTAGTAACGAATATTTGGTTACCAAACGAAAGAAGGAATTCGCTTAGGACAAGTGTAAGCAAAGTTTTCCACTTTCCCTAGACAGGTAATTGTAATTTTCGTAATATGAATACGAAACATTTACAAATTAGTATTTACGTCTGATATTTTTGAACCGAAACTTCTATACTGGCGTTGCATTAATTTTTCTCTATAGTAAAATGCACAGCAGATCGTCACGAAATTAACAACACGAAATTTTTGAAAGAGTCTATTTCGACAAGGAAGTCTGTTATATAACGTGTAAACATTTCATTTTGTAAATAACTATATATGAATTGTCATTTACATGTATATATATATATATATACAAATACAACTATTTAAGTATGCAGGGCAGGGGAGAAGACAGAACAAAGAAGTACTCGTTTTCGTTTTCCAAGCTTTCGCAAATCCTTATTTGCATCATAACAACTTCATTGCAAAATTAAAGGTTCATGCAAAATTAAAGGTTCGATGGTATTTTTTAGCATATCAAGATAAATGTCACCACTTAAATTGTCTGGTATAAACAAGGGGCCAATTATAGCATCGCATAATATTCCTGCTCAAACATTCACTTTTTTAGAATATTAAGTGTGACCTTCTCTGAAAGCGGGTTCGCATGACTCCAGTACCGACAATTTTGTTTATCTACATTACCATTCAGCATAAAAGTACATTTATCAGTGAAACAAATATTTTTTAACATTCTCGGTTCAACGCGAATACTTTCAGTCATGAGTTCACAAAACTCAATTCGTCGATCTGGATCATCATCGCCAAGCTCTTGAAGTACGGGTGAAACTTATGTAATTCCAACACCTTTTTAACCGACTCATGTGAAAGTCTTGTCATTGCAGATTGATATTTTGCGTGTTGATGCAGTAGGCCCTACTGCAAAATTTCCAAGGACCTCAATTTGGGATGTTTCATTCAGTAATCTTGGGTATCGCTTTTTTTATTTTATACTAATCCTGTTTCCCTAAACTTTTCAACTAAATCGCGGACTTACACGTGACTTACATTTTTGTTCAGATGCCTTTTATGAAATATTAGAGCTATTCATAAATAACACTAGATCTGGGAGGCAAATATGAAAATGATCTCCACGTGTTCAAGTATACTGTAAACCATCGTGATAACTACAGCTAAATTATAGTACCGATTGTACAAATAATGAAAACTAATAACATTTAAAATTCTCCAATAAAGCAAAAATTATTGAATCTGACAGAACTTAGGGTCATCAACAGAATCAACAAAAACCTCATTCAATTTTCCATTTAATCCAAAGTTTTACAATTATTGCTTAACCCTGTATAATTATTATTTATACCATTAAATAGCATTTTTTATAGTCTTTTTAATAATGTATCACAAGTAGGGGTTTGCAATTTAAATTTTTTTGGTTGCGGTGAGGAGGGGGTTGATAGATGTGAGTTCTCTTTCATTTTAGTTTCCCCTTACTATCCTAGAAAATGTTTTAAGCATTTTTCTATATCAGCTTTTGTTCATGAGATATAACTAATTATTATAAAAGTTAAAAGTTTTAAAATTAATACCCTGTATATATATAGTTCTCACAAATGATTCCCCTACATCTTGTTTTCTCTGAGTTTTCCTTGTTTCTCTTAAAAAAGTTAAGGTGGTCCCGTTTATTGTCCTCTTTCGTTTATGCTAAATTATGACTGCTTCCATTGATACTTTACATCAATTTATTTTTATCCAAATATACCCCATACTGGATTTGTTTACCCACTTCCCAGAACTCGCCTTTGTCCTTTAGAACAACTGAACGCCGCTTTGCAAGGTGAAAATACTTGATCATGGAATATTTCTTTTCTATACCCATCCAGGTCTAAAGTTTGGTACAATAATAATAGAATGTAACTAGAAAGAATTACAAGGCAAATATTAGAATTCCGAAGTCGAAGGAAAGGGAGAAGAGGAAGACCCAGAAAGAAATGGATAGATCAGATCGATAAAGTAGGAAGGATAAATTGAAAACTATTAATGAATTAAAGACGATGACAAAAAAATAGAAATGCATGGAAAAAAAGAGTGAAGATAGAACCGAAATCCCAATTCGACGCCTGAGAGGGCAAACGGATATAAGAAAAAGAAGAATAATAATTCAGAGCTATACTGCAGAACAGAAAATGGCAAGTGCTTCATCTTATTTATTATATATGATAAGATTGATGGTAAAGAAGATCCATATTATCGCAGAACTTCAGTTCGATGCGATACGGTACGCTTAGAGGAAGAAACGATACACCTCAATAAACAACGTAAATAACTTAGTGGAAGCAGAATATTCGCTAAAAGAAAACAACGTGGTATTAAGTTTAGGCAAAAGTATTAGTTACTTGTTCAAAACGCCAAGGTAATGCTAGATGATAAACTACTCCTTTGCAAAACTATATTTACATAGTATCGTCAATCGAGAACGATTTCCAATTTCCATCAATTAAGGATATGACTAAATCTAGTCAATTAACAAATACGCACAACATTGATGAAGTCTTCTTCTTCTTTGAGTGCCTCTCCTATCGGAGATTGGATATCATTATGGCGATTCTAATTTAATTAACTGTTGTTTTCAATAATTCGTTAGTGGTGCAGCCAAACCACTCTCTTAAATTTCTTATCCAGGACATTCTTCTACGGCCTGGATTTCTGCGACCTTGGATCTTTCCTTGCATTATATTTTGTAGGAACGTGTACTTTTGTCCTCTCGTCAGGTAGCCTAAGTATTCAAGTTTTCTCTTTTTTATATTCATAATAACTTCTGGATCGTTATTTATATATTTATTCAGAATAAAGAACGAATAAATTGATGAAGTGCATAGGTTCAAATGTTTTTTAAGAAAATCGCTTGGTAGAGAGATTTTTAATTATTTAAATAAATGTTTGAATAGCTTTTAGTACTAGTTTAATTAATCGTTAGAAATGAGTGACCTATTAGTGCTAAATAACGAAAGGGGTTATTAAAATTGTTTATTATCTTGTAATTATAATTGAAGTTATAAAAGTATATTGTATTTAATATTTTTAGCTCCCTTTCTTTACGTACTGTATAATGTTTATAGATTTTGCATCATAGGTTGCAAATGCTCTGAGCGCTATTTTATATAAACTTTTACAGATTTTCGTTACTTTTTCTCTTCGAGAATTACAATTTTTTAGTGTGCTTTATAATATTTTACATTTCTATAGTAAATGCTCTAACTTACTCACTATAGAATTGTATATAATTGTTGATGTAAAACTTAGTATAAATTCAATCTCTACAATAACTCTCGCCACATAAATCTTTTGTTTCGTTACGAATATGGAAAACTTTACAGCGCAACGAACTAGCAGCATGAGGTTTTACAAAATTATAACATATACAAAAGAAATTAGACTGGCATTTCATAAAAGAGCAATTTAGTCGCTATTTATAAAATTTCACAACAAAAATTAATAAACATTCCTAAAACAAATGAACTTATAAGAATTGTGCAAACGTTTAACTCACTGGTAAACACACAGTTTGTCGGAAATTTTTTTACTGCTTCTAGGTAATTTGGAATTTTTCTCCGTAATACTACGGAGTTGAATCCTGGACACTTACTGAAACGATGGAAAAAAAAATGTAAGCTTTCTAGATGTGGCTATACAGAAGAATCCTAAGGGTATCATGGACGGACAAGATAACCAACTAAACTGTACTACGAAGAATGGAGAAAGAAAGAGAAGTTATGTATACGATTAAAAGAAGAAAGTTAGAAAATCTCGGACACATAATAAGAAACAGCACCAAATACAGATTATTAAAAATAATCCTTCAAGGCAAAGTATTAGGAAATCGAGGAGTTGGGAAACGAATATCATAGTTAAAAAACCTGAGAAAATGGTTCTCTACAACAACAGCTAATCTATTTAAAGCATCAGTTAATAAAATAATTATAGCCAGAATGTTCACTAACATTCAAAACAAATAGGCACCAAAAGAAGAAGAAGGTAGTTTCTTCTTCTTTGTGTGACGTGCTTGTATTCAAGCGTTGGCTATCGTCATATTGACAAGCTGATGAAATTATTCTCGGTCGGCAGCTAGATTAAACAGTTCCTCGACCGTTCGACCTATCCATTATCTAATGTTACGCAACCAGAACAGTTGTTTTCTTCCGACCCAACGTTTTCCTTCAATTTTGCCCTGAATGATTAACCGGAGTAAGCGATATTTAGGTCCTCTCATTATATGACCGAAGTATTGGACCTTTCTCATTTTTATGATGTTGATCAATTCTCGTTCTTTGTGCACGGTCTCTAGCACACGTTCGTTGGATATATGTGCTGTCCACGGGATTCTGAGCATGCGACGGTAAGACGTGTGGTTAACGACAGACTTCTACTGCATAATACAGAACACCAGTTGATAAAGTTTTTCCGTGCGAATTCTAATCTCGTCGAAATTTCCTCATCACTTTCAACCCTGTAGTCAATCCAGCTACCCAGATATCTAAAGTGTTTCACCCTTTTCAGGATTTTGTTATCTAATCTTAGTACTGAGTCTTCGATATTAATTTTTCCGACCACCATCCATTTTGTTTTTTTTTGCGTTGATGGTTAAGCCCTTTTCAGTGCATTCGTTGTTTACAGAATTCAACAGGGTTTGAAGATCTTCTAGACTCTCTGCCATTATTGCGGTATCATCGGCGTATCTAATGTTATTTATAATTTCACCACCGATCTTAACACCTTCGCGGCGATTATTTAACGCTATTTCAAAAACTAGGTAATTTGGGTCTGTTAAATTAAAAAATGCCACCAGATTTGCCCCATCAGATTGTTTTCAGAAAATACGACAACAGATAACATTTCTAAAATATAGGGTAATTTAATGCAGCATTACCTACATATATGTAGTGCTGCTACCCATCAAATAAACAAAACACGAATTAAAAGTTAGATATTTATTGTACAATAATATACTTTCAAAAATTATCACACATATCTGCTAAATTAACTCAACTTTTCATCTAACCTAACCAGCATCGCAGCATATATTTGTTATTCAGCGTCATCTAAAAACTTCTTTTTATAGGAATTCCTTGCAAAGGCTTTAAAAGAACGGTCCCTTTGAAGACTCTAGCAGTAATCCACCATCATGTGAGTGTCCCACCTCCCCTAATACCTCTCTTCCATCATTTTGATATCTTGGTGGAAGCGTTTCTCTTGTTCCTCACGAAGGTCGCCAAGATTTTCTGGGAAACGGTTTAAGTTGCTGTGGAGATAATAAATTTTATTACTCATATGACAACCATGTTTGTTCAAATTGTTAAGCATTTCTTCCACTATATCCTGGTAATTTTCCGATTTATTGTTTTCAAGAAAATTTTCCACGACTTTCACAAAAGAGCACTATGCATTACATTCAATTTCAATCAGCGATTCTATAAAATGCGAATATTTTATAAGTTGTCATATCTGAGGCCCATCAAATATTCCGGCTTTCAATTTTTCTTTACAAAGTGCAGGAATTTGCTGGATAAATATTCAAAACAAGGACAATTCTGGTCTAAGGCCTTTAGAAATTGTTTCATCAGCCCTAGTTTAATATATAACAGAAGTAACATAATTTTTTCTTGGTCAACCAATCGTTAACTTCTCCTTAAATTAAAGCATCTCTAGAACGCCACTTTCTTCTACTCCAGTGTTGGTTCTTAGTCCTGCTATCCCAAAGATACAGTAAACAAGGATATTTTATATAGCCACCTTGTTGTCCCAGAAGAAGGTGTACCAATTGGTGTAGTTCCATATTTGGTTCCATTAAATAGAAGGACACACTTTATACTTCGTTTGGAACTGTCGATAAAAAGGCGCCAGTTATCTGGTGTATACTTCGATACACCCATTTTATCTAACAGTCCTTTAATATTGTTACAAAAAACAATATAATATTGCTGAGAAAAAAAGGCAAAATATCTTTTTCTCTATTACGGTAGTATGTAATTTTGGTGACTGGGTGAAGAAGACTTTTTTCCTTTAGTCCGGAGGCAAGCAACTCGAAAGAATCCTTTGGGAGGTTTAAATCTCCGATAAGATCGCTTAGCTCTTCCTAAATAAAGCGCTTAGGACGTGTTAAATCGCCTTCAAAAACACTGTCGTCTTCCGCAGATATATTAGTCTATAGTTTGTCAGATAACGTTTTGACATTATCCTCTGGTAAAGTAGCTAGCCTGCTAAATATTGGAATGGGTATCTGCTCAAGCTGATGTGGAATTTGTCTTATTGCTGAATCCAGGTTAGGATATGTCCACGTATGTTGATTGTTACGATTAACGCCCTTTATATTTACAAGACGGAAATAGCAATTGTCAAAATCATTTTTTGATCTCCTCCATACCACTGGAACATCAAACATTTTCGTTGTAATTTCGTCCACTGTAGCAAGTTTTCAAGACAAGTTTTGCACACTATATGTTAAGCCCAGGAGTTATCTTGATCTTGATGATGAACACCAAAATAGGCTTGATATGCCCTTTCTATAAAATCACACACTGGTTTTTTACTTTTTTTACAATGTATTCGCCACATATGTAGCAAAAAACGTCGGAGTTATTAACACAACAACGCCTGCTTGTAGAAGCCATGGTTTTCAGTCGACTTTATAGGAATTTGTTAAGGCCATTTCAGAGAAAATTCTATTTACTTATCGGACAATAGTTAACAAGCAATTAGCGCTAATTTCAAGTTGTAGGCATTTCCAATAAGTACACTTTAATTAGAAGTCATTAGTATGCAATTTTGTTAGAATTTGTTAAGTTTGTTTATAAACATATTGCAATTATAGTGGTGGAATATACAGAAATCTAAGAATATTTAAGTAGTTGATGATTATGTTATATCTCGAAAACTAGAGCTAATACAAAGAAAAAGTTTGTATTTTTGGAATCAGCACATATGAATTAACTAAAATCAGTTGATTTTTTTTCGGCAGCAAGACAAAATTTTTTGATTGTACTGTGAGTTCAATCTAGGAATACTCCAGAAAAATGGATACTAATGCACAAGATACCAAGCATGGTTAAAAAAATGCACCCTTTGAAGTTTAAAATTAGAAGTAAAAAAATTAATAAACAATTTAAAATTTATTTTGTCACAATCAATGATTAAAGAGGTCAATCATAATCAAATAATTACCTTCTAAATATTGTTTACTATTTAAATGGGAATAAGCCACAATTAAAGGTTAAAGTACGTTTATTGACGTTTCAGTTGATCAGAGAGCATTAATTACACCTCACTACAGTAAAACCCCTCATTTTTATGAAGTATGGAAAATTCATAAAACGAATATACCACTTAGACTCATTTGTAGTACCATGAATTCTCCTTGTAGTGAATTATCAAAATTTTTATTAAATATTTTAAAACCATTTGCAAATAAAATGGCACATTTATAAAAAAATACACAACATTTTTTTAAATAAATTATCAAATGTTGAATTTAATTCAAATAATGCTTTGGTAAGTTTTGACATAAATAGTTTATTTATGAATATGCCATTAGGTAAGAGTTTAAATATAGTCAAGATAAAATTAGAGAGTGATGATACATTGGCAACAAGACTAAACATATCAGCTATAATGGAGTTATTAACATTATGTACTGATAATACATATTTTCAACTAAATAATGAATTCTATAAAGAAAATTTTGGTCTAGCAACGGGCTCTAGTTTATCTCCATTATTAGCCGATATATGTATGGAAGATTTTAAAACAAATCAAAACAAAATTTAAAACCCACAGTATGGTGGAGATATGTAGATGATCTATTCTCAATATTGCCCCATGGATCAGAGTTGTTGGACACATTCCTAAATGATATAAACAATAAAAAAGAGACAATAACATTTACCATGAAAAAGGAATATAATAACACACTACCTTTCCTGGATGTTTTAATCTCTAAGAACGATACTGGATATGGGACTCAGGTATATAGAAAATCTTAAAAGGATAGGAAATAAATTTCAACATTTCAACAACATTCAACAACATTCAAAACAAGAAATACGTTGAGATCTATTTTGTCAAAAACCAAACCTAACAATGAAAAGAAAGGACGAAAAATTGCATTTATAAAATACCTTGTGAATGCGATCAGTTTTATTTGGGTGAAACATCAAGGCCATTGAATGTTAGAATAAATGAACATCAATCTTATATTAAAAATAGACAATTTGATAGATCTCAAATATTTAAACACGCATGGGATAATAAACATAGGGTTCAATGGAATGATTAAAATGTAGTCCTAAAAGATACGGATGGTAAAAAAAAAGAAAAATCAAAGAAGCGGCTCTAACTATGGTAAATGAGACCAATTGTGTCGCAAATTCCTCGGCAGAATGTAGTAGGATCTGGTTACCCATATAAAAAGAGGAAGTTATTAAAAACGAAAATATCAGTATTAGTAAGTCAGTAACATATATAGGATACATTATTTATGTTTTTTAAATAACAGACATATAAAATCAGAATTTGGTGTTTATTGAAGGTAAACTAAATGCACGACCAAATACTTACCATGTCGGGATAGTAATATGAGGTTTTTTTCCTGGTTGTTCCCTCATAATTTACTATGAAATCACTAACAGGAGAAATTTACTGGCATCATGGCATGTGTTTGTCTTTTTAAAGACGAATTACATGCTATGATTTTTTCTGACGGATATTCTCAAGTTAAAATTGATTTCATGTAATCGAATGAACTATCTTACAAGTAAAGTCGTCCCAGGAGCGCAACTCAACAATATTGGCAATATCATTTTAAACTCGTCTACTTTAAAATGTATAATATATGTCTAAATTGTTAATATAAATTGGTCGGATAAAATTAAATTATTAGCAGAATCTTTCACTTAGTAACAAAAAAACAAAATTTGTTTAATTTACTAATGTTTGTATTTTGAGAACGATTTCCGAAGTGGAAATTGAAACGTCAACAAACGTACTTTAACCTTTAATTATAGCTTATTCCCATTTAAATAGTAGTTAATTTAAAATGCCACAAGAAAATAGCTTCAGAACAATATCTAAATATTATGTTCACCAAGAAACTATACATACTAGCAAACCTATTAAAATAGTTCAGATTAGTTAATATTTTGACATCAAAGGAGCTGTCGTGAATTCATTAACAAATTAGGCAACAATAACTTGGTTAGATTAATTATACAAAACTTTTTGTTATGAAATCTGTTGCGTTCCCTGACTATTGTGTTCATAAAAATCTTCTTTGAGCTAACATAACAATAGAAACTATTATTTAAACCAAGCGATCGTTAAGCCATAAAGTTCGTTAAAGGGGTAAAAATAAACTACATAGCGGCGTATATTATCGATTGGAATGCATTTTCTGATAATATTTCAAAACAGCTTTAAACGAATAACTCACCTTCATTAACCAAAACAAAAATTAACCAAAAAACGACTAACTTCACTGAACCCATGTTCAAAAATAAGTCTTATCACCAATTATTAAAAATTCTTTGATGAAAATCCGCACTTTACATCGTATAGAGTTATTGTTTTGATTCGAAGTAACGTCGGCGGCGCGTCTTTTAAGGGTTAGCCGGGAGAAAGACCGACATTACGTGTCGGGGGTGGTTCGAATACTGAAACGTTGAAAACTGAAACGAGAGGTACAACATTGTTCAATGTGCGCCGCGTTGACGGATTTTAGATTCCTTCTTATTGGGGGGAAGTAAATGGAAGTGATAAATAGACATAATGTAAGTTTAAGCTAGAAGATCGATTCCTTCATCAAAGAATCGTTAGGTATGTCATAATATGATATGCCTACAAATTAATTTCTATGATATCTATCCAGATTCTGTAATAGTTAGCGGATCTTCTATAATTATTACATCTTGTCTTTTGTAAGATCTTTTAAATAGTAAGATCTTTTACTATTTGATTATACTCTTCTTCTTTTCCAAACGCCGTGCTTTCTTCGATTACTGGATGGACTTCTTTTTCTGCTAGTGCCTATTCTCTATGGATGTTGACTACCACAATGGCCCATCGTATTTTATTAGCAGCTGTTCGAAATAGGTTTGTCGTGGTCATACCTGTTCACTGTCTTAAATTCTTAAGCCAGGATATTCGATGGCGTCTTGGTCCTCTATTGCCTTCTATTTTCCCTTCTAATATCAATAGTAGGATTCTATATTTATTTTCATTTTTCACTATATTTCCGAAGTATGCTAAATTTCTCTCTTTAATGGATTTCAAGGCTTCAGGTTATTTTTTGAAAACGTTGCATTACTGTGTCATTAGTTATATGATGTACATTTGATATTCTGAGCATGCAACGTAAGCACCACATCTCGAAAGACTGCAACCGTCTCCAAGGCACATCTGTGAGTGTCCATGCATCTGCTCCATACATAAGAACGGAAAACACATAACAATTAAGGATTTTGAGTCGGAGATGTAAGTTCAAGGTTAAATTGCAGAGAACTTTCTTCATCTGTTGGAAGACACTCGTTGCTTTTTCGATCCTACATTTAATCTCGTATGAGTGATCCCAGCTATCTGTGATGATCCTAGGTATATTATTTAACTTTGCATTTGTATCTTGGTTTTTGCTCATGATCATAATTTTCGTCTTCTTATTATTAAGTTTTATTCCATATTTTCTACCGATGGTAACTACTTGATCTATCAGTCTTTGTAATCCTCCAGCACTATCCGCAACAAGGACAGTGTCATCTGCATATCTTATATTGTTTATTGCTTTACCGTAAACAATCACGCCATCAGTCGTTTCTCCCAAAGCTTCTCAAAATAGATGTTCAGAGTACGCATTAAACAGCAAAGGCGAGAGTATGCAACCTTGTCGTACTTCTCTTTGTATTTGGACTCGGATAATTGATTATATATTTGAATCTTGGCTACTTATTAGCATTATTCTTATACTGGATGGACATATTCTAAGCCTAACTGTACCTATTTTTGTCTAATTTCTTTTTATATACTGTAATATTTAAAAGTAAAAACTATTGTTCGAAATATTCAAGTTTGCATTTCTGTATCTATCATATAACTGTGCATATGAACCTTGGCCTCTCACAGCAAATTTGTCAATTCCTTATGGTCTGTAGCTATTCTCCTCTACGAGTGTCAAGATTTCTTGCGTCCTCATGTACATGATCCTCCCATCGCTTTCTCGGTCTTCCAATAAGTCTCTTCCCCTGCATTCTTGCACTAAACAGTTTTTGTGGAAGCCTGTCGTCTTACATCCTAAACACATCTTCTTCTTCTTCATGTACCATGTCCTTTCAGAACGTTGGTTACCATCATAGCTATCTTAATTTTATTCACTGTCACCCTATATAGCATGCTTGTATCAACACCATACCAATCTCGCAAGTTCTTCAATCGTAAGGTTCTTATTCGTCCTGGACTGCGTTTGCCTGCTACTTTTCCTTGCATCATATTTTGTAGCAACCTTTATTTGGAACTTCTCATTATATGTCCAAATTACTCCAGCTTTCTCTGTTTGATACTTTTTATTATCTTAGTAGTCTTGCTGAGACGTTCTAGTATTGTGGAGTTTCAAATCTTTTCCACCCAGGAAACTTTTAAAATTCTTCTATAGCACCACATTTCGAAAGCCTCAAGGCGATTTAGATCGATATTCTTTACAGTCCACGAGTCTACATCATACAGTAAGACCAAGAACACGTAGCTGCGAAGTAGGCGGATCCTCAATACCAATTTTAGGTCTCTGTTACATAACGCCTTGGACATCCTTCTAAAAACAGCTCTAGCCTGCTCTGTCCTAGATCTAATTTCGCCGTGACTTTCTGCGTTACAATTTAATTGTTGTCCAAGATAAACGATTTTATCAACTTGCTCAAGTTTGGTATTATTTACATATATCGACGGTTTTATATGCTGTTGTTTACTTATTACGAGTATTTTGGTTTTACGTATGTTCAGATCCAGATCTGCCTCCCTACAACTCTCAAAGACACTATCAAGTAGTGTTTGCAGATCTTCTTGACTAGAAGCTAGGAGTACTCTATCGGTTTCATATTGAAAATTATTGATGACTTCACCGTTCACAAGTATTCCTTCTTGTTTTTCAGAAATTATTTTTCTGAAAATTCTTTTGGAGTAAACGTTGAAAAGCAGGGGTTACAAGAGGCATCCCTGCCGTACTCCTGTTTTAATATTGAAAGCCTGTGATTCCAAACCATCTACAAAACTGATGTTTGATTCCAGTATAAATTTGCAATTATTCGAACATCTCTGCCGTCCAAGTCAATGTCTTTTAGAGCTTCGATCAATATGGAATGCTTAACATGATCAAATTTCTTTTGGAAGTCAATAAATCAATAGTATATATCTACAGATATATCTCGACATATTTGAGCAAGTACGTTCATTCCAAACCCGTTAGGGAAACCAAAATGAGTGTCATCCAGGTATTCCTCGCATTTATTGTAGATACGACCATGTATTACCTTCAGAAAAATTTTCAAACAGTGGTTTAACAAACTGATGGTTCTATAATCAGCACAGGTTTTTACTGTTGTCTTCTTAGGCAGAGCTAAGTTATAGCCTCTAAAACATCGCTATCATTTATAAGCTTGTATATTTCAGTTGTAATTTCATCAAGACCAGTCGCTCTGCCGTCTTTTGATGATTGTATGGCTTTTATACTCTTAACTAGATAAAGCAACCGTCAGGTAGGGTTTAGTGACTCTCTCCGATCAGCTTTATACTTCTTCTTCTTGCAGTACCGTCTCCTATCGGAGGTTGGCTACCATCACAGCAATCTTTACTTTGTTGGCTGCAGCTCTGAACAACTGTATTGAACTGCACCCATACCACCCCCTTAAATTTCGCAAACATTAAATCCTCCTACGTCCCACAGTTAGTATTTAGGCTTTATACTAGGATTAGTCTTTTTGTGTTTTTTGATAGACCTATTTGTTTAGCATATAAGTTAAGTTCGGTATTCATATTCTCACCTGTTGCTTTAGTTCTGCTCATGATATTTATGTAATCTGCATATGCTGCCAGTTTCTCTAAACAGTTTATCATATATTCGTCTTTTGTTTTAAATTACTATCATTTTTCTTTCTCTAGTTTGTCCAGTTAAATATATTCTTTGTGCTTTATTTTGTTCTTTAATTACCGTCTCACACCTATCATCAAACCATTGATTATCTTTACTTTCTTTAATTCCTAGCATCGTTTTTGCTGCAGTTAATGTAGCTCTAGTTATATGGTTCCACTGGTCTCCTAATATTTTATTTTTATTTTTTTTATATTCAGTCAGCGCCTTTATTTCTTCTTTAAATTTCTTTTGAATTTCGGGTCTTTTCAGTTTTCCCATAGCTAGAATTTCTTTTCTTGGTTGATTCTTCTGTTCCTGTCGGCTGATCCGTCTGAACTGTACCCGAACTAGTAGGTTGCTGAACCGAAGTATGCACCTCGTCTTCTTTTTATATCAAGACGTGGTCTATTTGGTTCACAACATCTCCCTTAGAAGATATAAAGGTGCCTTTATGTATATGGAAATATGATAGAGCTGATGATAATATTATTAATAGCTGTAAAGTCAATAAGATATTGGCTGTTTTCATTCGTTCGTTTCTGTATTGTAAACAATATGGAAATTGGCGTAAATACTGGCACCAAATAAGGTCGGCCTCTTAATAAGGCCAATTGTAAATCACTTTCATAGTCAAGGTTATCTACACCATTTAGTTGGTGGTATAAATTCACTATAAAGTTACTTAAATGATATGTACTAATTGTGCTTTCTTTGCAAAGCGAAAGTAATTTAATACTCTTGTAGGAGTGTGTACTGTGTTTTCAAATATTGCTTGTTATTACTGTTCTTTGATGTTAAATAAAGAAGTAGGCAGTGTCCCAATAAAGACCAATTAACTGGCTTTATTAGGAATCACCTGGCTTTATTAAGAGTTGGTTGGCATAATAAACAATTTTTTACATAATCATTTAAATATTTTTTTCTTTACAATTTTGTCCACCAGGAAAAGGGCACAGTAGTCCCAGAGAGGTCATTGAAGCTGCGATGAATGACGTACGAAATGACATTGTTCACATTTCATATTCCTCGGCATTCATTATGTAGCCATCTAGACAAAAATAACTTGGGCGACCCCCCAGTACTCACAAAACCTCAGGAAGATGAATTGATTAGGTGTATAGGAAGATTATATAATGTGGGTACGCCATTAACCCCCAAAATATTACGAAAAAACGTGTTAACTTTTAATAAAGAGGCAAAAATAAGGCATCCATTATCGGTTAGAAAGGAGATAGCTGGAAAAAAAATTGGATGAAATTGTTTTTCAAAATCTGATTTAATTGTAGATTCAAAAATCTTGGAACAGGCATTTTAATTTTTGGTGGAGGTTCATCTCATTAAGATATTCGAATTGTAGAAGCTGCAATGAAAAAAGCTATAACTTTGTTTTATCTACCGTCCAATATCATCGATATGTTTTAACCACCTTATAAAGCAGTCTTCAGGAGTTTCGAATATTACTGAGGTGACATGTTAAATTTCTGGGTGAACCATAAGTTTAAAATAAGTTTACTGATGTTTCAATTTCCACTTCGGAAATCGTTCCCAAAATACAAAACATTAATAAATTCAATAAAAAAATAAACAATGTTTTGTATTTTGAGAATGTTTTCCGAAGTAAAAATTGAAACGTCAATAAACTTATTTTAAAATTAAATTGTGGCTTATTCCCAATTCAAATAGTAATTGCTTTAAGATTTCAAAAGAAAATAGCTCAGAACAATATTATTTAGAAGAATGGAAATTCATTACGAAAAACTGGCATATTAAATCTGATTTAATTGTAGATTCAAAAATCTTGGACCAGGCATTTTAATTTTTGGTGGAGGTTCTTCTCATTAAGACATTCGAATTGTAGAAGCTGCAATGAAAAAAGCTGTAACTCTGTTTTATCTACCGTCCAATACCATCGATAAGTTTTAACCACCTTATAAAGCAGTCTTCAGGAGTTTCGAATATTACTGAGGTGACATGTTAAATTTCTGGGTAAACCATAAGTTTAAAATAAGTTTACTGATGTTTCAATTTCCACTTCGGAAATCGTTCCCAAAATACAAAACATTAATAAATTCAATAAAAAAATAAACAATGCTTTGTATTTTGAGAATGTTTTCCGTAGTAAAAATTGAAACGTCAATAAACTTATTTTAAAATTAAATTGTGGCTTATTCCCAATTCAAATAGTAATTGCTTTAAGATTCCAAAAGAAAATAGGCAGCTCAGAACAATATTATTTAGGAGAATGGAAATTCGTTACGAAAAACTGGGATATTCTCGAAATTCCATCAAATTTTTAAGAAAAGAAGCAATTTTTTAGATCGTTTGTAATGTGAAAGTTTATGAAGCAAAGAACAGCGGAAAAAGAAAAAGAGGCAGACCAAGAAAAAAATCGATACAGCAAGGAGTAGAGGCGGGAAAACTTAAACAAAAATCACTCGAGGAATTGAAAATATTGGCAGGAAACAGAAAAGAATGGAAGAGGTGGGTAAATGGAAATTAAAATAGCTAGCCCAAATCCGACACCCTGATAGGATAAAAGGAAGGGGAGAAAGAAAGAAAGAAAGTAATGTGAAAGTTTAAATTCAGCGTTTTTTAGGCATTTTTAAAATGCTGTATCTTTATTGCCAAAACTCAAAATTAAAATTTGATGCTATTGGCTTTGAATATTAGGCTCTAATAATGCAAATTCCATAGTAACCGGTCAATGGAAGTGATACATTTTATTGATCTCATGAGAATCGTAAAAAATGAGAAAAATCGCACATTTATTTATTGAATAGCTGTATAGAAACTGACTTTATTATCGGCAAAATAAAAAAACTGCATAATAAAGCTGCTCTCTTGAATTTTAAAATACATTTTTATTTTTATTGATAGGAGATTCTTACTAAGACATTCGAATTTTTACCGTCGCGTTCATACAAATTTTATATCAAAAATTAATTTGCGCGTATATGTCATTGAAAACCGACGCTCGCTTTAAGCACTGTAGGCACTGTGAGAACGGGTTATTCTATACAAAATGTGTTAATAAACATTGTTCAATATGATTTCAGCTACATTTATTGTTTGAAACCTTTTTTTCTACGGTAACGGTACAGATTATTGGTAAATCGATGTTTTCCGTTTTCCCATTACGAAGGGGGTGTTAGGGGAAGCCTATTTCTAAAAAAGCCTAAATTCCATAGAAACCGGTCAATGGAAGTGACAAATTTATTGATCTCATGAGAATCGTAAGAAATGACAAAAATCGCACATTTATTTATTGAATAGCTGTATAGAAACTGACTTTATTTTCGGCAAAATAAAAAAACTGCATAAGAAAGCTGCTCACTTGAATTTTAAAATACATTTTTATTTTTATCGATAGGAGATTCTTACTAAGACATTCGAATTTTTACAGTCGCGGTCATACAAATTTTATATAAAAAATTAATTTGCGCGTATATGTCATTCAAAACCGACGCTCACTTTAAGCACTGTTAGCACTGTAGGCACTGTGAGAACGGGTTATTCTATACAAAATTTGTTGATAAACATTGTTCGAGATGATCTCAGCTACATTTATTGTTTGAAACCTTTTTTTCTACGGTAACGGTACAGATTATTGGTAAATCGATGTTTTCCGTTTTCCCATTACGAAGGGGGTGTTAGGTGAAGCCCAGGGGTAAAGGTGGTAATTTTTTTGCATCTTTTTGAGTTCATAAAATTGATATTATCATCAAAATTTAGCTTGTTCGTATAATTTTTAGAGATTAAGTGGCATTTTCGTCTTTGACGACTGGAGTCCTATGATTTAAAGATATTAGGTACTTATATAATAAATACTTATAAATAAATACTTATGCAATAAATTTTCCCATGAAATCAACCATTTTTTCATTTCTAGACTCGGTTATTTACTTTGTTCTTTTAAAAAAGACTTATACTCAATATTTCAGAAAAGCGGCATATTAGAAAAAAATGCCGACACAGCCGATTTTTAAATTTAGTTTTGCTTGTCTTGTACTTTCGATATCCTATTACTAAATTAGTGCGAAGTTCATTGAGCTGTATTATCTGTAGAAAAATATTTAAGTTAGAATATTTAAGTCGGGAAGAAGAAATACAACAAGGGAAGTAACTTTTAGGTAAAATAGAGAAACTGGGATAAATTTTTCCAGAGAATCTTCTTTTTCTTCACGTGCCATCTCCTCTAAGAAGGTTGGCAACCACCATGGCAATTCGCACTTTCGACGCCGCTGTTCTAAAGAGGTCAGCAGATGTGCAGTTAAACCAAGCTCTCAAATTATTCAACCAGGAGATGCATCTTCTTCCGCGACTCCTTCTACCCTGTATTCTTTCTTGCATTATTAATTGGAACAAGTTATAATGCTTGCCCTTCATAACACGTCCCAAATATTGCAGTTTTTTTACTTTAACTGTATTTAAGACCTCTTTATCTTTACCCATTCTCTTCAACACCTCGACATTCGTGACTCTATCTACCCAACTTATTCTTAATATCCTTCTGTAGGCCCATAACTCGAAGGCTTCCAATCTGTCCGAAACATCTTTCTTTAAAGTCCAAGCCTCCAACTCATAAAATAATACGGAGAACACGTAGCATCTCAGAAGTCTTATCTTTAAAGAAATTGAAATGTCCTTGCTGCAGAGTACTTTTTTTAGTTTGTTGAAAGAATTTTTTGCCTGTCCTATTCTTGCCTTAATCTCTTCTGTGTATTTATTATTTTCATTAATTATTGTACTTAGATATTTATATTTTTCAACTTTTTTAATTTGTTCTCCATGTATTGTTATGCTTTTTTTGGCGATGTTAGGCTTTTGTAATTACCATAAATTGTGTCTTTTTTTGTGTTTAGGGATAGTCCGTTTTCTTCACTGACTTCTACCACTCTTTCAACCATTTGTTGTAAATCCTCAAGACATTCCGCTAATAAAATAGTGTCGTCGGCAAACCGTATATTATTGATTGGTCGGCCATTTACTTTTATTCCCATAGTTAGTTCTTCTAGTACTTCCTGGATTATTTCCTCTGAATACAAATTAAACAAAGTAGGAGACAGGACACAGCCCTGCCTGACGCCGTATTTTGTTTGAAAAGACGTTGTTCTCTTTTACCACAGCGATCTGATTATAATAGATAGCGCTAATGATCCATGCACCTTTGCACAAGTACATTCACAGCGAACAGGTCTTCTCTCGTTCCCAGTGCATTTCTAAATCCAAATTGTGTGTCACTTATGTCCTGCTTAAGTTTGTTGTGTATTCTCCGGTGTATAATTTTTAAAAATATGTTGAGCTTATGGCTCATTAAACTTATTATTCGGTGCTCTTGGCATTCTTTTGCATTTGGTTTTTTTAGTAGTGTTATGAATGTTGATATCAGCCAATCTCTGGGAATGATTCCTGTACTGTAAATTGTATTGAATAAGTCGACCAATATTCCAATTTGCTGTTCTTCTATTAACCGTATTATGTCTACAAGTATTTTGTCAGGACTTGTTGCCTTGTTATTCTTTGCTCGCTTTATCGCCTCTAATACCTCATCTTCTGTTATGTCTGGGCCGTTGTCGAACTTTTATTGCTTTAGTACTATCTTAGTCCGTTCGTCTTTAAATACCTCTTGAATATATCCCTGCCATCTTTTAAGCCTTTTACCTACGTCTATAATTATTTTGACGTTTTATCCAGCAGTATGTTTGATTTTTTTTTAATATTACTGCCTGTTATTTCCCTAATTTTTTTATGAAGGCTTAAGTTATCATGTTTCTCCACCAACTGTTCAATCTCTTCGCATCTGTCACTATACCATCTTTCCTTTGCATATCTGATCTTTCTTCTTATTTCTGTGTGTATAATATTATACATGTTTTTGTCTTTGGTTTTATAGGATCTTCTTGCTTCCATGAGATCCAGAATCTCATCTGTCATCCATTCATTTTTGTTCTTGATCAGCTTAGGTGTTAGTGTTGTCTCACATGTGCGTATAAGAGCATCTTTTAATATATGCCATTTCCTGTTCGCATCTTCAGTAGGAATAATTTCTATTTTGGTGAGCTCTTCTTTAATTTTTAATGTGACTTGCTCTTTTGTTAATGGATCTTTCCAACGGGATACTTGTATCCTCTCCACTTTAGTTCCAGAGAATGCTTTCACAAAATATATCCACAAAAGCGTCCTTAGTTTTTATAAGATATATTTGATAGGTTCTTCTTTGTGATATAATTTTTTTAATTATTGATTTATTCCAGTAGGCCAAAGAAAAACCATTGTTGACAGTAACTCAAATAAAGAATCGTTACATTTGGGCTAAATCAAAACTTGTCGTGGACCAAATATAACTGAGACAAAGTTATCTGTAATGACAAAAGCAAATTTGATGTTTGTGTGGAAGATTAGCGAAAGCGTGTGATTGGGGAAAAAACAGAAGTATTTCATAAGGATTGCCTCCACAGGACTGTAAAGTTTCTACATGGTATTATTGTTTGCGGTTGTATGTCGGATTGAGAACTTTTTATTGTATTTACATTTTATTATAAGGTCTAGTAAAGGCAGTCAGATATCAAGATATCCTTGAACATTCGTTTTTATCAAGTGCGGCAAAGTTCGGATTCCAATATCTCTATCTTTTTTTTTCAAGTTTTGGCCCTGCAAAATTATTAAAAATTTAAAATATTTTATAAACAATTAAAAGTATCTCTGAAACTTATTGACCGATTGGATTTTACGAAGTCTTATTCGATTTGCAATTAAAAGATCTACAACATAATGCATTTTGCATAAAAAATTACAAAAGTTAACAATCGATAATTTTGAATAAACTATTTGGTCAAATTTATTTTGTTACAGTTCAAATTAAAGCTTTTTTTATTTACTGTATATTTTTAATATTTTAACCTAAAACATATCGATAAGATACAATAAAAATAATCAAAAAACACCGATTTTTGCACCTTAAAAGTGCCATAAAAAATGTATAATCAACGATTTGAAGTTGAACGCACTTGGAGGTTACTCAAGGAGTTGCCGTTCATCACGCTGTGCTGGTTTCAAAAATTCACTAATTAATGTATTTTCCTCTACAGCTTGGCCTAGATATCATAATCGCCTAATTTAACTGTCCTCAATTTGCTTGGCCATTATTTAACTCCCAAGTTAAATGGCTCTTCGTTAAACGTGACCGTCGTACTTAATTTATATCCACTACCATAAATATCCAATATAGATAAAAAATATTAAACACAAAGAGCCTTAAAGGACTATGAAACGGAGATAAAATTGATATTAACCATTTAAAGTTAAAAACTTAAATCATCCCTACGCAGGATCGGCTTTCCTAAATTTGTGTCTTGGATCATAACAATCTTAATTCATTTTACATAAATATATCGTCTGACCATCTCCCACCAGATCTTCTTAAACTTTATTAAGCGATTATTCGTAGATATTTTTTGATTATCATACAGATACACTGACGTTGTATTACTTTTTCTCTATAATAAAATGCTGAGTAGTGCGTCACGGAACTAGCATCACAACATGGCGACGTCACGGAACTAGCGCCACATCGATTCACTACTTTCGGTCAATTCATTTCTAGTCATCGTATAGTTATTCTAAGCAGGTTTAAAGTAACAACTGCATGAAAATAACTAACAAAACACCGACATTAAATGAGAAGTAAAACATTAAAAGAATATTTGTATATTTGTATAGAATGTCATTCAATAAATAACAGTATTGAATAATCTGATTAAATTTTTAAGACATTTCTTGTTTTAAAATACGCCCTGAACAACTATATATGTTGGAACAAGCAGTTATTTTGCGAATAAAACGCGAATTTAGCAAAATTCTTTTATTTAAATTTTTTAAATTGTAAATATGAAATTAACAACATTTTTATGATGTGTGGAATAATTATTATGGTTTAATTATATATTTTATGTTGATTAATATTTAACTAATTTTTTTGATAATCGGAAAATTATGACAACTAAATATTGGAACAAGATGTTCTTAACAAATTAAAATAAAAATTGAAGGCGAAAGGCGTAATGTCGCCGTTAGTTGAAACAGCATAAACTCATTAACATTACCAACAAGGCCTTTATAGAATTTAAGGGTGAAAACTATCTCATCCGTCTTGCAAATTAACACATAATTGTGGCAAAGTACGCTGAGAGTTATTCCTTAGGCGTTGTTTCATTTTGTGCCAAAATTTCTCTATTGGATTAAGATCCAGGCTGCAAGAAGGATGTGACAAAACTTTAACTCTCCGTTAGGCATATGGTCTACAAGCGTAGATCACCTCTTTTCAAACACTTGTATATCTCTGTCATTTTCTCTTACATGCGCGTGTATCTCAGTAGCTGTTGCTAACGGGCGTCGTATTCTAATTTATGGTTTTACTGGTGTTCGACACTTTAGTTGAGTATTTTGTCAAGGATAGAACAGTACGTGTCCACTAACGTTACAACATTTGGTTACATTACAGATATTTGATTCTATTGTTTTCAAAATTCAAGGTAATCATTTGGTACACTTGTAGTTATTGTGATATATTTTAGATACTATGTCTGCTAATAAAAGAAGACAAGTGGAACGAAGTAATGACCCGGAAGTTTGGTCTCGATGGTTTGAGGAGAAGTCAAGTGGGAAGAAGAAGACTGTGATGATGGGTTCGAAGTTGAGCTAGATGTGAATGTGAATTTTGCTGAAAGAAGGGATCACGAAACAGACTCTGAATTAGAAACATCGGAGCAAGATTAATTGGCCCAAGATGAAGGAACGTCAGATGACTCTGATAAAGCACGTCCTTAAAATGTTTACATAGGAAAAGTGAGGGTAATTAAATGGAAAAAGAATAAATCCAATTTACAAGTTCGTATCTTTTTTCAGAATTTCATCAGAGTTATGCCTGGTACAAAACGAAACGCACGGACTATTGAAACTGAATTGATTGCCTGTAGTTATTTTTGAATGAAAGAGTTATTAGAGTAATATCTGTCTCGACAAATATTTTTATTGAAAATATACGGAGCAATTACCAAAGAAATCCAGATTGTTTCTGTGATATTGTTCTTAACTGGTACTCTTAGAAGTTCCAGAAAAAAATTACATAAAATATGAGATAATTCACACACACAGGTCTATTTGTGACAGAGCTGTCCCTCAAAAGCTGACGAGGCCTGGCCGTTAACGCAATCATCCAATAACATAATTGTAGTGCAATGCACTAGTTCTAAAGTCGGACCTAGACGTAAAAATGGCTTTCAGGAACAATAGCAACTAGAAACACACATGCTTCACGCTTAGACCTAAAACACATGCACAACACACATCTGGAAAAAACATCAAATCCAGTCAGAACCTCTCACCTCTAATTCGATAACAGCGACTCCATCTCAATAGCCTCCAAGATGCTTCGCTAACAAACACCAACAACAACTTGCCACAGTGGCGTATTCGGCGCTGCTTTGCTTTGGTACTGTGCGGCACAAACACATCCAACTAAAAGCCTGAAGAGGATCAAGGATCCTATATGGGAACAAATCACATTCATATCCTTACGAAATATTCATACCTATCATTACCTATCCAAAAATGAAACGTGAAATCGATCGATTATTCTATGTAAACAGGGTGGACTGTTTAAAAAATAATATCTAAAATTGCATTTCAACAGGAAAGGATATTTATTTTGAGTGATTTCAGTTTGACTACTTTAACTGCTGTTTACAGATTAGTGAATATTTGCAAAGTAGAAGAAAATTTTTGCGAAACAAACGAAAAAAATCTGAAAAAAATGAACTGTTTGGGAAAGTATTTAGTATTTATTTACATATTTAATATTTTTAATACAAGGATAGCCTTAAGCTATCCTTGTTAGAATCTATAGAAATCAACAAATTAAAAAACACAGATATAATTCTGAATGACCAACTTGAGACAAACAGTTCTTCCCTCCTCAACCTATTTCATTAGAGACTATAAAGTGTAAAAGCATGCCAAAAATAGATCACTTGAGAAAAGCGATCAGCCGAAACAGCTATAGTGATAAGAGGTTAAAATAAATTTTGTGGACAAAGTTTTCAGTGTTTTATTGTTACATGATCTTATTTAATTATATATTCTAATTACTTATTTACTCTAAAACATTACAGTATATTATTTTCCTAAACATAAAAGCGCAATTAAAATGGGACCCTACAACTGACGTCTTTTGACGACGAAATAAGTTGTATATTTTTTCTATCCTCTTGTAATTGCTAGCTGATCTAGTCACACCTGTCAAAGAGTGTTTGACTACCCCTTAGAATTTTTAGGTAAGGATGGTTATCCTTACAAATGCTGACAAACACAGATCGAAACCAGGCATACACGTACCATCCTTTTGCGCCCTGGCGCCGGCGTCGATTTTATCGATAGCGCCTGTGGCGATACCACCAAGGGCACAGTTACTATTTTACTCCTCTAGCTACAATTAATACAACATACTCAAACATTAAGTGTTTTTCTTTGTACAGATAACATTAATGAGTTACACCAGGTATTTTCATGATTTTTCAATTAATTGCTTATATATTCACAATCAAAACATTGCATTTTTTTCGTTATTATTCTAATCATTAACCAGCGAGCTCAATAATTTTTATACAAAACATCAACAAATTGCGTTATTCCACATAAGGTCATCGATCATTTGCTTTTGTTTACGCCAGGAATCAGGAAAGTTGTGATTTTACATTTAGTAATGGATTACTTATACATTGATCCATTTTTCTGTAAACTTTCGCGACTAGGGTAAGTGCACCAGTAATGGACATACCGCTAGTAATGGTCACCTTAAGCCAATTAACGTCATTATAATCATTTCTTATTACATTTTACCGCACATTTTTACATTACCCTGTTGATTATACTATCTATAATACAAGGACGAACTCTGCGCCATCTGACAATGGTTTTTGACTAACTGTCATGCCTAAAACTTTGGCGCGCCAAAAATCAGTTTGTTTTGATCTATCAGACAAGTTGTGTAGTCGTTGGGTTGAAATTAGTGCTGTGAACGTATTATTGAAATTTATATATTTATTTTGTGTTGTTACACATTTAAAGGGTAAGTACTTGGTTTTTTAAATTTTTATGTTTCAATTTTTAAACCTTTAAAAACTAGTTGGCAGACAATAGTAAGAACATGGAAATTTGAAAACTTTCCGAAGGATGTAACAAAGTATACATTTGCAACCATTCTAAGTACGGTTTTTAAAAAATATGCAACGGAAAGTACAATACGCAACGGTTTTAGAAAATGTGGACTGTTTCCTTTTGAAAAAAGCAATGTTGATTACACCAAATGTGTTTCCACTCGGCAAGTTGTAGATCCTACAAATCTATCAGATATTAAAAACACAATTATTACAAAAGGGAATATATTATCCGAACTTGAGAAAAAAATACCACCACTTGAATTGAATCATTTCAGAACAAATTTCGACAATAAAGATGACTGGAAGGGAGACTTACAATTTAAGAAACTTTATGAGGTTTGGGCAGAATTTAAAAATGAAGCTTTATTAGTAACAAATAAACATAAACATGTCACTGGGAGGATGACTCTAACTTAATGGAAGGAAATGAAGAAATGTCAATATCGTTTTCAGTTCCAACAGCGTCAACTTCAACTCCAAACGGTAAGCAGAGAGAAGAGAGTGTAATTCTTCCAAATGAAGAACAGTCACAGAACGGGAACAGCACTATTTTACAAGATAAAAGTACTACTTCACTAAATGTTTCAGAGTCATTTCTTTCACCGGATAAATTAGAAAACGTTGCGCTGTATAAGGACAAAGAAGACCAAGGATATGTGGTTAGCACTCCTTTCAAAAAATGTCTCATTTTTCCTAAGACTCCTGAAAAAGAACCACCCAAAAGAAAACGAAAAATATTTCCAGCAGTTGTATCCACTACACTTTACAGGGCCCATTATGATAATATAACGTCTAAAAGTGGCCCTTCAAAACAATCACAAATTAAAATAAAAAAGCCTGCAGTAAAGAGAAAAGTAATAAGCGAATCTGAATCTTCTGCCGATGATGTTCCTTACTGTGATGAAGATCTAGATGCGAGTGATGTTGAAAATTATACGAAGAATATTCATGATGGAGATTTTGTTATTATCAAATACAATGGAAATCTTTATCCAGGTAACATTCTATAACTATAATATATTTGTTGTTTCCGTCTCCTAACAGAATTATGTTTTAATGATCAAAATTTTTCTTTGTTCTAGGAAAAGTGATAAAAGCTAACCAGGAAGGAGCAGAAGTTTCGTCAATGGAAAAAGCAGGCTATGACTGGAAATGGCCAGAAAAAGAAGATGTATTATTTTATTTTTATGAGGACATTAAAAAGATTATAAGGGAACCATTAGTTAAAGGCAAACGGGGTTATTACTCAGTACCAGAACTATCTAGTTTTCTTTAAAGTGCGTTATACAATTTTTAAGTGAAACATTTTTTTGTAGGACATCACGGGCGTAGCCAGGTTTTAGTTTCGGGAGGGGTTTAAGAAAATAAAACGACAAAAAGTACATAAAATAACCCTTATATTCATAAGAAAAATTTTATAAATCTTAATATTTAACTTTTAGGGGGGGGTTGAAACCCGAACCCCCCCCCGGCTACGCCCATGGGACATAAGTTTACATTTTGCTATGTTTTTTTTGAATGGTTGTTAAAAATTTCAGCAATGTAACGCAGTGAAAAGCTTATATAAAAATATATTTGATAAAGTGTCCATTACTAAATTATCGAGAGTCCATCACTAGAGTTTTTGTGACCATTACTGGCGATTTTGGCATTTGTGTAGCAAAAAATATTTTTTTGGAAAAACAATTTTTTTTAGTTATTTACTTGGATGTATATGAAAGTATATACCTTTCTTAGTATCCTAGCACAGTAAAAAAAATTGTAAGTCAAATACTTCATTAGAACGAATAAAAATAGTACAAAATTTTCTCTTGGGTGTCCATTACTAGTGCACTTACCCTATATGTGAAGATTCAGAATTTCCATTCCGTCCGTTTCAGTTTCTCTCCGATTCATTTCTCTCTGCGATAATATGCGACATGTTTAAAGCCGCTTAACCAGAACCTTGCCTCTTATATTGTATTAACCAGAATGAATATTATAAGAATTAATTTACAAGTTCTGAGCATACACAGAGAAAGAAATTTGTATAGAAAAGTTCAGAAATAAATGTTAAAATACTCATTACTAATTTTAAAGTTTTAATATTTCATTTCAAGATTTTTTTGTCATCGTAGTTTAATACTCGTAGAATATTTATTAAATGAAGTGTTTCTATTCTATTAATAAAAAAACTGTAGTATTACCTCTATAGCATTCAATTTTGTCGAAACTTTTCGAGGAAAAATATTTCCTTGTGTTGAAGGTAAGTGGAAATTGGCCTGGAAATTTAATAGAAGAACGAAAACATAAGAAAACGGCCATTCTGTTATTTCTGTTAATAAGTACGCCATTTCTTAAACAGGAAATGAACATTTCTGGGTAATAAACTCAACGGGAATAGAGTTCCGTTTTGTGCATTCGCTTTTGCGGAATTTTCGGGATCTCTTCCTATTAATTTCTCGGTTTGATTTTGGCCAACCCTCGTGCGGTTGCCGAGGTCCCATAAATTGAATTCTCGTCATAAATTTCTTCAATAAATATACTTTATATATTATAATTTCTTTCGATTAATTCGATAAAACTAGTGTGTGAAAATTATTTAATTTATACCTACGTAATGGAGTCTTACTTTATTTTCGATGTTCGAGATTGAGCTCTATCCTTAGATAATTAAAACTCATTGTTTATTCTATCACTTTCCTGTCGACTTCTAATTTACATCGTATCTATTCTTTACAGGTGGTCTTGCATTTTGTTTTTCAGTTGCTATTATCATATTCAGACTTTTCTCCTTAGTGTTAAACGGTGCAAGAGCCTCTGAAGATCGTCTTCATAAAATAGGATTTTAACCCGCGCATTCACCATTTTACACAATGACCACTTACAGTAATACCGATTTACATGTACATGGAGATGTACACGTATTTTACATTGATTCCTTGTCGACTTAATTTTATAGTGGAAATAGTGCATTAAAAATTTTGATTTTTGGATGGTGTCATCTACATAAGTAAATAAATACATACATCTAGTTATTTTTAAACAAATACTATTATTTTCTGCATAATTTATGTGTAAAGTGCCAATCGTTTGCAAATAAAAATGGAGTGTGTTATTTGTAAAAATTCAACTGGAGATGTTACCATAAACTGTGATAGCTGCACCAGGTCGACACATAGGGAGTGTTCTGGATTGAATGCCAGAGAACTACAAGTTATGGACCTCAAAGGTAAGAGATTGCTTAAACTTTATTGTGAGGATTGTCAGAATGGGATAAAGCTTATTTCTAAATTGCTTCCGAAAATTGATCATATGGAGTTAGAAACCAACATTTAAAAAATATATCAGATTCTGTTGACAGTAATGACCCTAACACTAGGGAGGATAAAGAAGAAATAATAGGTGAGATGATTGAGAGGCAGAGTCGGGCTTCTAACATAATTGTCTGTAACGTGAATGAACCAAAAATGAAAACGCAAGTAGAACGTGATTCTGAAGATGCAACAGCTATTAGGAAAATATTGAATAATTTTAAAAATGACCAAAAAAATGATTGGTGTTTCGCTTGGGAAGATATATGGGAAGCTAGAGTAGGCCGCTCAAAGTTATTCTTAATTCAAAAGAAGATGCCAAATTTGTTCTTAAGAATAAACAATTAATTTCTGTTCCAAGCATCAGAATATTTGGTGATCAAACGAAGGCTCAACGTAACTATTTTAAAGCGATTAAAAATAAAGTACAAACTTTGATTGATAACGGTGATACTACCAAAACTATTAGATATCTAAACAATAAACCAACTATCGTTTCGAAATCCATTCAAAAAAACATTTTGTAAACCCTAATATACCTTTCAACTCCGATATAATGTATCTCAATGCCCAAAGCATAGTAAAAAATAGAGACCAAGTCCAAGAATCCATAACTTGCTATAACCCCAAAATAATTTTATTGGGTGAAACTAGGACGACATCAGATATTGAAGATATTGAAGTGAAACTTGAAAATTATTGGTGTTATGCTATACATCAACAAACATTATAATTTTTCAAATTTTAAAGCATTTTAATTGCGTAATAATTATTGGTGCAAAGTAATAAAAGTTTATGTTAAATCCATGGTTTACTTGGTGGGGTGTTTATATCATTCACCATCCAGTTCTGATGCTCAATTTATTGAAGATTTGGAAGAAATATGTGATGCCTCATTTACTACAAACTACCGTTGTGTGTTATTGGTGATTTTAATATTGACTTGTTGGCTACTAATTTCTATGGTGAAAAAATTAAAAATTGTTGGGGATAAAACAATATATTAGTGATCCTACCCGTATTACTGAAACTAGTAAAACTTTGGTAGATTATGTACTTTCCAATCAAAATAATATAAGTGTTTGTGTTCACGATTGTCCAAAAATACTGATCATTCGCTATTTTAATAATATCTCCAATAATAATAGTTATAATATATCTGATAGTAATATATCCATATTTAGAAATTTATGTAATCAAAACTTAGATAAAATCAAAACTAATCTTATCATGTGTGATTTAATTTAGATTCTGTTGATATAATATCATTTACCAAGAAATTTTGCAAAATTGTGAAAATTAATCAATGGCATAATACCAATGTAACATGCCAGTTTCAATCAAAATTACCTTGGTTTGATTATGAGTATTAAATAAATTAATCAACGTGATAGGTCTTATCAAGCTTTTAAAAAATGTATTGTCGTCATGAAAAACATATAAATGGCAGTTTTTAAGAGACATAGAAATGAGTAGTAAATATGTTAAAACTAAAAAAGAGCGTTCTATTTTAACAAATAGATAGGTCTAAAACAATCCAAATGATGTGGAAAACTTAAAAAATGAATCAATGATAATAGTGGAGAAATGCAACATTGTAATCTTGAAACTACTAACTGATTGCACACTGCACTCTTCTTTTTCTTCTTCCTGTTTATAAACAATTATGTTTGTTCATTGGCGGATTAATACTTCTATGGAAAGTTGTCACTCCATCTTCGGCGCGGTCGTATGATACTTCTTCTACCGATTGTAGTTTATCTCTTCCTATTTTTATGACACGGGTCACCCTCCATTCTGCTTATGTGATTATTCCAATTTTTTTCTATTTAGTGTCTATTCGTTTCTACACTGTACGTTACATTTTATTCTAATGTCTTCACTTCCCTTTCAATCCCTCTTGTGTTGTAGCTGTATTGGGTCTTCTTTCTGAGGAATGCCATTATTGGTCTTATACTGGCTTTATAAATTCTTGACTTCATCTCAGTGTTAATGTGCCTGTTTCGCTATGTGGTGGTATTCTGTCAACTGTCTATGTATTTGTACTTACATATCTGTTTACCTGCACTATAGAATACGTTCTCTAATTGCTTTGCATTCTCTAGTTCCTTACTCTTTTGTAATCATCATATGCTTTTTGTATTCCCATTGTTCTAAATCTCAAAGATGCATCTTGTTTTTTTCTGTATGGATTTTTATTTCACTTCCTGTCTGAACCATACGTTTATTTTGCTGCAAATAGCAGCAATATGAAAAGCTTTTTGTAAATAAGTCTAATATTCATCTATAGTGTTCCTATTTGAAATTGACTAATATTTTATTATTTCCTCTTCCAATCTTTTCTGGTACACGGTTTTTCTAGACTCATTCCATAAAGCTTTTACGTTATATTTTTCGTATGTTTGGTAATTTTGTTCATTTTTTGTTGTTATTATCGTCACTCTGATTTTAATTAATAATGTCTTGTAATCGCTTCCTACGTTCGCTAAATTTAAAGTTCTGACGTCAATTATTTGCTGTGATAGTATTAGTAGGGTCAACAAGTGTTACCACTACTAATGCCCCTTGCCTTATAAAGGCAATTATTAAAGTCTGTACTCAGGTATTCTGTTAAATATACACTTAAGTCTCTTAGATTTCCATGACAGATTAATGTGCAGCGTTGATATAAACTAAACTATAAACACTATGGAAGCAACTACAATGAGAGTACAAATGAGGCAAGGATTAAATAAGAAAATTTAGGAAAAAGATCATCTATGCATACGTAAAGCCACGAGATCCATAAACAACGATGATCTAAATACGTTTTTGAATAGAAGAGTTGTCCATAAGAATAGGAGACCTAAACGCAAGATCCCAAAACTAAAAGGATAGAGTTACGAATAGAAATGGAAGACTACTAAACACTATCTAGCAAACAACGACGATACCATGGTAATAGGACCCATCGAGCCAACTCATTTCCAAGATGCTCAACCCACCCATCTAGACATAGTACTAGCTAAAAACCTAGAACTAAAGACAGATATCCGAACATTAAACGAAGGATCAGCAGACCACGACCCCATGTTACTAGAAATAGGAACATGAAGGAATAGGAAAAAACACACAACAAACAAAATTAAAGAAAACAAAGTAGTCAAACTACAAAAGACTTGTGAGTATAGGAATCAACAACATCCCAGTGATCAACAATTCACAAGGAATAGAAGAAAAAGTCCTAGAGTTCGAAAATATCATCCAAGAAGCTCTTAAAAACAGCACTACTGAAGAAGAGCTAGAAATACATATGGAAAGGTTTAGAGGTACAAACCAAGAAATCAAAGACATGATTAGGGAAAAACAGAGCCAAAAAGAGAGCCAGAAGAACAAAAAACCAGGAAGACAAAAACAGATCAGATCGGCTAAACAGAGAAGTTAAAACGACATTGGTAGAACACATAAGCCGAAGGTAGGACAACTACGTACAAGAAATGGAGGAACAACAGAAAACCAATCCCCCCAATACATGTAGAAAATGATATCCTCTACACCACTGAAGAAAAAGCCGAGGTGATGAGGAAAACACTCCACTCGAGAGAGAGAGAGAGAGAGAGAGAGAGAGAGAGAGTACACTAAATTATCACCAAAACGAAGACGTAGACTTCATCAAATAACTTGTTAAACTGTTTGTTCGGGCTGTTAGGCCGTTGTCTTCTGAGATTAGTTCTCGACGTTTTGCCAACACTAGGGATTGGCATCTTCTGGAGATGTTACTGCTTCGCTTGTAACCTGAAACTGACGCCGTGTTATACTACGGAGGCAATATTTATATTTCCCACTCGCCTCCTTTCCACTGGTTTCGGCATGAGGGGGCGTTTTGTCGTTTGTAGTAGCTTTTCTTTCTTCGTGTTTGGCGGGAAGGTGTTTGTGGATTTTAATATTGGTATCCATGTCTTGTTAATTTTTAGTCCTTCTTCTATCCGACTAAAATTATTTGGGTGCTTATATATTTCCACCGCTTCCCGATACAACCGTGGGTAGTACTGTGAAGTTTTGTCCAGCATCTGCGTTTCTTCAAACAGTATTCGATGTTCTCCGCTTCCCAAAGCGTGTTCGGCAACGACAGATTTGTCGATATGTCCTAAACGACAATGGCTTTTATGTTCATTTATCCTTGTGTTTGTGTGTCTTTTCGTGATTCCCACATATACCATTCCACATGTGCATGGTATTCGATATACTCCGGCCGTTTCTAATGGGTCGCGTTTTTTTTTCACCGATCTTAAACAGTCCTTGATTTTCTTTGTAGGCTTGAGAATGGTCTTTACGTTGGCTTTCTTAAGTATTCGCCCAATTCTGTCCGTTACCCCGATATATAGGGCAAGAACGCTTTGCCTTTACATTCTGTTTCTTCGTCCTTTCTTCTAGAGATGTTGTTCATCGCTTTATGTATTTCTCTTTTGGTATAACTATTAGAGGTGAGCGCTTTTTCAATATGAAGAAGTTCACTTTGCTGATGCTGTTTCACAAATTCTCCTCGCCCTCTCCGCCAGAGTTTTGATGATACCTTGTTTTTGGCTTGGATGATGATTTGAGTTCCTGTTTAGGTATCTGTCCGTGTGTGTAGGTTTTCGATACACTTTATGTCCTAAGTAACCTTCCTTTCGATTTACTAATACATCTAGGAACGCTAGTTGTTGATCTTTTTCTGTTTCCATCGTAAATTGAATATTTGGATGTAGTGTGATTATATAAGACAGGAAATCGTTAAGTTTTCTCTACTCCGTGACCCCAAATCACAAAAGTGTCATCGACGTATCTAAACCATACCCTTGGCTTGTATGCTGAGTCCATTACCCTCTTCTCTAAATGCTCCATGAAAAGTTGGCTACGACCGGGCTTAGTGGGCTTTCCATTGCTAGTCCATCTATCTGTTCATAAATCTGGTCTTCATATGAAAAGTAATGGGTAGTAAGGCAAATACGGTATATTTCCACCATATTCTTGGAAACTAGTCCCTCAATTAAATTCAGAACGTCTTCTAGGGGAGCTTTTGTAAATAGGGAAACAACATCAAAGCTAACAAATAATGTCAGATTCCTGTAAAGTTATCCCTTTGATCTTTTTAATGAAATGGGCAGAGTCTTTTACAAAGGCATCGTTTTTTCCTATACGTAGTTGTAAATATTGGCCCAATGTTTAGCAACGCTGTAAGACGAAGATCATATGGAGCTCACAAGGGCGTAGAGGTACATCGTCTTAAGTTGCGAATCGCAGATTCTATATTAGTATCTCTTAAGATCTCCGCTATGTCGTAAAATGTTATCCTCTTTCCAGGATTTTTCAATAACCAATTTTGACAACCATGTGAGTAATATTTCTTCAGAGGACCAAATACAGCTTTATCTAGTGGCTGAAGGCGATGACTAGTATGTGGCGGCAAAGTCAACAAAATTATATTATTTTCTTTTGCAAATTTAATGGATGCTAAAGAAATATGGCTCTCATAGTTGTCCATGATTGGTAAAATGAGAGATTCCTTTGTAGGATTAGTATGTTTGACAAAATGGATCATCCAATGTTCAAATAATTCTGCTGTCATCCATCCAGATGGAGCGGCACACCCCTGGGAGCCTGGATGTGCGTTTTTAACCATATAATTTTTAAAAAATTTCTTAGGGAACACTAAAAACGGCGGAATTGAATTGCCTATAGCGTTTATAGCTTTTTTTATAACAACTCGAGAACGACTGGATCGATTTTACTGATTTTGAAATATTTACAAAGAAAGTTTAAAAGGTGAGAAAATATGTTAAAATTGTTAGGAAATAGTAGAGTAGTAAAGTTCTAAAAACATAAAATAAATTTCACATATAAACAGTTATATAGTCCTTTGTATTGACGTCACGTATAGCCCACGTGTTAGATTATGAGTCACAGTAAAGTTCACATCAAGACTTGTTTCAATATTATTATATATATTTTTGTAAATATTTTTGTAAACCTCTATATCTTAAGGTCTCATGACTAACGATCATGACTTTCATAAATCGTTATTTCTCAAGTAGTTGCTCAAAATTACATTGCAAATAATTTATATGTATGTGTATTTTTCACGATCTACTTTAGTTTGATTACTACATACACCAATAAAAGTCATGCTTTTGTATTGTTCGCAAAACTTAATTATACACGACCCATATAGTTTAAACAACTTTCTAGCATTGATTCAAATCGGACGCACAACTATAAACTCACAACTGGCTTTCACCACAATAATACCTCTAGGAACAACAAAAACTTTTGCTAGGTTGCGGTAGTTAGGGTGTAATTCATTCGTGAATTACATTCTAGGGTAGATCAAACAATAT
Organism: Diabrotica balteata; assembly: GCA_918026665.1. NCBI lineage: Eukaryota > Metazoa > Arthropoda > Insecta > Coleoptera > Chrysomelidae > Diabrotica > Diabrotica balteata. The sequence continues at coordinate 44,380,962 of OU898277.1, forward strand.
CGGATATTTAACAAAGTTATTTACAAAAAAAAGCAATTAAAACTATGAAATAACTATACAGATTAGGATTACCTAAAAAAGTTTTTGGTAATTTGTTTTTAACTGAAGTTTCTTGAAGTATTGATGTTTTCATATATTTAAATATACCACAAAATGAGAAATTGGCTTTGTTTATAAAATCCAGCATATTTCGTCTCGTACAGATACCAGCTGTATTCTAAGAAAAACAGAAGTCACAGAAAGCACATATTTTTTATAATTTTTCTTGATATAATTAGTTCGATGCCACCATAGGCGTATTTACCGTGGGTCCAGTGGCATCCATGCGCCATTTAGAAGTGACGTATTACTTTTTCTACAAAATATAAAAAATAATAGATAAAATTAATTCTCACGAACGGCTATGGCACAAGTCCCACCCAAAATTAATTGTAACCATTCTTACAAGTGTTAACTCATATAAACTATGAGTGAAACTTTTGGGGATCCAAAAAACAGTGATTCGAAGATCCATATATCCTGTGGCTGAAAATTTTAAGTATCCAGAAAAAGTGATTAGTAAACCCACATATCTTCTGACTGAAGAAAATTTTGGAGTTACAAAAACAGTGATTAGTAAAACCTACGGGTGCATATTTTATAGGACCAAAACAGTAGTCAATAAATTAAGACCACATACGCTTTAGCTAAATATTTAGGCAGTTCCAAAAACTGAAATAACTAAATTAAACTTACATCCTATGACAAAGTTAGAGTACCAAAAACAGTGATTAGTAAAATAAATCCACATACTTGGTTGCAAATTCGGAAATTCAAAAAAACGTTTAAAACTAAAATAATCCCTTATATGCTATGACTGCAAAGTTTAGAGGTAATTAGTATACCTACCTAAGTATTTTTCTATATATATGAAGAATCCTGCAGAAATCTGAAGGAGAAGAACTACAAAGCTTACTATGGACTTGGTAGGCTAACTTTTAGAGATCTGCAAGCCACGAAAGATAGGCCTAAGGGTAGTTCAGATTAACCTTCAACACTGACAATTTACTTATCTTATTCTTATAGTATTTTTAATCAATGAACTTTTATTTACCACTCGTTGCGAGCTGTTGCTGACAATTCGCGAGAAAAATTTCAATACCGAGTAAAAAAAAATTTCACTCACTTAGGTAGACTAATTATGTTAGTAGTTAATTGAGTTCTCGATAACTGGAACGGGAACCACTAACACGGTCCGTGCATCCGGGACGTCTGGGGGCAGATGCGGCAATGGGAATGACTGGAAAGTATACGAGGAGCTAATTAAATGGAGAGTGAGCATAATGGAGGGTCAATCACCGACGGTGGAAAGCCTGGAGAGAGTCATTAAAGAAGCGATGGAAGGAAGCAAGATTGGTCGCCAAGATGTCAACAGGATGCCATATTGGTGGAATGCGGACATCGAGGCACTAAGAAATGTATGTATAGCAATGAGAAGAAGGTTAACAAGAGCACGAGGCAGAGCAGGAATCAATCCTGAGGTCATCGAGGAGATCGAGGAAGAGTACCGCGCAAGGAAGAGGGAACTGTACAGGAAAATTCGTACAGAAAAAAGAAGGCACTGGAAAGAGCTGTGTGAAAAACTGGATGAGGACATCTGGGGTCAGGGATACAAGATCGTTATGAAGAAGTTCCATGCGTATCCTCCTTACGAAATGCCTATGGACAAGAAGCTTGAGGTAACAAGAGAGCTCTTTCCGGACGGCAGATGTCATGGTGTATGGAGGGATGAAGGAGCTGAGCGGGCTGTACCTTTTACCATGGATGAACTTGTCGAGGCATTGGGTTCACTCAAGACTCGTAGGTCCCCCGGACTGGATCAGATACCACCTGAGGCGGTGAAGGGTCTAGGACGGGTGGAGCCTGCGTGGCTTCTAGAACATATGAATGCATTGCTCGAAGCACAAACTTTTCCTGAGCCTTGGAGGACATCGAGGTTAATACTGATTCCCAAAGCTAGGGAGAAGTATCGCCCCATCTGTCTTCTTCCATGCATCAGTAAGCTGTATGAAAGGATGCTGCGAGTACGCATAGACGACATGATTGAGAGGTCAGGTGGTTTATCTCGGAGACAATTTGGTTTTTGTAAAGGGAAAAGCACGATTGATGCAATCATGAGTGTACTCGAAGCATTGCGCAACAGAGGGAATGAACATCGCTGGGCGGCCCTGCTGTTGTTTGATGTTAAGAATGCATTCAATACGCTGCAGTGGAACGAGGTAATGAAGGCAATGGAGGAGAGAGAATGTCCTGGTTACCTGATGAATGTTGTGGCGGAGTATCTGTCCGAGAGAAGGATTATGGTGGAAAAGGGCACGATCGTGGACGTGACGGCCGGGGTACCCCAGGGATCTGTCTTGGGCCCGACGCTATGGAATCTGGCATATGACGGGGTTATGCACTGTGAATACGGAGAGGGTACAACCCCCTTCGCATTCGCGGATGACCTCGCTGTACTGGTAGTAGCCCGGGATGAGCCAGATCTCAAATACCGGGTTCGGAACGCAGGTGGCGTCGTAAAGAAATGGATGACGCAGCACGGACTAAAACTTGCGACAGAAAAAACCGAAGCCATCATTCTGAAGGGGACAAGGAACAGGCAAGGTGTTGAATTAAAATGTGCGGGAGTATGTCTAACACCCAAGAAACAAGTAAAGTACCTAGGAGTGACATTACACCAGAATGGAAAATGGGGGGAGCACGTTCGGGAGGTGGTCCGAAAGGCTGCGAATAGTGCGGCTGCGTTGGGGAGAGTGATGCCGAACATTGGAGGACCCAAATCCGAAAGGAGGAGGGTCTTACACGGTGTTGTACAGTCTATCGTCCTCTACGCGGCACCAGTCTGGAGCGAGGCGGTAGAGATAACGGCCTATAGGAGTCTTATGAAACGTGTAGACAGAACAAGTCTGTTGCGAGTGGCATGCGCCTATAGGACTGTGTCTGCGGCAGCCTTATGGACCATCACTGGATGTATTCCGTTGCATGTTTTGGCGGTGGAAAGAAAAGAGCTTTATGAGAGAAGAGGCCCAAACCTTACTATGGCTGAGAGAAGACAGGTAAGGGAAAGGTCAGTTGAAAGATGGCAAGAAGAATGGAACAATACGGAGGATGTGGCACAGTGGACGAAAATGCTGATCCCGAACATAAGAGCTTGGGTGGACTGTGGCCACAGGCGACTGGATTATTTCCTGACGCAGGTGCTCACAGGACACGGGTGTTTTAGGGCCTACCTTTATAGGATCGGAAAGGCTGATACAGATGAATGCCTATATTGTGGATACTCGGACACTGTGACACATACGATGTTAGATTGCAGCAGATGGATAGTGGAAAGGAACAGAATGGATAGAGACAGGTGTGAATTTTGTTCTTCGCCTAGCCATTCACGTCCACATCTGATCATAAGCCTCTTCAAGTCTTCCTTTCCATTGTTTTTTGTTGTACGCTACTTGTAGCCAATTTTTCCCGGCAGTCCTTTTCAGATCATCTGTCCATCTCATAGGAGGCCTGCCTCTGGGTCATTTGTGTTGGTATGGTCTCCAGGTTAAAATTGATCTGTGCCATTTGTTTAGATCGCTCCTAGCTACATGTCCAGCGTATTCCCATTTCAACTTTAATGATTTTTGCACCACATCGGTGACTTTGGTTTTCTGTCTTATCCATGTGTTTGTTTTCTTGTCCTTAAGTGATATACCTAGCATTGCTCTTTCCATCGCGTGTTGAGTGACTCTAAGTATATTCATATTCTTTTTTGTGATTGTCCATGTTTGTGCCGCATAAGTTAATATCGGAATAATGCATGCATCAAAAACTTTAGATCTAAGATGTAATTGAATTTGTTGATTTCTGAGTATATAGTTCAGTTTACCGAATGCTGCCCAAGCTAACTTTCTTCTTCTTTTTATTTCTTCCGTTTGAATTTCCCTATTTAGGATTATTTTTTGTCCTAAGTATATATATTCTTCAACTTTTTCTATAACTTTATCGTTTATTTTATGAATATATGAATTTTGTTACAGTGAGAGAAATGATTGAGAGAATGATTGAAAATAAATTAGGTTGGATTAACATACACAGTTATATCCGTGCAGTGATCAAGAAAAAGGAAGAGGAAGAAAGACAGTTGGACCAACGCAAAGGTAGAGTGAATGATGCTGAAAGGTGAAGTTAGAACAGTGGGTCACACTTTTTGAGTTAGAATGCGTGAGTTTGACTGTGGGGAAGGAGGAAATGCCCTTCTGGGAATGATGCCGAACTAGGAGTGTGGATGTGTATGAATGGAGAATGAATGAATAAAGGTAGTGCTTCGGAAGTGATGCCGGCCTTACAGCGGCCATTCCGCTTCCGGATCGCTGGATGACAGAGGAGGGTCTGGTTTAGCAGGTAGGCGTTCGGCGTAGACTCGGCGACGAGAGGGCATTTTAAAGTACCTCTGGAACTATCGCCGGGAGTACGAAGAACGAATCCTGCACTAAGGTTAGTCAGGCGGCGTCCTGGACTGAGATGTCTTTTGAAGATTCCAGACCCCCCCTCTATAAAGACGAAAAAAAGGTAGACTAATTATAGAAAGGTGTAGTATAACTACTACAAATTGCTCTCTATCTTGAGCTGTTCTTAGTATCGAATATATGTCCATGCCTGTCCAGTCTCTTACATTTTTCAGCCATGAGCATTTTCTTCTTCCTGGACCTCTGTTTCCTTCTACTTTCCCTTCCATTATGAGTCGTAGAAAGTTATATTTTTCTCCTCTGTAAATATGTCCTAGATAACTCGTTTTTCAGTTGTTTACAATATTTAGGAGTTCTCTCTCAGTCCTCATTCTTCTCAGAACCTCGTTGTTGGTCACATGCTCTATCCACGAAATCTTCAGCATCCTTCAAAAACCACACATTTCAAACACTTCTATACGCCTCACACTTGTAATTCCGAGAGTCCATGTTTCCACTCCGTATAGCAATAAGGAATAAATTAATGTTTTTACAAATTGATATCGGATATCTAACGATAAGATAGAGTTTATTGGTAATGTTTAATACATTCATTATTGTTCATACTTACATTGAGTTATTGCATTTAAATTACTTAACTTTGGTTTATCCTTATTTATCCTTGGTTTGTTCTTGATTTTGTAGGTACGGGATAGGTGGATTTAAATTCATTGTCTAAATACCTAGTTTAATTTTTTTTTTTTTTTTTTGGTTTAAGACTCCTTAATGTGGTACCCTTCTTTTGCACCGTAGGGTATTTGGGTTTTAATAACTTCTCGTTAGTTTAATATATATCGCTTAAAATAATTATTGAGAAAATGGTTCTCTTACATGAGGCACAAATCATATTAACAAAACACACCGTTTGTCCAGTAAGGTAACTACGCCACCTAGGAAAGAAATATGAAATACCAACATCTGGCATTTCAATCATAGTTTGTTCTTGAAACGATACGTTTAATTAAACACTAATAATATACATTTAATATAATTCATATTACGATTATTTTTTTTGCAAAATTGACAAAAATATTGGTTACAATAATTTTAAAATAAAATTTAATAAACAAAATAATTGAATTGATATAAGGTTGAATGCTCGAATAAATGAACTTTAATCAAATAAGAGGCAAATATCGAGCACAGTTTTATTAATCAAATCTTGCCCAAGTACTTTCGCTTCTGTAATGTGAGCGTAGCAAGTGAGTGGTGAGTAGGAATAAATAGAATAGAATAGAATAGAAATATGCTTTATTGTCACTGAAAATTATTGAACAATTTTATGGACAAAGCTAAAAAATAAATCAGTCAAATAATACAAAAAGTATAAAACAAAAACAAATATAGTAAAAAACAGAATAACACAATTTTAAATTAGTAAAATTATTGTATAACCTACATAATTTGTACAGACAACAACAAATGAGACAAATTGTAGCCACTGCTTGAGACACCCAAATGTAATTATAAACAATACTAATTTTGTTTCTTTGTTATACATTAAGAAACTCGTCAACTGAATAATATGGTCTTTCTGAGAGATAGATTTTTGTCACCTTACGAAACTTAATGAAGGATGTTGCGGATTTAATTTCTCTTGGAAGGTGATTATAAAGTTTCTTTGCACGATATAGAATAGAATTCTTTACTAGCTGAGTGGACGGGATCGGCAAATAAACGTTACAATCCGAATTTCTAATGGAGTAGCCATGGTCAGGTCTATCGGGAAAAATGTTTAGATGCTTTCGAATCAAACAAACCGTTTCCAAAATAAATAAAGAGGGAAGCGTCAAAATTCCGTGATTTTTGAAGTAGGTCTTGCAATGAGTTGTTTGTTTGAGACCAAATAGATAACGGATTGCTCTTTTTTGCAACTTAAAAATAGTATCAAATTGGGCCGCTGTACTAGAACCCCAAAATGGAAGCCCATATCGAAGATGGGACTCGAACAATGAGAAATATGCCATTTTGGCAGAAGATAAATTTAAATTCTATATACTAAAGGGCTAAGTAGCATGGAAAAGATAATAATTATTCGATATAATTATTATATATTCCAAATTTAATAAGGGAGAATTAATACAGAAAGTATACATTTAGGTTACACAAAGAAATTGACCTAGTTAGTGCATTGTTTGTTAATTGTTTAAACGTAGAAAAAGCACGTCAAACAGAAACTATTGTTGTAAAAATAACAATACTCGTGACCCAAATAACGCCTAGGACTACAACTCAGCGAAAACACGACCTTGGTACTAGAACCGGCGTTGAAAGTACGAGCACAATAAAACAAGAAAAAACGACGGTAGCCAGGCAGTCAGTAATAGCGAGTCAGTCAGTAATAGCGGGCACCGTGACTGGCCGCTCAGGCAGTGATCGCCGACTCCGGGTCGGACGCGATAGCGTCCAGTACGCGATCAGTAATAGGCAGTCGGTATGTCTCCGGGGAGTGCTTAACACCCGACATAGTATCTCGTGTAGTCAGGTTATTGGTGGTAACTCGTAAGTTCGTAACACCGGAGGAGTCCCCTCAACTGACCGAGCTCCAGAGGACCGAAGACGTGTCGTTGTTGAAAGTCTAAATACACATAAGGTAACAGATTTCTATATACTAACCTGAGTAATTATAATAGTACAACTGTCAACTCTTCACTCTCTTGCTTCTCGTCTCCCGACGCGCCGAATGACTTATTAACGATTGTATTTGTAACTTCAGGGTAAATTCAATATATTGTAGACTCTAAATTGGTTTTTAATGTTCCTTTCGTCCGACTCAGATAGAGACTAGGAGAGTACAAGATTCTGCTTATGCATATCTCCGGCTTCAAAAGTAAGCCCATAACCTCTGCTCTTTACAGGACCTGAGACCTAGGAGTCCTTACCCCTATCCCGAAAATCCCTTATCTTCTCGTAAATCCACGAAGACGAACCAGTCAGTCGGACCAGTGGGGCCAGTAAGCCTATCAGCCGCTCGTAGGGTTAGCATCCTTTGAGGATCCATAAAGTATTTCAGTGGTGACAGTGGAGTCGCCTCCTGTATTACATCTGGTGACAGCCAGAAGTGTGAGTATTACACTTCCTAGAGCATCTTTGTGTCTATGCTAGACACAAAGACTAGAAACAAGAAATGCCTAGAGTGGCATTTCGTCAATTGTGGCCTATTCAACAAGAATAAAATGTCAGGATAGGCCACAATTGACGAAATGCCCTTGAAGATACTCTAGGAAGCGAAAGTGCTTGGGCAAGATTTAATTAATAAAACTGTGCTCGATATCTACCTTTTATTCGATCAAAAAAAAATTGAAAGCTTTATGTTGGTTTAGATTTAAACACCTAACGCCATTACTGAAAGAAATCTGAACTACCAACTGACCGATAAAATAAGCTTATCTGACAGATAAAATGTAAAATATTTATTTGCCAAATAAAGTACCGAATAAAAAGATTTGGAAAATAAATTGTTCATTGTAGTTTGTTATTATGTTGTAGGTTATTGCGAAATAACTAAATACAACCTAAATATTGTTGTCAGTATGATGTTTAATCAGTATTAAACGTACGGCAGATTGTAGAAAAATCCAGAGAATTCAACATCACAACCTATTTGTGCTTCATAGATTATAATAAAGCTTTCGATTTGGTCAACTGGAGTAAAATGTGGCAGGTTTTGTCTGAAATGGGAGTCCCTAATCATCTGATACTGCTAATTAAAAGCCTGTACAATGACAATTATGCCAGAGTTAGAATAAATGGGGAACTAACTGACAGTTTCAGGGTCACAAAGGGCGTGAGACAAGGCTGCATACTAAGCCCAATTTTATTTAACATCTATGGTGAATGGATAATGCGGAAAGCTACTGAGGACTGGAACGGTGGCATCACCATTGGCGGGAAGAAGATTTGCAACTTGAGATATGCAGATGATACTACTATCCTCGCTAGTTCTGAAACTGAATTGATTCACCTGCTACAACGGATAGAAGACGTAAGCTTAACGATGGGCCTTAAAATAAACAGGGATAAAACGAGAATCATGATAATTGACAGAGCTAACAACAATCAAAATCATCTGGTTAGGATAAACAATATCGCTGTTGTAGATAAATTTGTGTATCTGACTCATTAATAACCAACAAAGGAGGCTGTACTGAAGAAATAAAGCGGCGGTCAGCAATCGCAAAAAGCGCTATGGCAAAATTAACAAAAATTTGGAAAAGCCATGAAATTACTACCGATACAAAAATGAGACTAGTAAGAAGTCTAGTTTTTCCAGTTTTTACTTATGCATCGGAATGCTGGACCCTTACTGAGAAAGACAAAAGAACATAGATGTATTTGAGATGTACTGCTGGAGACGAATGCTGAGAATACCATGGGTGGCCCGAAGAACAAATGAATCCATACTGGTCCAGCTAAACATAAAGAAAAGACTAAGAACACAAATAACAGAACAGATAATAAGCTATTTTGGACATGTGCTTCGAAGAAATGGTCTTGAAAAACTTACCATCCAGGGAAAAGTAGAAGGCAAAAGAAGTAGAGGTAGATCTCCTACACGATACACGGACCATATTGTTGCTACCATTGGCGCTCCATTGTCAGAATGTGCTAGATTGGCAGAAGATAGAAAAACGTGGAGGAACATTGGAAAAATTACCTAACAGCTTCATGATATCACGATACCTGCATCAGGTAACGACTAAAAAGATGATGTTTAATATTTATAAACTTATAAAATAGAATATAATATTTGAAGCAAAATTGAACATTTTAATTTTTGTAACGATAAAGACTTTTTAAGAATTAGATATATATTTGAGAAAATTTTGTAAATAGTTGTTAATAAAAGATTACAAAAGTAAGTGTATATCTCCTTTTCTTTACTTAGTTTAGGCATTCAAAGTTTTCATAATCTTGATGATTAAAAAATGGATTAATTAACTTTTTTCAAGAGATATTGGTGCTATTGATTAAATAATAAAATAGAATTACAAAATGAAAAATGTGCACACAGTACCTAGTTTGTCAGATTCTTTTAATAACTATAAAATACATTAAATTATATATAAAAAAAGACTCAGAGTAAGTATACAAAATATCCAGAGCATAGTACGACATTTTCAAAACTTTTAATAAATCTTCTATCTTGAAGCCACTATGGAATATTGATTTTAAATTGAGAATTTCGTGATACTTCTTGGATATGTTTCTCTAAGTACCTACCAGATCATCATCATCAGCCGTTTTGAGTCCACTGCTGGACATAGGCCTCCCGTAAATAATTCCAATGCATTTTATCTTGAGCACCCTAAATTCAGTTGTGCTGAATGCGTTTGATGTCATCTGACCACCTTGTTGGAGGACGTCCTCGATTACGATAAGCATCGTGTCTAGGTCTCCATTCCAGAATTTTCTTCGTCCACCTTCCATCTTTTAATCTAGCAATCAATTTCAATGTTATAATCCTTTGAACTGCGTCAGTAACACCAGTTTTTCTCCTAACTATTGTATTTGATACTCTGTCTCTGAGGGATATATTCAGCATTGACCTCCCCATCGCTCTCTGTGCCACTTTTATTTTATTGATTACTTTTCTGGTAAGGGTCAATGTTTCCGCTCCATACGTTAGAACTGGGAGTACACATTGATCAAAGACCTTTCTTTTCAAGCACATGGGAATATCTGATCTAAAGACTTCTCTCAGTTTTTCGTAAGCCGCCCATGCCAATCCTATTCTCCTGTTTAGCTCCATTATTGTTTGATTATCTCTTCCTAATTTAATCTTGTGGCCCAGATGTTTATAGCTATACACCTGTTCAATTTGCATGCCGTTAGTTGAGATGTTTTTCGCCAGTACCTACCAGATAGGTATAAATAATTCCGTATTCTTGATAACAAGTTTAAATGGAGATAATAAAAATGAATTGTTACTTAGAGATTCTGATGATACAGTGAAGCCATTTTTAAGGAGTCTTTTTTAGGAACTTTTATGTATGGAAGAGAAGGTTCTGGTACTATTTTACCCAATTGTTGAAGAATTGGCTGCAAATTAAAGACAGATTGAAGCTTTCTGAAGTCTGAGACAATGATTTCTAACTTGAAGTATAACTATATATTAGTGTTATTGAGAAAACTCAAAAAAATCATTAAAAATGTATTGTTTTTATATTCATTATTAAATTTTTCTCTACATAATTTAATTTATTCCTGTCACCACAAATTGTATAATCAAGAGATATAAAACATTAGTGGGATTTCTTTGACAATTAATTAAATATTGGTGTGTTCGAAATAAATTTTACATTTATCTTACAGAAAATGACAGTGAAAAGAAAGGTACATTTCATTTTATGAATAAATGTCTATCCTCCTGTTGATCACCTGATTGGTGATCGGTAAAAAATATAATACAAAACTCGAACTTTCCCAACAAATTAATTGCCAAACTTGTTTTTATAGGTAGATCGATTTCATAAGACGACTTGACGCAAAAGTTTAGCAATTCTCCAAAAGTGACTTATTTGTTATGGAAGATAGGAGGAACAGAGACAAAATAGAGTGGAATGACTGTAAATGGCAATTGATTGGATCCCCCGTCGCATGGTAACGGGCCAAATCACTAATACATACATATGTGTTAACGTGTTATTTTGTGTTTGCCATAAAGTGATATGCCATTAAAACAGAACCATAGTTTCAATCTTTAATTCAAAGAATTCGATTTTTGCACGATTCCTGACAAGCAATCAGGTCCGTTTAAAAATTTAAAACTGTATTAACGAACTCATTAGTTTTACAGGTTACGAACTTGGCAAACAAACTCAATATAAATATTTAAACCCAAGCATATGTGGTTACGCACATCGCATCGATTAAAAGTTTGTGTGGAAATAAGCTGACAATATTTTATATGGGTTAGTTAGTTCATATAAACGATTTATTTTGTTAATTTCTTTATTAAAATATTAAAAGATAACTTCTTTCTCTTCGTACATCACATGTTTTAATAATTTAGCTTTGAAAAATGTTTCAGTCTTTGTAAAACTTATCCTAGAATTAACCATGTGGTAAAAACTATCTCCTAAAGATGCTACGGTGTATGCTTCATTTTCATTGATCCTAGTTGTACAAAAATTTGTGACGACTACCTAAAATTATAATATAAGAGTTAATAATATATTTAACAGTCTAATTAACTACCAGATACAAACAATATATGCTCAAATTGACATATAAGGATTAAAATCTAGCAAATACTTATATATACAAAAAATAAAAAAGCTAATGTATTCCAAAAAAACTGTACAAATTTGCTATACATTATTTCTTTTAAAATTCGTTGCATGTCTGAATGATATTTTTATGTTGCCAAAGTCCAACCAACTATTTAAAAAATACATAGCTAATATATATTTTTTGGAAAAATCTGAAAAACAAATTAAATTTCGCAAAAAATATTAAACCAATCCGACCCATATTTTGACATTTAAACAAATTTTAATAAATAAAACAACTGTAGCTGAAACAAAGAGTAATTAATTTATAAATGAAAATAAATATTTTCATTTACTAGATTGGCGTAAATCTTATGATACTTATCTGCGGCGAAGTGCTTCTTAAAAACACTCTTCTAGACATACTTCTGATCATAATAACAGTGAATGTATTTCACGATATTTCTGTATAGTTAAATAGAGATGGACTTAGGCTTTTAGCTAAATAGGATATTTGGTAGTACATTCAAATGCTCTAAATACTTACTATAATATTATACTTATCAGCAAGGTTTCTTAATATCCGCATAACGGCACTAACAGTTTTAAACTTTTCTGAAGATTGCAATGATCTTAACGGTATTGTTATGCTGTCAAGGATCAGTAAACGTACCTGAAAAAAAAAGAAAATAATGGACACAATACACAATTGATAACAAGATAGTTTAACTTTAAAATAGTTTCACCATTTATAAAACTTTTTCTACGTCACATTGTTAGTACTTTAAACTATTTAACAGTTTTAAACTTGAAAAATGTAAAGCAAATGTTAATATCCCATACTATTCCTTACTACATATTTGCTGCACTGCATTGCAGTGTTCAAAAATTACTGCTTTTATTGAAAAACAAAAATAATAAAAAGTCCGGTAAAAAAATATAATTATATTTAAATAAATAAAAATTGTCTATAGATACTAACATTATTTCGCTTAATTATTAACTCCGTTTCAAAAAGACAAGCCACCAATTGATCCAAATCGTAAACTCTTGTATAATATATATGACTCAATAAAGTCTCCACATTAAAATTATCTTCATCTTTAGAATACTCTCCAACAAACGAAAGCGCCATTTCTAAAACAGAATTAGGTATATAGATAGATAAAATATAGATAAATGTATATACATATATATACATATATTGAAAGGAGTACGACTGTCTAAATTTAAATACAGAATGTGAGTGAGATTAAAATCTCACTGTAAATGAGGATATCGGTCAAGGAGAAATAAAAAATGAAAAAACTATTTCAATATTTTAATAGAAATCGTTTCGTGCAGTATTTCTGCACTTCTTCAGTTCTAATGATTGTAAAGTCATATATAGATGTCAAACAATGGCAAATGCATATGTTGAGGTGTTACAAAATACATTTAATAAATACAATAAAAGTTACAGTAAAAACCACATTCAGAGTTTTTTTTAATTTATACAAACATTAAAGTCCTGTTAGCGTCACTAGCCTCTCCTACTCAATTCCAACTCTCACCTCCACGCGGTGAACCCTGGTAACCTGAGCAACTCTGTGGAAGATTGTGGTAACCAACCCCAGTGGGAAGCAGAGTCAGGGCAAACGAGAGTGGGAGAAATGGTCCTTCGAAGATTAGGGGGTTGGGCAAAAGGTTAACGACCTCTTCCCTTAAAAAAACTCATTGTTATGAAAGCACAAAGTGGAAAAGCCGGACTGTTTAATTCACGACGACCTAGCAAACGACAATGGAATAACGATTTACGGATATGCACATGGAATGTACGAACCCTTTATGCCCCAGGTGCTCTTAGTAGTAGCGATTCAAGAGATGAGATGGACTGGTTCAGGAATCATCGAGAAAAGAGACTACAATATATACTATAGCGGACATAGCAGCCGACACGAGTTTGGCAGTGGTTTTCTAGTCAGTAAAAAAGCAAAGCAATTAGTCCTTAACTTTAAACCCATAAACAACAGAATATGTTATCTACGTCTTAAAGGAAAATTCTTTAATTATAGCTTACTTAGTGTACACGCACCTACGGAAGAAAAGGAGGATAATGAAAAAGATGAATTCTATGACACCTTAGACAAAGAATATGATCGATGTCCACGTCATGACGTGAAAATCATTGCTGGGGACCTTAATGCAAAAATTGGCAAAGAGCAATTTTTCCAGCCAACTATAGGACGTGAGAGCTTACATGAAGAGTCAAATGATAACGGGTTGAGACTAATAAACTTTGCAAGTACTAAAAACATGATAGTAGGAGGAACAAGATTTCCCCATAAAATGATACACAAAGGAACATGGAAATCCCCTGATAACGAAACCATTAACCAGATAGATCACATCCTGATAGATGCAAGGCACTCTTCCGATCTCATAGACGTCAGAAGCTACCGAGGCCCAAACATTGACAGTGACCACTTTCTTGTAATGGCAAAAATCAGAGGAAGAATATCAAACCTAAAGAAAGATAAACACACGAAACAAGACAGAATTAATGTTGATAATCTGCGCATTGAAACCGTTGCGAGAGAGTATAGGAGACAAATGGACGAGGAAATGGAGAGCCTGGAGGTGGGGGAAAATGTAGAGGAACTGTGGACAAAATGTAAAAACATAATAACTGAGAAAGCAACAAAAATATTGGGGAAAACCAAACCAGTTAAAGAAAACGAATGGTTTGACAAGGAGTGCCAAGAAGCAACAGATAACAAAAACAGGGCATACCTAAAGACAAATCAAGCTGGATGCACAAGAAGAGCAAAGGAAGAATACCGGACACTAAGAAGAGAAGAAAAACGATTACATAGAAGAAAAAAAAGACAATTTGAGCAAAAGCAGTTGGAAAGCACAGAATGGCTAAGAAATCAAAATGAAACTCGAAAGTTCTACAGAAATCTAAACAAAATGCGCAAAGAGTTTAAGCCAAGAATAAGGAGCTGTAAGGATGTAGAAGGAAACATCCTAAATGATACGGCCTCAATCCTAAACAGATGGGTTGAATTTTTCGATGCAAAATTTAATGGCCATCATATCGAAGAAGCAGATAACACCCTAGCAAATCGAAATGATTGGAATCCTTTCAACCCAAACGAAAGACCACCTACCATCGAAAACGTTGCCCAAGCCATTAAAAAGCTTAAAAATAATAAATCACCAGGAGTTGATCAAATTTGCAGTGAGCTCTACAAGAATGGTGGCGATGCCCTACTACAGACACTGCATAAGCTTTTACTTCTTGTTTGGCATAATGAGACCATGCCTTGTGAATGGTCTCAAGGCGTGATATGCCCGTTACATAAAAAAGGTGACCAGCTCCAGTGTGACAACTATAGAGGTATAACCCTGTTAACAACTGCTTACAAAATACTAGCAAATATTCTCTACGAAAGGTTGCAAGTTTACACAGTGGCATAGTTGGTAAATATCAAGTTGGATTCACTCCAGAAAAATCAACAATTGACCAGATTCATTCAATAAGACAGATTCTCGAGAAAACATTAGAATTCAATATTGAAACCCATCACCTATTCGTCGACTTCAAGGCCGCATACGACAGTGTCAAGAGAACAGTGCTATACCAATCAATGCATGAGTTTGGTATACCAGAGAAACTTATCCGACTAACGAGAATGACAATGTCTAACTTAGAAGCCACTGTTAGAATACAGGGAGAGAGTTCTAGATCCTTTGAGATAAAGGATGGACTCAGACAAGGAGATGCTCTGGCTTGCCTCCTATTTAATATTGCCTTAGAAAAGGCAGTCCGAGATACACGAATTAGGGATGGCGGTACTATTTACAATAGATCGATACAAGTCTTAGCATATGCTGATGACATTGACATAGTAGGGCGTAGCAAGCGAGATGTTGAGCAATATCTCCTAGAATTGGAAACAGCGGCGAAACAGGTCGGTCTAGTCATCAACGAAGACAAAACCAAGTACATGTTGGTTACAAAGGATCCGATAGCAAATGAGGAACGAGAAACAGTCTTTGGAAGTCATACCTTTGGACGTGTTGACAACTTCACATACCTTGGGTCGCTATTGACTGCTACCAATAAAACAAGCGAAGAAATCAAAAGACGAATAAATCTTACAAATAGGGCATACTATGGACTCCAAAAGCATTTCCACTCAAGAAACATTCAAAGAAGAACTAAAATTATTATATACAAAACATTGCTGAGGCCGGTCCTCACATATGGAGCAGAAACATGGACTCTAACGCAGAAAGATGAAAGACTTTTGGGAATATTTGAGCGTAAAATACTCCGCAAAATATTTGGAGCTGTAAACGACCAAGGGCAGTGGCGCAGAAGATATAATTTTGAATTGTATCAGCTCTTTGATGAGCCAGATGTCATAACGTTCATTAAAACACAGCGACTTAGATGGGCTGGACACATAATACGAATGCCAGAAAATACCATTGCTAAAAAGCTAACCACAGGAACACCTGTAGGAAAAAGAAGCAAAGGCCGACCGCGAATTAGGTGGTTAGATGGAGTAGAAACCGACTTACGAATATTAAAAATCAGAAGATGGCAACATGTTGCCAAAAACCGAACAGAATGGCGACGAATCTTAGAGCAGGCCAAGATCCACAGAGGATTGTCGAATTAAAAAGTCACAAAAATGTCACAATATGTTAACAAGAACAGTATAATATAATACAATACTTCTATTCTATCACTGATGTACAATATATCAAAACATGAAGCCAGGAGAAAAAGTAACTTGTTTTAATTAGAGCTTAGTGAACAATTTGAAAAAAAAAATTTTTGAAAAAAGCATGGAAAGGTAACTTTATTGTTAGAGACACCAAAGTAATTAAAAAAAGCAACTATTTTTGACAGAAAGGGATCTACTACCCCGAAGAGAAAAACAAAAAATAATATGGCTTTGGAAATCAGTCTTTGTACGAAAAATCAACTAGATGACAAAAATACTCGTTTATGCAGGACAGAATAGAAAAGTCAATTTATTTATAAATCTAATTAAAAAGAAGGTTGGAAATAGAAGGTACCGATGACTATTGTTGGGGAACCTAGAATTAGTGAATATTAAAGAAATATAATGTGATATGAATTTGCTTAACTCACCATGATGTTCCTTTTGGAAAAGATTTTACATCGAATGTGATGTATGAAAATTGCTGAAGTTCTCGTTGAAATGAATATAGGGATTTAATTTAGAAGTATCAAGGTAGAATCAATGGTAGCTACTTTTTTTCCTAGAGGACAAAAACCGAAAAATTTAGGCCATGTTTTGATCGGATTTAGGTGTACCTAAGTTAAATTAAGAAATGTAACATTTAACTAGAAAGATTTTAAGGATTATTCAACAGCAAGGAGTGATAAATGATGCTGAGATTATCGATGTCAGTACGTCTGTTCATGGAGTTTTTTTCTCTTAATATGTGACACATTTCCAGGAAGGATCTCTTATAGAAATTATTCTCAGTTCCTAGAGATTTAATATTCTCAAAGTCGATTTGGTGGTTAAGAGAGATAGAGTGGGTACTGAGAGCACAAGAGTTCTTGTTGCATCTGATATCACTTTTATGGGATATAACACGCCTTTGAGGGTTCTTTTCGTTTGGCCAATATACTTCAAATGACAGTCTTTGCATGGAATGTTATATACTACATTTGATTTCTCCCAAATATCTAAAGGTGTTTTGGTACATGAAAAGAGATTTCAACTGTTTTACAATTTTTGAAGCCGATTTTACGATTTTTGAATTAGTAGATAGGGGTTTAAACAATTTAGTAAGTTTCTCTGTAACCTGTGGAAAATAAGGTAATGAGATATATCTAGGAGAAGACTCAGATGTGGATACCTCATCAAGGTGGAGTTCATTGTTGTCAAGTATGTTATTATGCAAATCTCCCACATTGGTATAAGTTGGGTCAAGTAAGGACCTTGCAGCAGAAAAAAGATATCTACTAGTAAGAAAAGTTGGATAAGAATTCTCAATTCTTCTTTTTGAATTCAATATATCCCCATGCTAAATTTATCAACCAATGTCCCAAAGCTTGCTGCTATGTCCTTTAAAACATGTGAATGCCTGTTTTCACAGTGAACATACTTGAACCTAGAATTCTTCATTTCTATATTTGTTCCAAAACTAAATATCCCCTTGGGTCAACTACCAAAAGTTATATCCAACTTCTGGGCATCCTCACTACCCTTCCAGGCCTAGTTTAGTTACAACATGTGAGCTAGTTTCTGTATGGATGACACACCAGTGGTGTTATGATCATGTCCCATTTTAGCCACCTTAATGAAATGGTGGAATCTGTCAGCATTAACATTAGCTTTTATATCCAGGAATCCACTGAATGTAAGTGATGATACGCATGTTAGTTCAGAAGAACATATACAGAAGATGAGAACTAGAAAAATATCATTGATCAAACTGAATTTTCTGTTTTTTGAGTTTTCATTTGAGTAACATATTTGCCATATCTACCTGAGTTACTTTTTGAGATGCATGGACAGAAAAATCTTGTTTATAATAAAATTGTGGTTATATCCATATATCACTGAAATAACAATTATATTGTTTCAAAAATTTACTTTTGATCCATTCTTCTTTGGATGTCTGGCCAATTAGTTTTCTTATTAATTACATATTCTAAGAATGTTTTACATGCAGACAAAAACATTGGTAAATAATATGTGAAATAAAAAAACATGCACACCTCTTAACTTCTCTATGGAGAAATTTCCATTTGTACTTATATAGAAAGCCTCGCTTTCAAATCCTCCTTGTTTTTTTGGTAACTGTATGGATAAACATAATTGCAAACTAAAATAATAAGAAAAATATATAGTTGGACAAATGTTAACAAAGAATAATTATTAAAGAACAAAACTTAAACAACTGTAGGGTTATGGCATCCCATAAAAGTACTTGTGGTTTAAAACAGGAATTTCCAACAAGACATAAATTAGCTGTCTTTATGACATGATATAACTAAATTTATTCCACTTGTTTATTAATAACAGAATATAACCTCTATAACCTTAGTCTCAAATTTTTTACATATAGCAAGTACTTAGAAGTATGTGATCCTAATCAATTAAAATCATACAAGATCCTAAGCTTGTTAAAGGAAATGTGGCCAAAAAAGCTACTGTAATAGTAACCTCAAAATTCATCAAGAACTAACAAGCATAGAGGTGTGTAATAAATCTCGTAAATCACACTAAATCTATAGATTATATTATGCTAACACATATTTAATAATCTACAGATTACATTTTTGTAGTTGAAATACATATCTATATTTTTTAAATAATTGCACACAACATTAAACTTACCAAATCGGAGTAGTACATGAAAAATGACCTGTAAATTCTACAATTCTTTGAGGTATTAAAACATTCTTTAGAATTCTGTCCAAATTTTCAATATAACTGAAAAGATAGCCACTTAGAAGCTCTTCCTTATATAACATTAAAGAACTTTTTATACTAAATGTGTTACTTGTATCGACTCCAGTATGTTTTTCAAATCGGTTTAGTATATTTTTATTTTGAAGTTCATCTATAAAACTTAAATCCATTTTATAAAACAAAATTAAAAAAGATGTAAACACAACATATAGTTATTTGTTACATATAGCATAATATTTTATATAGTACGGCTGCTAATAAATTTTAAATCCACAAAAGTGAAAGAGACTTTAAAAGCTTTAAAAAACTTTAAAAGCTTTTATTAATTTATTAGACTTTTTTATCATAATATGGTTTTGTCTATGATCATAATCATGTTTTAAAAACAAAACACAAAACCACTATACAAATTAATGTCAAAATCATATGCAAATTCAAATATGACACAAAACACTTAATAAAAGTACTATTTAAACAATGAAAATGCTATAAAACTTCAATCAGATGATTGGCCTTGTGTATAGTTTGTGAAGAGACATATTTTGTTCCCTATTGCTGAATAACACTCTAAGTATGGCTCAGTTTTCAAAGAAAACGACGTAAAAATAAAAGAACGTCACGTCATAAAGAGGAAAAACACAAAACACATACGTAACCTCGTCTTATTGGGTTGCCAACCATGCAAGAAAATAAAAGATAATTTTGTATATTTTAAATAAATAATCTGAAATTTGATGAACATATGAATTACTCGGGATGGATATTGGAATTGTAATATTTGTAGGATCTGCTTTTGCAGTCTCCATTCTTCTATTTGTAAGTTTGTTCTTTACTATATGTACATTATTGATAAGAAATATTGTTTTATTGCAGATTTGTATTTTGATGGTAGCTACATCAAGTACCTATCCAATAGTAATTAGAAATAAGAATGAGAAATATTTTATTGATGGAGTAACAGGAAAACAAGTACCATTTCCTTCAATTAATGAAAAATCTTCAATTCACTTGAGTGTAATAGTACCTGCTTATAATGAGGAAGAAAGGCGTAAGAAAATTTAATTTATATATAACAGACTGGTATTTTATACTAATATGTATGAAGGAAGAGAATAATAGAGAAAGAAATTCTAAATTAGTTTGATTCTACAAATATTTTAGGCTTGCTTATATTTTTCATGAAAGATACTTGATGGATTTGTTAGAATTGTACAACTTTGACATATGTTTAAACCAAAAAGCTCTCCTGGAAAAAATGTCTTCATCATCTGTTACATAATGTGAAACCCAATAAATGAACTAATACCTTTTTTTAACACAAACTGGGGAGCATACTCAACCACAGCATTAATATTGTACAGAGCACTAATATCAGAGAATACAGACATATATATGTGTCTATATTATTTGCTGATGTGTTCGGTATCAGTTTATGGCTGCATCTTATATTAGATTTTTGGATATTTAAAAACTATACCTACCAATTTTATAGAAATAAAAGCAGACAAGCCTCCATTGCATCTTAGATGACAGATAGTCTTTGTGTAATGTTTTTATGTGAAAACTCATAATATGAGTTTTCACATAAAAACACAAAGTTTTGCACATGAGTTTTGCACACAAAAAAAAACTGCAAAATACAGGAGCTTAACTCAAAAATAAATAGTTCCTTTGAGCAAAAAAAATCATCTAAATAGGATATCAATGACTAATTCAAATTAATAACACATTTTACAGTAATGACATCCTTCTGTGGTATCATTATAAACTATTAGAATTACATATTCGTAAGTTAATAAAGATGGTCCCAGTCAGATTGTATTTATCCAAAAAATACAAATTTGATGAGACTATTGGATGTGCTTTTTACCATTCAAATGAAGATATATCCAGAAATTTAAACTTCCAAATCAAGTCTCAATAGGAGTGATTTAACTGATGTAACTCTTATCTAAGTAGTACTTTTTTACTTATACATATTCGTAGGTTGATATACTTAAACCTGAATCTTTGTCTGTACAACAAACATTAATGTACTTGTATTTCTTTTACAGTTCCTCTTATGTTAGATGAGTGTGTTGAGTTCTTAGAAAATAGATGTAAAGATTTACCAAATTATAAATATGAAATTATAGTAGTAAGTGATGGCAGTAGAGATAAGACTGTTGAAGTAGCTCAGAGATATGCAAAAAAACTAGGAGTTGAGAAGCTGAGAGTGTTAAACCTTGAACAAAATAGAGGAAAGGGTGGAGCTGTAAGATTGGTTAGTACTTTTAAAGTTTTCATTAAACATCACCTTGTTTTGCTGTATAACCTATTGTAGTATTTATATTAAATCTAATTTATTGTCTTTATTTATTATCAAAGGTTCTACACTTATAACACTTACAAATTTATAAAGTCTTTATTTACTAATTTATTTCATAATATTATTATTTATATTTATTATTTATTTATTTATTATTTATTTCTGCATAAAATTATAATATATTTTCGGACTCAAACTAACTCGATATTTAAAACTAGAACTCTTTACATAAAATGTCCCATATATATATATATATATATATATATATATATATATATATATATATATATATATATATATATATATATATATATATATATATATATACTAATAAATATGTTTACAGTTTTGAGTTGTATTTATCATAACACTATGTTCTAATCAAACCACTTTATCTATCGATATGTATTTTTAATATTTCTACAAAGACTGAAGATGCTCATTATGTAATTAAATGTAAATACTTTCACATATTGGCTGTCGCCAAAATAGTCTTTATATAAATATATATTTGCAGAATTTTTTCTAAAATCAGTCTTGAGTTTGTAGTGGTTCTTTGTCAGTATATTGCCACTTTGCAAGCTTTATACTTTTTCTTATGAGATGTA
Organism: Diabrotica balteata; assembly: GCA_918026665.1. Taxonomy (NCBI): domain Eukaryota; kingdom Metazoa; phylum Arthropoda; class Insecta; order Coleoptera; family Chrysomelidae; genus Diabrotica; species Diabrotica balteata. The sequence continues at coordinate 44,403,072 of OU898277.1, forward strand.
CACCTCTGAGTATGACTTTATGATTGATCCTCTGTGTTTTATTGTTTCAACAGAGGAGAGAATCTCACCCATGTGGAGCTAAAACTCCCTTCTAAGTAAAGATTTCCTTTCCACTATTTTTCTGATAGTAGGCTACAGGGTATGTCAGAGTCATGCAGGGGTATGCAATTAATTGTACTTTCTTTATCATCTGAGGATATCTGGGGGATTTTTTTCTCAATTTGGTTCTACCAATCTGTTAAACCATAAGTGACTATGGACCAGAGTACTGTAGTATAAAGCAAAATATTTATCATGAAGAAGGTATTCCTGGATCTTCTTCAAAATTAATTACACATCTATAAAAAATTTAAAAAAATGGAAACATTTGTTTCTATTATTTTTTCTTGAATTTGGTTAACCTGTTGTTTCCTTACAGAATTTTGAGCTTGATAACTATTGAGAGAATTTTTTTTTTAGGGAATGCAAAGTGCAAGAGGTTCTTTACTATTATTTGCAGATGCAGATGGAGCCACCACTTTTGCAGATATAACAAAGGTTGAAGATGGACTTTTTAGTTTGGTTAATTGTAAGTAAAAAATATCTGATGTGATCAAAACCTACATAATTTACATTATCGTCATTCTTTCTTTACAACCATGGGTGGGTCCTAGCCTCCTCAAGAATTTCTTTCCAGTCATCCCTATCTATCGCCTTCCTCTGCCAACCATGCATTTCCATATTGGTAGTAATTTCGGAGCATAAAGGTGAGAGATCCGAAGAAGAATCAGATCCTGTTAAAAGATCATCTACATAGAAATCCGAAGATATTTGATGCTTCAGGAAACTCTGTGCAGATTCTATTGAAAGTTGTAGAAGACATCTAGTAGAAAGAAATGAAGCAGCTGAAGTACCATATGTAACTATATTTAGCTGATATTTATATAAATCTTCTGGTTGATCTAATCGCCACAAGATCTGTTGAAGGTTTGGCTGTTCAGGAGCAATGAGAACTTGTCAGTACATTTTGACTATGTCCGCAAAAACTGCAAATGAATGTTGCCTGAAGCGAAGAAGTATTGAAAATAAGTCAGTTTGTACATTAGGGCCAACCATTTGAAGATTATTTAACGATAATCTTGATATCTTCTTTTAGAACTGCATGGAGTGGATAAAAGTAAGATATACTTAAAGAAGAAATTAAAGGAGATTTTGACATGTGACCTAAATCTATATACTCTTGAATGAAATTTGTATAAGCTGATTTAAGAGAGGAATTGTTTTGAAACCTTCTTTCTATGCTATTAAACCATTTAGAAGCAGATTGAATGGAGTCACCTAATTTGTTCGGAGATTCTTTAAGAGGAATAGAAACTATGAATCTGCCATTGGAACTTCTTTTGAATGTTGAGATGAATTGCTGTTCACACAGCTGTTCTTCCTCTGACAATATAGGCCTTGAAAGGGGTAGAACTTGTCAGTACATTTTGGCTATATCCGCAGAAACTACAAATAAATGTTGCCTGAAGTGAAGAAGTATTGGAAATTTCTATGTAGATGATCTTCTAACAGGATCTGATTCTTCTTCGGCTCTCACATTTATGCTCCGAAATTACTACCACATATTTCTCATGTCTATCATTTATGTTATCATGGTACCTTGTTCTGGGTCTTCCTCTACTTCTACATAATTTACACCCAGGCGTAAAATAGCTTTAGTATTTTAAGCATGGCATCTGTTTTAAGCACAGAAAATACATAGCACTTTATAAAGAACAAATTCTCAACAAATTATATTTTCATATATGATCCAAATAGAAATGTTAAATCATAAAAATGGCTTAGCTATTTATCTAAGTGTTATTTACAGAAATGTAGTAGAATTACTGGATTAACGAAGTTATGAAACTATTTCCTTGTAGCATGTTTAGATTAAATATGGTTTTGTATGGCATTAGACCCAGAGGCTCTAGATGTAGATGTATATCCTGGCTGCTCAGTCTTAGGAAATGAACTGGTCTAGCAGCAATTGATCTATTTCGAGCTGCTGTGAATAGAATAAGATGGGTCAATGCTGCCAACATGATGGGTCGCCAACATCACCAGAAGATAGGCACCTTTGGGAAGAAGAAACTGAGTGGACCCAAAAGACTTCTTCACAACTACACCTTCAAGCCTTGAATAGATAGCTCAACTTGATCTCAAGATATAACATTTCATTTGCTTGTATTACCTTGTATTTTATCTTATGTGTTCGTTTTTATACAAGCTTATGTTTGTATTTTAAATTCTGTACCTAAGTTTTATAACTACCATTGTATTTTTTCCATATATCAAGCCATACACTAAATAAACTGGATTGTTGCCAACATGCTTCATATTTTCATAATTATGTAATAGCATGTTTGTAACCTTTTGTTTTTTCTTTAAGGCGATTATCAAAAAGACCCTTCAAAAGTAGAAGAAAAACTGGCAATCTCAATGGGTTCCAGAGCTCACCTTGAAGAAGAAGCAGTTGCTTCTAGGAGCTTCTTCAGGACAATCCTGATGCATGGTTTTCACTTTCTTGTGTGGCTGTTTGCTGTGAGGGGTTTGAGAGATACTCAATGCGGTTTTAAGTTGCTTACTAGAGAAGCCGCAAGAATTTGTTTTGAAAGTTTACATGTTGAAAGATGGTAAGATATATTTTGCTGTTTTCTTGTTTCCTCTGTAGCTTAGATCTGTAGAAATAATATAATGATAAAAAATAATGATAAGTAAAAAGTAATTTTATTGGGAAGAAGTAAAGACTTTGCAAATAACCCTAAGAAGGTTTGTGAAGATTGAATTAAACTTCAAGAGTATTTTACTATCTGGATGCGAAGCATTACAGCTAAAAAATCTCTAGAACCTCGCTTATTATCCGTATAAACTGACTTCTAGCGTCGATTTAAAGGAAAATCAAGACTTGAAAAAAACCACCAAATACGATAAAATATGGAAGTTCTAACAACTATGATTGAAGAACGCAGACAACTTATTTAGTATGGCCATGTCCAAATAATGAATGATATTCTACTTTCTAAGCAAATAATATATTCACAGGTTCTCTCGCGAGAACCTGGTACTCCTAGAGAGCGCGTCCCCAGGTGGCGGATTGTGGAATGCCCGACCCGGTTTACCGGTGGGTAGGAGGGAAATAAAATGCCTTTCGTGGACCAACAGGTAATTCACCGAATGATTGCAGGTATAAGCAATCCCACACTTGCTGACCAACGGCTTCAGGCGGACGAGTTGGTAGGTGATAGGGCACTCTTTTGTCCTGGAGCTGGGAAACCGGATTAAAGGCGGAAGAATCAGTGGTTTCGTCAACGGCATAAAAGTATAGAAGGCAACGAGAAACCACTATATTAAAGATCCCTATGGATATCTCTAGTATAATCATAATGACTGTACAAAACAACACAAACTCGCTTACTGATCATGGACATCTGAGACCAAGATCCGACAAGAAAGGTGATTCCCATGACCACAGGGCCTCCCGGGTCGTTAATAAGAACCTATAAGAAAAATCCACACGAATTGTCTGAAGAGAGTATCCACTTGGAACGTTAGGACTATGGCTCAATCAGGAAAAATCCAATGCGCAATCAAAGAAATGGAAAATAGCAATAATGGGCACAAGCGAAATGAGGTGGCCTGACTCAAGATATTGTGACATAGAGGAATACAGAGTATACTATTCAGGATCAGAAAATGGTAAATATGAAAATGGAGCCGAAGTAAGTGAAAGATTTGAACTACAAGTAAACATATCAAAAATTTATGGTCATCGGCAAAAATAAAATTAGAGACATCAAACTGCTTATCAAGAATACACGAGTGGACCGAGTAAAACAGTTTACCTATTTTGGAACAATAGTAAACGAACAATGTGATCACTCACAAGAAGTAAAATGTAGAATAGAGAAGGCATTCAACAACATGGCCAAACTCTTTAAAAGCCACGACCTTAATCTGGAGATAAAAGTAAAGCTTCTACGATATTATATCTTTTCGATATTATACTGCGGAGTTGAATCCTGGACATCACTGAAGAGATGGAGAAAAAACTTGAAGCCTTCGAGATGTGGCTATACAGAAGAATCCTAAAGATATCATGGACGGACAAGATAACCACCGAGACTGTACTACGAAGAATGGGTAAAGAAAGAGAAGTGATGTATACGATTAAAAGGAGAAAGTCAGAATATCTCGGACACATAATGAGAAACAGTACTAAATACAGATTACTGAAAATAATCCTTCAAGGCAAAGTATTCGGAAAGCGAGGAATTGGGAGAAGAAGAATATCATGGTTAAAAAACCTGAGGAAATGGTTCTCCACAACAACTAATCTATTTAAAGCATCAGTTAATAAAATAATTATAGCCAGAATGATCGCCAATATTCGAACAGAATAAGCACCAAAGGAAGAAGAAGCAAATAATAAAGTGGGTATCAATTGAACGAAGGAAGAGAGGAAGAAAAAATAGACATCATTAAAAGTTGTTCAAAGTGCAATGTCGGAGAGGAATCTTCAGGCGATAGTTTGGAACGATAGGCGAGAATGAAACGGAGCGTAGACGTATGAAAACCCATTGAAATAAAAAGAAAAAGGTATGGATATAATAAATTAAAATAGTATGTTTTATTGTAAGGCTAAATTATGGAAGACATGCCATATTCGGTTTAGTTAGAGGATGCTGTGTCAGGCAAGGAAATAAAAAACATCAGTAGTAGATATTCAGTATCTTCACTGCACGTGCTTTTGTATTTTACGTGGGAACATTTGTTCGTTTGGAAAATGTTCCAGAATTTTAATTTGAGTTCATTGTGGTAGTGTTTATGAATTTTGACGAATAATATACTGTTTTTCTTTTGTTTAGCAGTATTATAAAAAAATTTATTTTGTTGCGATAACAGAGAATGTTAGCAAATGAATGTTACAGAACGATTTCGTAAAATATTTCATTTTTAGGGCGTTTGACGTTGAGATGTTGTATATTGCACAAACTTTGAAAATTCCTATTGCCGAAGTGGCTGTGAGATGGACTGAAATCGACGGATCCAAAGTTACCCCGGTATGGAGTTGGATCCAAATGGGAATGGATTTAGGACTGATTTGGTTAAGATACACCATCGGAGCATGGAAGATAAAATCAGAGAAAAGCGATTAAAGATGGTTGAAGTGCATTTAACTAGATGTAATAGCTTTTTATTTAATTTTAGATAATAAATTTATATCTTTATTTTACGCTTTTTATTTGTTTTTGATCTAAAGTTCTACTAAAATATTTTCTTGACACTATACTAAATTCATTTAATAGAAAAGTAGCCGTCAATAAATACATACACAGAACACGTGAAACCTGATGTTTATATAATCGTACAGGGTTGTATTAAGATTCTAGCAGTCTATAACATCTGAATTTGAAATGAATTAATTTATAATTTTTAGGATTACTGTTAAAATAATAGTAATCAATGATTAATCTTCCAAAGAAGTATACTTAAATATTAGTTTTTGAAAACTGTCATTCACACATCATTAGTTAATTGTGGTATTAATCAAAAGGCAAAAAATAGAAAGTTGTTTTTATACATTTTACGCTTTAAGACCAATATTTGGAAATAAGTAATAATATTATCATTAATGATATAAAAAGAGACCTCTTCTTGTGAAAAGTTAGGGAAAATACTTATATTATTGGGTAGATAGACATTAACATTCATTAACATTAATAAATAAAATTTATTTAGTCGACGTTTCGATTTCGATTTAACATTTATTTGTGTCAGCAGAAACGAATGTATATTTAGAAGGATTGTGACGTCACTATTTTTGACTTTGATGCCAGTTATGTCGAAGATGGTTCGAGATATCAAAATGCCGTTTTCAGATTTTAATTCAGGAGACAAAACTATATATGAATCCATCGATAGATCGTCCCCAAGTATTGCATAGGCAACAATGCACAAACGAACATACTTTGCGGATGTAAAACGAAAGATTTTCTTTGAAAATTATGAAAAAAACTTTTTACTATTACATATAAGTAATATCGAATTACGAAAAATAAGTACTGGAAAACTACATAGGTACAATGAGTAAAATGGGTTACAGTTTTTCATTTTTAAAATATTCCATTTTGTTTATGTAATTTCGAATAATTTAGTATCTTTTATTTATCATTGCTACTCATTTCCACCTCAAAAGATCCACCTTCAACCGGATGGGGGCCTTCTTCAAGAGCCACAACCTCTCTCTTGGTATAAAAGTAAGAATACTGCGATGCTAGGTCTCCTCTCTTCATTTTTATGGTGTTGAATCGTGGACCTTGAACGAAGATATGTGCAGAAAATTGAAAGCTTGAGATGTGACTATATCGGAGAATACTTAAAATCCCATGGACTGACCGAGTCACCAATGAGGAGATCCTCAGAAGAATGAAGAAGAACCGAGAGGTACTGACTACCATCAAATCTCGAAAGTTACAGTACTTTTTATACATTATGCGAAATGAATCCAGATATGCCCTTCTAATGGCGAATTATTGAACCTGGTCGCCTGGTGTGCAAGAATGATGACAAAAACTCAGACAACGAAGGGGATTAAAACACTGACAAAAATTCGGTCGTGATGAGCCATTCCGAAGCATTGAAGTAGTTCAAGGCTCTGCTGTGCTACGTTCAAAGTCAAGAAGCTACTTGTACAAGTGACGCGATGCTCTTAAAAAGGATGAGAGACATGGCTTCAAAAAAACGTGTTCGATGTGTTAAACATCGAAAAAAAAACAGCAGAAAATAACCATTATATAAATTTCAGGCCGTTTACAGCTAAATATTTTTAAATGGTCTTGATATCCGTATTTTTTCATATCTGGATCGGTCGGTCGCCACATTGATCCGGATGTGGCAGGTTATACTGTATATAGTTTAAAAACTGTGGAAGATGGAAAATCACATATTATGCACTATGATGTCTTTTTGTTGTTTTTGTCACAGGTTCTTACAAGGTAAATACCTTTAGACCCTTTATTTACATACATATACGGTGTGGAAACCACTTATGGAATAAAATTGTTTGTGTCCTTATAGAAAATAATAAAAAACTCTGGAACACGTTAACTTTTAAATTTAAATGTGCGCTTTTTAAACATAAATTTCAATGTACACGGTGATCCACGCAAGTCTGGCATAGTCCATAATCCTTATTTTTAATGAAACACCCTGTATATTTTTATGTTTTGAGAATCCTCATTTGATGCGTGAGACACACACTCAGTATCCTCAAAAGTTGAATGTTTGGTCAGATATTATAGGACATCATAGTATTGGTCCTATATTTGTAGATGGTAATTTGACAGCGGAAAAATATTTAAGCATGCTAAGAGACGATGTTCTTCCTCAGTTGGCTAACCTATATTCCAATCAATAGATCCGACTCTACCGCATGAAACAGTCTGGTTCCAGCAGGACGGTGCAACACCCCCGGACGAAGGGGGTACTATTGAGTGGCCATCTAGGTCGCCAGATCTTACGCCTTTGGATTTTTTTTCTGTGGGGTTATCTCAAGAACAAAGTATATTCAACACAACCAATTAGCATTGAAGGCCTCAAAGAAAGGATAACTACAGAAATACGGAATATTTCACCTCAAACTTTAAACAGTTAAGGTTGACCAAGAGTGTCCCAGAGTTTTATTATTATTAGTTTCTATAATATAGGACACAAACAATTTTATTCCATAAGTGGTTTCCACACTGTATAATGATCAACATATCACCTCACTACAATCATAGTGTCATAAGGAAAAGATAAAGACAGACAGTACCCTGGATGTAAGCGGAAAACTTCTTATTGGCGATATCTATATTATTGTTTTTTAACAAAACAAACTCTTTGCTGAGCCTGAGAATGAGGCAAATATTGTAAGCCTCAAAACCGATCGCTTCTGTAACACTTTGAAAGTAAATATTAGATTGTGAGTATTGACCTTTTTAATATCTGTTCATTATGGACTACACTTGCAACCCTTTTATCATCATAATAGATAATTATTATAATAGAGTCAAAATAATATCAAATTTACTTACTTAAGTTGATAGAAAACAGCAAACACCTTAAAAATGTTCACAGTTCTAAGTTTATTTAAATAACACTATAATTATAAACCAACACTATAATTATACCAACTATTACATAGAGCTATTAAAAGTAAAAATTATATTTATATAATTAAATTCAAGAGACATAAATGTGATTCGTAAGGATTGCTGAATCCATATCTGTTTAAAACTGCAAATTAAGCGTTTTTGTTTAGAGGTGTAGATTGTCGTTACTTGTGAGTTTCTACTTGTTACTTTTGATACGCTTTTGTATATAATCAGTTACAATATAAGTGATTTTGTAACAAGTAGATACCTCTTCAGCATCTCTAGAGATTGTGAATGAATTTTTTTTATTGAGTTAATGCCTCGACAACTATGATCATTGGCATGGTACAGTCAGGTACCTAGTGTAGTGTGTGTGTGTGTAGAGTAATTGTCTTGATACTTAGCAAAGTCGACGTCATTGTCTTTGCTAAGAGACGCTAATTGTATCCGAACGTCTGCGGTCCCTCCGGTGAGTACCGATCGCACATGGATATGTGGATGGACATGGATATAGAAATTATTTTCATTCATTAATTTTTAATGAACAAAAATTTCTCTACCCAGACGGGATTCGAACTCACGACCTTTAGGTTTAAAGGTAGGCGCTCTTACCACTGAGCCACAGAGGGGGTTATGAATGAATTGATCACGTTTAATAGTGTTTATTTTCTACTTTTCTGTTAGGCGAATATAATATAGCATTGAATATATTTTGTGGAATCTTACAAAATACTACAAAAATATATTGACTGGTCTATAGAGAGTGAACATGTACGTATCGCTCTGTAGTGTCGATTTTTTCAATTTAGTTACTGTAAATACCAGTTTTCTTCTTCTTATTTTTATGTATACATGACTGATCCGTTATGTCCGTTTTTCAAATATGCCTGCAGTAAGTTTTTGTTCCATCGTTTTCGTGGTCTTCTATGTAGCGCACCCAGGGGGCGGGTTATGGGGTTAACCCCCCCCCACCCAGGACATATAAAGTAAAAAATATAAAGAATAGTAGGACAAACTTGTCTTTCACACACAATACAAAAAATCCAAAACGCTAATTGAATAATTAAATTACCACTTTATATATGTAGAACACAATAATTATTGTGTAGATACACAATAATTAATAATATTTTTCATTATATTTAGATATAGATACTTAATATTAGACTTAATGAAAAAGTAGACAGACTGAGTCTGTTGCAAGTAGCATGCACCTACAGGACTGTATCTGTGGAAGAACAAGGAATATGTTACCCAATGGACCCAAATATCTCGAGTCTAAGGACTGGATAGATTGCCTGTTTTAGGGCGTATCTTCATAGGTTCAGAAAGACAGATACAGATAAATGCCTATACTGCGAATATTCCGACATTGTTACTCACACAATGTTGGAGTTTAATAGATGTACAGTGGAGAGAAACAGAATGTATAAAGAAATAGGTATGAACAATGTGACTGTAAAAGGGATGATCGTGAAGATAACGGGAAGTACGGAGGGATGAAATAGTGTTCACAATTACATCCGAGCAGTCATTAAAAAGAAAGAAGAAGAGAAACACCAACCGGCCAATGACAGAGATAAGATCTAATTACTATTTTAATGGGAATAAGCCGCAATTGAAGGTTAAAATAAGTTTATTGACGTTTGAATTTTTGATCTTTGATCTAGCACTGATAACTTGTTTATACTCCAACAATTAATAGAAAAAAGAATAGCGGTTGATACCGAAGTACATCTAGCCTTCATCGACCTAGAAAAGGCGTATGATACAGTTCCAAGACTTAAATTGTGGCAAGATTTACAAGAACTCGACATTAGTCCATACCTTTTAGGAATAATCACAGAAGTATACAGGGATAACACTACTTACCTAAAAATCGGTAAATAGACTATCAGAGCCAATAAAAGTAACTAAAGGACTAAAACAAGGATGCAGTATGTCACCCTTACTGTTAAGTTTATATATTGAGGCAGCCCTCCAAATTTGAAAAACCAGATTGAGTTGCTGAGAAGTATACAGGGATAACACTACTTACCTAAAAATCGGTAATAGACTGTCAGAGCCAATACAAGTAACTAAAGGGCTAAAACAAGGATGCAGTATGTCAGCCATACTCTTAAGTTTATATATTGAGGCAGTCCTCCAAATGCGCCGCCATGTTACCTAACTCATTGGTAACTTTAACATCATAATATTTTATACCATATAATGTAAACTAAATTTAAACAAACCATTTTTAACTGATTTTTACCCACATATTTAGTGGCTCAATACATGTGTACCTAGACACTGATAATGGAATATGGATTCCGAAAACGTTTTGTGATATAGCCCGATTGGGTTTTTAAATTATATACCTTTTCCGCAAATTTTATATACCAATTCCGAAAATTTCTTGAAGAAAAAGTCAGGACTTCCTTACTGTAAGGAAATGTCATTTCCTTACTGTAAGGAAATGATATTTCCGTACAGTTGTTAGTGTTCTACATAAATGATAGAAAACACATTGCTTATAAGGAATTAATTTATATTTTGAAAACATCAAGTCATTGCTGAATACATTTTTAAGATCAATTTGTTATATTTACAGTAATTTGACAGTTAGTACAATTATTGAACATTGGAGGAACACTCTTAGAACTATGAGAAACATTTTGGACAACATGCAGGGTGGAAGTGTCATTTTGTTGAATATTTTGTACTGTGAAAATTTTATTTGCCACCTCAACCTTATTGTTAAGCGATTCTTCGATATATCCTTCAGCAACGTTTGATGACTTCCATCCGCCATGCCTCTTTAAACTAGTTATGTCGGCACCAGAGTCAACCAATATTGTTGCAGAAGACCGACGAAAGCAGTGACCAGTATATTCTGTCGGATTTACCAAGTTCAAATAAGTAGCAATTATTTTGGGCATTTTTCTAAATTGATGAATTCCTACCACTTGTCTACAACCCTTTCCGCTTTGATATTTAAAGAAAAATCGGTCACTGTTCATATTTTCTGGTCTTAACGAAACATACTTTCGATAAACATTCAAGTAGATCTGATTAATTACAAATGATCTTGGTTTGTTGGTTTTCGAATCAGGTATGCTGATTAAAAGCTTAGATTCTAAGTCTTCTATATCGTGTACAGTCATTCGGACTAACTCATCCATTCTACAGGCCCCAGAAATACCAAATATTACAGCCACCTAAAAAATAAATAAAGCTATAATCTAAATAGAAATTAAAACCTTGTAAATTACCTTAATCATTAAATTTTCTTTATCTGGAGCTTCCTGGATAAATTTTTCAATTTCTTCCTTCGTTAAAATCTTAGATTTCTTTGCCCTATAACCTTGAGCTTGCCGTTTCAATAAAGAACGAAGTTTTGAGTATGTAGATATATCTACATTGTGTTTAAGTGCAAGGGTTGACTTCAGCATTGAATAATTGGCCCATAATGTTGAAGATTTCATCTTTAAACAAAGGTCTAGGAAGTATGCCATTACAACATTTTCTGAGAAAGAACTCGTATTTTTACTCATGCGATAATCCATAAAACGTCTGTATGCATTTTCGTACTTTTCTCTTGATTTCTTTGGCAATAATTCTAATGAAGCAGTATTCACTGCCTCAACCAGCTCTGGAGGAGTCCCAGGAATGGAAATTTCATCATCACTTATCATTTTACTTTCGAGAACACCAGCAATTAAATTTATAAGCGTCAAGTTTGACAATTCAACCTCAATACGTTTCCATAGTAACCCAAGTAATTTTATTAGGAATTTCAAAGCACCATTTATTTGGGAATAAAATTATCGCGTTTTTTTTAAATCAATCAATATCTGTCGAATTTTAAACGATTTGCGGAAAAATAGTATGTTTACCTCGTAGGAAAAGCCACATTCCTGGACTCTGTGTTGCTAAGTCTCGGCTTGCGCCTCGACTTAGCAATCTTCACAGTCGTCCAGGAATGTTAAGCTTTTCCTACCCGGTAAACAATGTACTATTTATAAACTATTTTTAATAAAAATTTTTAATACTGATACCACGAAAACCTTTGTTAACCCAACAGTTTTTAAGGGTTATCATAAAGCTCCGACAAGAAAATCTGGGGAGGGCAACAAAAAACGCAAAGGAAAGACGATGATAGCTACGGATACATCGGAAAAAATGGAATTAATTAAGTCTAAAGGAAAAACATCAAAACAGAAACAGTATCTAGGCGCGTATTAGATACTGATGAGCAAGTTGAAAATGAGATGAAATTACAAGATTCCAGCGGAGGAGAGGATTTTATTGAAGAAGATCACGAACCAATTAGTTTCGAAGATGTCGAAGAAAAAGCGATAAATATGAAAACAGGTTCTTTTTTCCAGTTGTCCCAGATGTTTTACATATATTAAAAAGACATTAAAATGATTTTGTCGCCCCCTGTAATGCAAGGGTTAACTAAGCGCCAAAGTTCGCTTTTAAAATTTGAATTAAACTTTGACATTCTTAACGTAAAATAATGTTAATTGTTGCGTTCAGTGTTCACATTGAAAGGAACATGAGACATTAGTATGAAGGAACAGTGAGACATTTAGTAATTTTTAGTTTTAATATTTTTGAGGAGTTAACTTTTGTTCTTATCAAAAAACGATATGATTTTTCAGTTCTTGTTTATATACCAAATATAGACGTACACTATAAGTTTTAAGTATCATTTAATAAAAAAGTTATTGTCATTGAAAGTTTTGCGTCTCAGTGTTCCTACCACTCCCCTACTGATAAACAAACATTTGTGTGCAGATTGGTGATATTTCTTCATTGCTCGTTACAACGTATTTCAGGCAACAAGCAAATATTGAAATATTTATAAAAAAATGTCTAGTTTTTTTATTCTCAACCTACTGATAAGACAGTACCTAATTAATTCTGCCAAGAGCTCTAGGCTTTTGGCAAACCAATATAGACAACACATTTGCGGACATTTCAGGAGAAATATAACATTAATCTTGATCACTCCGTTGATTTTGACTTCAAAAGCAATAAAAATATGAATAATAAATCTACAGGCAATACCACAGCAATACCTATATGCAGTAACTCCGAATCTTCCCCGTGTGAAGGCGGGCCACTCAAGTAGAATACCTTCACGGCTTCTCCTGCTTGTCGTAAAAGGCGACTAAATGGAGCAGCTGTCCGCTGTCCACTACCCAAATTCCTAACCTGTCCCTGTGTCATAAGACCTCCACCCCTACCCATCATACACGTCCTGATACCCAAACCTATACCCGAGGAGAAAACCTCCACTAATACAAAAACCAGTGGAAAAAACCACTGAGAACAAATGGATATGCATAGAACAGGCGGCTATGCATCATTCTAATATATCGCCACCCTAACCTCAAGGTGTAACACCATCGTGCCGAAGGGGTGCATGGCCCAAGGGGAAAAGTGGGTCTCAAGCGATGCCCTAAGGAGAAGGCGAACCGAAGGGGATTATAGCCTTGGCGGAGTATGGGCGCACTGCCCCGCTGGATCGAAGAATCGACCCAACTCGTGGAAGAAAAATGGAAAAATACTTAATAAAAAAGAAGGTAAGCATAGGGGTAGGAGAGTCTATGGAGGATATAGGCGAAGAGAGGCTGGCGACATTAGCGGAAGAGGAGGAAAAGGACAGTCGGGGGAGAAAAATGATGAGCAAAAGGAGAAGAAAGAAGGAGAAAACGAGGACATAGGTGAAACAGTGGAGGAGAATGGCAGTGAAAACGAAACGGGAGATAGTAATGACGATAGTGAATGGACTAGTATCTGTCGTGAATTTCAAACAGAGTATGACTCTTAGTGTGCAGGTAAAACGTATGGTGTTCGCACATTAATTCACTTACTTCCTCATCGTAAGTATTCTCACGTGAATTGGACTGGAAACAGATTTTCTTCTTTTCTGGAACGTTTTCATAAATTTGTGACTACAGCTAGTGTTAAAAGATCATTTTCGAAACTAAAACAAATAAAAACCCATTTGAGCAACTTAACTATTCCGTTTATTGAAAATGATATGGCCCTATCTTTAAACTTTGATCATTTTATGGATAATTTGATTAGATAGAATTTTATTAATAAATATCTTGTTCACATTAAACTATTATTTTATTATAGGTAAATAGGTATGCAATACCTATGCTTTTGAAAATAAAATATTTAACTAAAATGGACACAATACTACTGTTGGTAACTATCTAAGTGATTCATTAAAATTAAATTACAATGTGACGATTTTTCTCATGAATTTGTCACGGACCTCGGATGGTATGTATTACGTTTGGAATGACCTACGATTAATTTGCAAGAGACTCCTGGTTCGAAAAAATTCAAAATTAAATTTCTATTACAAAAAAATTACTTTCGTATTAAAATACACAAATGTGACTTTAAAAGTTTTATTTAATTCAGTTTCCTTCGGTGATACAAATTCGACTAACTAATCCCTAACTCTATGCAAATGTATATATTCATTATAATATGATATTCGATACTCCCCCACATTCTCAGACGAAAAAGTCATTAAATTTTAATTGCCTTCACCAGCCCTCAGCGGAGAGCCGATACGCTGATTAGGGGATTTTTAAAATAAACGTTAAGTATTTACTCGACAGTATGCTTACGCCACTGGGTCTATCCCTACTTTGTTGTTGTTTGTTTGTGTTTAAATGACTGCGGACACTAAATCCATTCGCCAATCTTACAATTTGAGGTGTAGTGTGTGTGTGTAGAGTAATTGTCTTGATACTTAGCAAAGTCGACGTCATTGTCTTTGCTAAGAGACGCTAATTGTATCCGAACGTCTGCGGTCCCTCCGGTGTGTACCGATCACACAAGGATAGAAATTATTTTCATTTATTAATTTTTTTTTAATAAACGAAAATTTCCACCCAGGTGGGATTCGAACTCACGACCTTTAGGTTTAAAGGCAGGCGCTCTTACCACTGAGCCATAGAGGAGGTTATCCCTACTTTGAACAGAATGCAAAATCTCGCCTATTCTTAGCAATAAAGAAACTGTCTCAATAAAAAGTTCATTGTTTTTCATTTTATTTTAATATTATTATTTTGTATAATGTTAAAAGAATCTTACTTGAAGTTGACAAGAATGGTAGGTATGTTTATTTGTCAAAAAGATTAATACAAATATGAGGAAAAGTGTTGATGCAGAGGAAAAAATATTAATCACTTTGAGGTAAGTTTAATAAATGTATTTCTTTCAATTATAAAAAATTGATTATGTTTATTTCACATCTGTTGAGAATAATTTTGATAAACTTCTGTTGCTGGTGACTGGGAAGACATATGCGACATTTGAGAAGAATCAGACCGAGGTGAGGATAGTTCTTGGTATATGGGAATTAGTGGCTGATGTTGT